>JANAVB010008599.1:5287219-5852012 GCA_029216955.1 Iris pallida | reverse complement strand
GTTTATGTCTCCTTTTCTTTTGCATATTTGCTATCTTGCCATGATTTGTTTTTTTTCCTTTTACCGTTATCACTTATCTTTATCATTAGTTGTATCTATATGGTTCCACACATGATTTCGACAGTGTCATTACTTGAGTAACTTGCCTCGATCACCTAGCCATGACACTTTGTCTTGACTTCGGGTTACATATTACTTTGACTTGACCCTCTACGATACTGGGATTGACTACTTGACCACTCTCGACTCGGGAGACCTACGTAGGGATACAATAGAGACTCACTATAGTTAGGGCGTACCGCGGCAGGGCTGCTAGCTATAGAACCGGGAGTACTACGGCAGGGCTAGGGTCATTCGATTCACTTTATGGTCATTCTTAGTATTATTTTATATGACATGTCATGGTTATAGAATCTTTCCATGAGATCCTTATTCTTGTCGTAGCAGTTGTTATCCCTATTTTCTCGCATGTTATTTATTGTATAGTAGGCATGTATATTATGTGTCTTGTTGGTCACCTGAGGACCTGGTGATCTCTCCAGGTATTATTTGAAGTTATCGAGGTAGAATGCATTGGAGGATTGATGATTGTTTCTCCGGGGTTTCACGTATATATATTTAAGTTCATATTTTATTATTCTCTCGTGCTGCATATTCTATTCTTGATATATTTTGCTTATTAGCCTACTTTAATAGACTCGTATTTCCTTTCGAGTATATTCGGACATGTATGCTAGTGGGCTGCAGACCACGAACCATATTGTTCATTCTTGATATTTTATTATATTATGTGGATTGAGATGTAGTAGATTATAGAACAACCAGACAACTTATACGTATTCGAGCTGGACTGGAGTCCT
Organism: Iris pallida; assembly: GCA_029216955.1. Lineage (NCBI taxonomy): Eukaryota > Viridiplantae > Streptophyta > Magnoliopsida > Asparagales > Iridaceae > Iris > Iris pallida. The sequence goes on along the minus strand of JANAVB010008599.1, from coordinate 5,851,152 downwards.
CTCGATACGTAATTGGCATGTATACGTATCCTAGTCCTACGTATTTTAGGACTGGGACGTTACACATCCACTTTTTCTCATCCAATTAAACTCAAACAAAAAATGATAGTTACATTTATGTGTCTATTCCAATCTCTAGCCACTGGATCACATAGTTCAAAGAGGTTTGCCCGTGGCGTCGATTCTACAACAGGGTGTCCAGAAACGACAAGTTCTGTTGCAAACCATATTTTACCTATCTAAGGTCAGTTTCGATCGTTATAATATTTTTACTCAGAATCTAGACGTCGAGAGTTTTCCAACACAATTCTATTTGTTAGGTTTTGAATTTGTTTGCTATTTTTAAAAATTCTTGACATTTGCTGTATCACCAAATTCCAAAAAATTCTGTGTTCTTTGTGTATAAAAGTGTCAATACTCCATGAAACTCTATTAAACTATTTTTCGAGCAACATTTAATGCTATAAATACTATTTGAACTATTTTATTTAGATTTTTAATAATTTTAATTAATTAATATTTTGGAACTAAACTAATAGGTGGAATTGTGGTATCCATGTGTAGTATTGACATAGGACCTCTTGTGAAAGAATTCCACCCTTGAAAACATAATTTTGGTAATATATAGGTATTTATAAATAATTTGCAGAATTTGAATATATTATTTTGATAGTTATAAATTATTTCATGAGAGGAGTTGGTACTTATATATTAAATATAGTGTTGTATCAACGTTATGGCAACTAGTAGACATTGATGCTAATATAATCTATATATGGTACGATGGTATAGAATATTAAATATATATATTATTATAGATGAGCTTGGAAGGAGTGACAAGGACACTGGAGTTGGTCAGGCCTACCCGCAGACAGTAGTTACAAGCAAGTGTGCTTTGCCGTGGTTACAGATTGTTCCTTTACTTTCTTGTTGTTCATTTGGATTATCATTTTATATAGGTACGTCGATACTTAGTGTTCATTTCAAAAATGGGTACCGATGTCATGATGATGACACCGAGTATTGACATTAGGCATTGCATGCATATTGACGTGTCCATTGACACGATTGACAACAGGAGACCGACACATTCATGATGTGAGATTTATATGATTATTTGTGGTATTGACCTCGTACTAGCATTATAGATTTTTCATTATTATTGCTGTTGTTATCGAGATGACTGTATAGACTTGACAATACTAGATTCTAGACATGGAGATTGCGGAGAATTTGACTATAATATCAGACCTATTATTGAGTGGCCCATTGTTTAGTGACCATTAGCTCTGTAGTAGAGTAGAGGATTATCACTGTCAGGAATTGATTGTCCTTGGTTCCACGATACGGTACTGGGGATAATATCTTGCTGAGGTGCTTGTGAGCCTTGGTAGAAGGGGTCTGGTATTCTAGAAAAGTTTCTCACTTGCATGGCACATAGACGGATACAGTAGATTACCTTAGTTCATATTTCCATATCAGTACCATAGCATATATATCATGTACTTTGCTAGTCCCCTAAGGAATTGGCTATTTCCTAGGCTCAGACAAAGCTGAAGCGTACCCGGAGGTTTCTGGTTTAGGAGCTAAGATCAGAGACGTACCGACATAGGTAGATGAGATAGTACCAGAGGATTTCTCGTGATCATGTCATTTTATATTTAGACATTCTATATTATTTCCTTTTATTTTATCAGACTTGTATTTGATAGTTATGTTGTTTCTTTCTCTGTGGTTTCGGGATGTTTTACCTGCACAGACATCATTAGTTTTACTATTGGATATTTGAGACAATTTTATTATTGGACTTCATATCTTTGTGGACTCTGTCGATGTTATTAGATGTATACTTGTGGACTGTGTTATGTTCCTGGATGTTATCATGATTACAACTTAAGTATTCGAAAATGGGCTTGTTATGTAGTTGGCCCAATAGTGAAGTGCTGCTGGCATACATTCGTGTTCCTGGTCCTACAAATTTTGGGACTGGAGCGTTATACTGTAAGAGGATAGCTTGTAAGCCTTAATAATTTCTCGGACATTTGGGATGTGTGGCATGCTTTACATGAAGCATGGGTAGAACAACACTACAAAGGAGCATAGTACTCCATGCTAAGTAGGGTGACTCCATATGAGGTACCTAGTGTAAAGCCTCGACTTCGGGCCAAGTCACAATGGCATAGCACATCACATAGCCAAGTGGGCCTAACGCTGTAGAATGAAGAGTGGTAGGCAACACTACAAAGAGGCTGGGCCTTATGTTATAATGGTGTGACACCATATGATGTATTGCCTCGGCTTTGTGATCTATGTCATGGCGGCGTAACACCTTATGGAAGTGAAAGGCTTCATGTTGATTAGTTTGGCACTACAAAGAGGCTGGACCTCATCCTACAGTGTTATGATATCACATGAGGCATTATCTCCACTTTGGGCCATACCATAGCATAGCACCACAAGGAAGCGAAAGGCTCATGCCAAGACACTTTAAAAGAATTGACCTAGAGTGTATGGATATAGATGCATGCCGTCTCTTGAAGGAAACCTTGTAGACACCCAATATATGTACACCGAAACCAGGCTAGCACAAGGCCTTAAAAGTGCACCCAAAAGCATGGTTGATGTCATTATGTGAGTGGAGAGAATTTCATTCGTGGTGCAGAATTCAAGGCTTAGTCCATTATTGTATCATGCTGTTATTTAACCCTATGCAGAAAGATTCAAGTCGTAGCGACATCTATCCTAATACATGATGGACAACCACTATGGGGAACGCTCAACCCATATATATAGAGATATGTTGGTGATTTACCTTGGTGACTAGAAAGATAGTCCTATATTGCTCAAACCAAATGGTGAGTATCTATATATAAAGCTTTGCTTGTGTTGAGACGCGCACATGAGGGCCATGTAGAGATTTTTTTCCTCATGGAAAGAAGGCTAAATCCACAAAGAAAGCATTTATGCTTTTTGTCATGCTCATGAGATTATTTCTTTTGGAGCTAAGCCCCGTAGCGTCTCAGACTCGGGCTCGGGCTCAAAGGCACAAAGTGGCACTTTGTTGGTGCACGTCAGCACCGGTGCGTGGCACTTTATAAATTATTGTTGTGTTTACGCATTCGTCTTATGCGCGAGTCGTATGCACTAGGTGTATAGGCTTAGTGTATGGGCGAGGCCCATGGGCTGGCATGGGTGCAGGTGCGTGTGCAGGCATAGGTAGGCGCGGGATAGGCGCAGACTACGCACAGGCAAGGTGCGGCTCTGTGTGGCCGCGTGCGCTCACTCTCCTACGTTCTGTGCCTATGGGCTGCTGCTCTAGTTCACGCGCGCATGTGCATCCGTGAGCCTATACAGTAATTAGGCGCTGATTGGTATATTCAGGCATTTATGGAAAGATTGAATCAATATTGCAGAATCCAATTTTTGTGGGTTTTCAATTTGATTCAATTAAATATTTCTATGATTCGATCCTATAGTTCCACAGTTAGTGTACGACTAGGATTAGAGTTACGATTTTAACCCTATCTCTATAAATACTCTCTTCGTGCCTTATTTGATGACTTACTTAAAATTAAGAGACGAAGAGAGTTGAGAGGTTGCTGCCATTAGAGTCCAAGGAGTTCTGCGAGTTCAATCAGGAGGTAACATCGAGTGTTCCAGAAGTTCTTGTTCGACCTTGCTGGTTCCTGGGAGCAGATCGCAGTAGGACGAATCTTGCTTTGAGCAACGATAATCTTTATCATCCAAGCAGAGTTGCATCTTCATATTTCTCCGTCTTCGAGACAGAGACTTCACGATCTTCAAGAGAAGCAATTTTCGAAAATTCCTCATATATAAAGTGTGTAAGCAAATCATATACAAAATCACTCTGTTTACTAACGTTGTTCCATATAAGACCTGTTTTGAGAATAACACTTTACGTTAAGCATACAAAGTTGATCCAATAAATCCTAACGAACGATTATACTAATACAAATTTTTTAGATGTTTTTTGCTTAGACGGGATCATTGGAAGAACTTCTCGACTATGTGAAGATATGTTTACTGGGGTCTTGATACAACCAACAAAACGGCTAAAGATATCCTCGAAATAAATGACAGTCAAGCTATTACTTACCTAAGAAAGTATGTATGGTTTTCTTCTTGCTTTCTTCCAAAGGATTTCTATTATTTTACTCAAAGAGGCTATTAACTACTAATTAATTATCTGCATTAGAGTAATAGCTGTCATGTCCCAATTTTTAGAATCGATAGTCTTCCTGCAGACATAATGTCATGCGAGCCTAAGTTGCACTCAGCTCAAAGCAATGTCACAAAATTTTCTGAAACATAATGACAAATTGAGTATGCAGAGAAATTATACACTTGTACAGAAGAACACTTTGTGTTATTGATAATGAACATCATTTACAAGACTCGATTATAAGGATTATCGTTTGTGCTTACAAACTTGACACAAAATGAACACCGATGAGATAGTCGTTCTATACATCATACTCCTTTATATAACAAAAACATTCATTGCACTTAGAATTCGAAAAAAGTTGAGTCATTTCCGTTGGACTAGTACATGATCAAAAGTTGAGCAAGCATTCACACTCGAGCAAGGCTTCAAAAGGTTCAAGTGTCGTTCAGAGCACCTGTGGAAACGAGAGTTAGTACATTGCCATGTACTGGTGAATGACTAATTAAATCCCACGATCTCATTTGTTATAGAAGTTATGTGAAGCATGCAGTACATTTAGTAATCTTTCTAGCCATCCTAGTCAATTGTATGAAAATATTTGGTAGGCACAACAGAACAAAGTATGCTGTAACTTACCCACGACAGAGTCTTCACTGCAGTATGAAGCTTACGATGTCCTTTCCTGTTAGTTTGATATCGTTAAATAAAACAGTTTGTTTTAGTGGATGTCATTGGCATGACAAGCCATCCTGGACATATAACTTAGTTTATACGGCGATCCTTTAAGTGCCGGTAGCGAGATCCTATTGAAAGTCCCTGAATACTCATTGTAAGCATCCAGCATAGATATCGTGTTTCCTCCTAGTCGAATATGTCCCGTGGTTCCGGGATACCGTTTGAAGAAATATTGCCCTTGTACAGAAGTTGTCCATGATCATGTTGGACTAAAACTAGTTACTCAAACATGATATATGAAATGACCATAAGGAACATTACACTATTAGTGTTCTACAAATCAATTTTAGCATTCAATGGCAAGTTTCGCATTATCATTGCAAGATTCATTTATCGATTCGATCTCTATGTAGCACAGTTCTATAGTAGGCCTAACATAAGTAAATATGTAGCATTTATATGATTTACTGTTGTATACCAGATATATAATAAGTAAACAAGCGTACAGAGATAGGATTTGCGTTTCTAAGTAAACAAGCGTAAAACAACGTGTCTGCATAACCATATCTAGCATTTTCATGTTATTCGTATCATTTTCTTGATTGGAGAGCATGACGGTCGATGTGAGAAAGGTAAAGCCACTCACTATATTGATGGAATGGGGTGAGAGGAAGAGGTCTTCTATACTATGCATCACATACATGATCACTTGCATTCACATAAGCAAAGGATCAATACTCTACCCTTTATCTTCAGATTCGATAGAAAGTACAAAATTCAAAGAACACAAGCAATGAAATCCATCAAAAACATTTTCGAAAATATATTCATTAAAACCAATAGCAAGGGACAAGTAGGGTATCGAAAAACAACCAATAGAGAGGTCTCTCGTAACCTGCCCGCAGATTCCTTCCTCAAGATGCAACCCGCTGAATATGGGACCTGATTATGAAGAAACCAATCCATAACGAGAAACGTATCTTAATTTAATCTGTCCTCATCAATCGATACGGATTGTGTTTCTTAATTATGCTTCCCATGAACTAGAAATGGGACACGATGTTGGGATGAGACACTATAGTATAATCAACAAAGAAAAAGTTTCGTCATCGAAACTTAAGAATGGAACCTACCACTAAGAAAATAATAAAGAAAACTTTTTCTTCATCTCAGACTCAAGTTCCCAGGTAGACTCCTCGACCTAGTGGTTCTTCTGATGTAATTTATCTTTGTGCTCCAAGACTTGGACAGATTCCTCCACGTACGACAAGTCTGCCTTCAGGTTCAGCTGAACAGAATCTACCACATGGGTAGGATCATGCGCAAATTTTTGCAGTTGTGTGATGTGAGAGATATCATGCACATCCGATAGTATTTACGATAATATAATTTAATAAGCTATTGGGGCGACTCGCTTGAGTATTTTAAGAGACTAACAAATCTCGTACTCAGCTTGCCTTTTGTTCCAAATCTGATGACTCCGCACATAGGCATTACCTTCAGAAACACATGGGCCCCTCCATAAACTCGAGAGGTCGCCGATGGGTATCGGCATGACTCTTCTGTCGACTCTAAGCCAGCTTTAATCTATCCCGTATCAGCCTGACTTTTTGTAAGGTTTTTTTCCACTAGCTTCGGGCCAAGAATCTGTCGCTCCCTGACTTCATCCTAGCAAATGGGTGATCTGCACTTCCATCCGTACAATATTTTATACGATACCAACTGTTTCTTGACTAGTAGCTATTATTGTATGCAAGTTCTACTAGCGGTAGATGAACGTCACAACTTAGCTTTACGTCTATTATACAGAGCCAGTAGCATATCTTCGAGAATATGATTCACTTGTTCTGTTTGGCTATCGGTTTGAGGATGATAAGTTGTATTAAATTTTAACTTCGTCCCCATAGCCGATTGAAGGCTACTCTAGAAACATAATAAGGATCACCTATCCCGATCAGAAATGATGGATAACGGAACTCCATGTAGATGCACTGTCTCGTTAAAATAAATATGTGCTAGACGATCGATGCTCAAAGTAACTTTGAAGACAATGAAGTGCACTGACTTGGTTAGTCGATCGAAGATGATCCATACAACATCGTTCCCCCTTGGCGTCTTCGAGAAGGCAACAATAAAATCTATGCTGATATGCTTCCACTTCTATTCCAGAATGGTGAGGTTTTGCATGTCCCCGCCCAGCCTCTGGTGCTCAGCTTTCACTCTCTGATAGGCCATGCATTATGACACGAAGAGTGCTATGTCTTTCTTTAAGCCGTACCATATAATGGCGAGGAACGTTGCCCAATGCCAAGGGACATGTCTACGGCAACCGACGTCTATCGACTGCTTATTTATAGGTAGATATTCTGCAGATTTAGCGACGTTTTGCGACGATTAGCGAAGTCGTACTAGTCGTTATATAGCGTCGCTAAACGTCGCTAAATCTGCATAAACAAATAGAAAACAGAATGACATATTCTGCTAGTGTGGTATCCCTGCGGTTTAATAATGAACAATTAATCTGAATATACCCGGAGTAACCCTCCGTTGAATTTTTTTGGGTTCGCCGACCCCTTCGATGGAACACTCAACCCCGATAAATTCACGTACAGTTGAAATGAGTAATAAAATAAAATATGATAAAAATAGCACATTAGTCTCAAAGTCTACACACAACCAATATCCAATGACTACACAACCAATATCCAATGTCTACATATAATTATCCACGCAGATAAGTCTACACAACCAATCAAATGCATAATATTCAAAACCAACATCATGGGTCTACACACAAACAAACACTCTACACAAACAATCAAAAATAGTCCTAACTAGGACTATTGCGGATTTGGAGCAGGAGAGGCACCGCCGCACATCAGGGATAAGAACAGCTCATACTGCTCCCGTGAAATCGATACCGATGAAGGTGGAGTCGGTGACGATGAAGACGGAAGTGACGTCGGTGGAGTCGGTGATGATGAAGGTGCACTCGGAGGACGTATCTGCTCCAACGCTGCTAGTCGCTGGTTGAACGAATCCATGGTAGATAACAGTCTCGTACTGCTATCAACCATCGAATCCTGCATCAACGTCAGCCTCTGGCCCATGGACAGCTGTGATGCCTGCAGCTCCGTCATGCTGCACTGTGTCGACACTCTAAAATCGGTAACGCCATGCTCTGTCCTCTCAGCCATATCCATGAGCTCCATTATGCTGCGCTTGAGCGTATCAAATCGTGCGAGGAGCGTGGCATCGTCCGTATGCGACTGAGACTGGGGCTGCTCCTGGATCCGTCGCAGCATCTCGTCATGGAGAGACTGAATTTGACGGTCAACCATCTCCTGGACTCCGGCAGACTCCTGTGAGGGCTGTGGGCCATGCACACTAGCAGCGGAAGGCCCTAGAGGACTATGTCGCAACTAGGGCGTCATAGGATCCCGTACCGTAATATGTACCCCTATAGAGGCCACCAGTGGAAGTCACCCACAGCTCGTCCTCCGACGAAGCTGGAGCGGGCTGCGAGGAAGTAGCGGCCTCTCCCACTGTAGGTGCACTAGCAGCCGCCCGATCGTGAAGCTTAAGATAGTCAACCTAGAAAGTATAGATACTATAATTTCTAATGTCTAATGTACTTATTATTACTAACTACGTGAATATTTATTTGCATATTTACTAAGTTATATTAAAATTAACATAAAGTATTAAAATTAACTATAAGTATTGTAATAATTACATAAGTCTGCTCGGCCCTCTCGTCAATAAGCTTTCCTCCCTTCCGATGGATGACTAGGAAGACGGTCACCATGTTGGCGTCATCACCCCTCTTTACCTGTTAAAAATATATTATTTAGTAATATTTATTTAAAAATATATTATTTAGTACCTGTTAAAAATATATAATATTTCTAAAATAAAAAACATACCAAACGACGAAAATATTTCGTCATCGGGATCGACCCACCGTACCACTTTGATGCCTTCTGCCTAGCCGCCTTGGCCGTCTCAGACCTTTCATTGTATCGAGGCGCGTTGAGCCTAGCCTTCATCACAGTCCACTGATCAGGGGTGATCCAACCTTGGATTGGCTTTCCGGCACGATCACGAGCCTTTTGGTCATTAATAGCATCACGGATCAGCTTGGTGGTGACGGCAGAAAACATTCCCTCGATTAACTCGGCCCGGTGCTGTGGATAGAAATATGTTTGCTAGAAGAAACAATTTAGTCAGTTATATAATATACATAAATAAGATAATTCCAATTATAACCATATATACTTTTACCTTGAACTGCGCAAACCAGAAGTTTTTTCTATCGTCCGGTGCATCAGAGTATTTTATCCAACGACCACCATAATTGTACCTCAGAAAATGGCCTAGGTGTCTCTGTACTAACGAGGGACGATGTCTATACAAAGATAATTATATTCATGAAAAAATAAATTTATTATGAATAAGGAAATAAACAATATGTATGATAAACCAAAACACTTACTTTGTACCGTCGGCCCAGATATCCGTCCTCGTCTCCTCCGGAGGTGCGCATGCAGGATCTCGTTGATAGTGATCCGGCGTCTGCTCAGCCTCCTATATCTGCTCATCTGTCTCCATCGTTGTATCAGCATGAGGAACGCTAGACGAGGAAGGGGTGTCAGGCCTGGAACTACTCGTCCTAGGAGTGCTGCCATATAACGTCGTGGCAGTCGGAGGTATAGCTGGTCGATACACTGGAGTCCTCGACATCGAGGATCCAGAACCAGTACCAGTAGGAAGTACCAGAGTAGAATCCCGTCCCCCACGTTGGGACCTGCCGAACGATCCGCATCGTCCTATCATACTTGATAACAACATATGATAACAACATATGATGATACAACAAATAACATATATATAGTACATTCTACAGTCAGAAATATAAAAGTACATTCTACAAGAAACATCTAAGTCCAGATAGTACATTCTACAAAAACATCAAAGTCCAGGCAATAACCAAGACTAGATAATAACTAAGTATACAGAATAACCAAGTCTACATAATAAGAAAATAAAAGTACATATCTCTCAATCATCTTTAGAATATTCATCTTGTTCGTCTTTCTCGACCTCCTCTTCCTCTTCCTTCTCATCTTCACTTTCATCTTCGCCTTTGTCTTCGCCTTTCTCTTCGGATAATTCTACCTCTTCTACATTATTAGCCGTGTAATGAGTAACTTTCGTGGAGTCCACATCTACAATATCTGTTATAAGCGGATGCTCGTCCTCCTGATAAGCTTTTTCGTCAATGTCAAAGGTATCTCTAGCTTTAGTCTTGCATACTTCCCACTAGTCAGACCTCATTGTTCCCCGTCTCGGATAAGCTATGCAGTACACGAACTGAGCCTAACTTGATAGGACAAATGGTTCGTAGCCTTGATATCTACGCTTGTAGGTTATATCCACAAGACCATGCTTATCAATTTTCCAATCTTGATTTTCAATCGGATCGAACCATTCACACTTGAACAACACGATCTTAGCAGGTTCTCTGCCATAATCATATGTCAACTCCACAATATCTTGCAAGATGCCAAAGAAATTATTGCCTGGATCGACGTCTTTATAGTTCGAAGATTTGATACACAAACAACTATTTTTCGTGGAATAAAGATCCAGGAAGCTGTCTCTGATCGGAGCATTTGTCAACTTGAACCTAAAACCATTCACACAGTAACTTGGCCATATTTTAATGACAGTAATTGGTCCCTTGACAAAAGTTCTAATTGATTTAGTCTCGGGTGAAATTAGACGATCGACCTGAATACCAAAGAAGCGATAGTAAGTTATTTATTGTGCAGTTGCATTAGAAGAGAGTAATTACCGAGCTGCTTATATATATATATATATATATATATATATATATATATATATATATATATATATATATATATATATATATATATGCGCTCAACCAGGAAGGAAAATGACGTCTCATTTCTTCTTCTAATGCTTCGTCTGTTATGTAGGGTCTAACTAACCTCAACTCATCATTATATGTGTTGAAAAATAATGAAGCAACCGCCGATTAGTAATATAATATTAGCTTATACTATTACATTGAGATGACGTAAACTAGTTTGTCATTAATTACTTATCCCTCTAGCTTCTCCACTTCGTCCTCGTCGTAATTGAGTAATATATACAACTGAGCAGCCCTTACCTCTTCATCATTCAAATATCTCTTCTTTATTTTCTCCGAAGGATTTTCGGATGCATTGAATACTTTCAGTATTCCATCATTAGATTCCTGATATCCGTTGTTATTTCTCGGAGCTCTCATTCTATTAGTAGCAACATGAGGTTTGAAATACGTCGAGCAGAAGTTTGTAATCTCCTCGAGAACATAGGCTTCACAAATAGAACCCTCGACCCGAGCCTTATTTTTCACCTTTCTCTTTAGGTGGTTCAAATGCCGCTCAAACGGGTACATCCACCAATTACCGACTGGGCCCACCAACCGTGCCTCGTTGGAAAGATGAATTAGCAAATGCTCTATGGAGTCGATGAATCCAGGAGGAAACACCTTCTCAAGCTTGCACAGTGTTACTGCAATATCGTTCTCTTACTTTTCTAGACGATCGACGAGCAACTTAGTAGAACAAAGATCTCTGAAGAATATGCTAAGCTCAGTCAATGGACCCAAACAACCTGGGGTAAGAATTCCGAAATGCAATCAAAATTAACCTTTTCATGAATACGTGACAATCATGGCTCTTTATATCCGTCAGTTTGTTCTCCTTGAGATCGACGCATCTTCTCAAGTTCGAAACGTACCCGTCTGAAAATTTTAGGCCTTGAATCCACCTACAAGTCTCATTTTATCCTCCTTCTCCAGTAAAAAATTGCCTTTGGCTGCTTAAACTTTCCATTCCCCTTCTCTATCAAATGTAACACAGGCCGTCTATATATTTTTTTAAAGTCCAATCTGGCCTTTGGATTGTCTTTCGTCATCCCCCTTACATTCATTACAGTATTAATTATCTTGTTAAATACATTCTTCTCGATATGTATGACATCAATGTTATGTCTGATCAGATTGGTGCTCCAATATGGCAGATCCCAGAATATACTCCTCTTCGTCCAGTTATGAGTGCTGACCAAATCTGTCATACTTGTAGCCCTTAGCAGGCTCTTCAATAGCTCTTGGTAAATTTTTTACCTCTTTCTATATCGTGTATCTGGGCCATCTTGCCGGTGGATTAGCCTTCTCCATAACGTCGGCACAAAAATCATTCATGTTCCTCCGGTACAGATGATCCTTCGACAGGAATTGTCGATGACAATCGAAGAAGTACGGTTTGCCTCCGTGTTTCAAATAGAAAGCCTTAGTGCTGGTCCATGCAATATGGACATAAAAGACGGCCATGCGTGCTCCATCCCAATAACATGGCCGAAAAGTCATTGATGGTCCACATATGTGCTGCCCACATCTGAAAATTCTGCTTTCTAGAAATATCGTACGTGTTGGAACCTACTTCCTACAGCTGGTTCAACTCATCTATCAATGGCTGTAAATACACATCGATGTTCCTCTTCGGATTGTTCGGACCTGGAATAATAACGGTGAGGAACATAGACGGAGTCTTCATGCACATCCAAGGCGATAGATTGTACGGAGTGACGATCACAGGCCAACACGAATACTGGGAGCCCGAACGTCCGAATGGGATAAAACCGTCGGAGCAAAGCCCCAATCTGACATTACGCGGATCCGAAGCAAAATCTGGATACTCTTGATCAAAGTGCTTCCATGCTTCTCCATTTGATGGGTGATCCAACACTGCCTTCGATCTGTTCCCATGACATCAACGAAAAGTATTGCATCGAATTGGTAGGCTTCCTTGCACCTACAGACCTTCCTCTAACACTGCCCTTGTAGCGATCAGCACCACAAAATCTGTAGGCGTCTTCATCCTTGTCATCTTTGTAGTACAACATGCACCCGTTGCGACAGGCATCAATTTTCTCGTATCCCATCCAGAGCGATCTCACCATTCTCTTAGACCGGTAGAAGTCTTTAGACAACTTAGCATACTTAGGCAAGATCTCTATTATCAACTCTATCAGTCGGTTGTAGCAATCTTATGACATGTTAAAATCGGACTTGATGCTCAACAATCTTGTAACCACCTCCAACGACGAATGATCCTCACAACCAGGATATAATGGAGTCCTTGCATTCTCTAGCAACTCTATGAACTTTGCAGAATCGGCGTTCGGTGCCTCCTCGGCTGCATCATGATTATCCGGATCAAAACTAGGTCCCTGCCGCGTCAAAAACCGTGTTCACCCACCCATCGTCGTAAGCAGCGTAGTTGTGGGCATCTACATAAGGCTCTAACTCTAATGCTAAAGACACAAGTTCTCTGTGCACGGTCCACTGATAGTAATTTGGCGTGAAACCCTTCGAGTATAAATGATATGTGACTTCTACTTCTGGATGATATTTCAAGTTGCAATATCTCACACATGGACACTTAATTTTGGCTACCGTCCTTGTACTGAGGAACGCCTTGGTGAACTACAGGAACTGTTGTACACCATCAATGAATTCATTCCATAATGCACATGTCATCAAGATGACGGTTATACATCCACAAACGATGTCGCAGATAGTAATCTATATCCATTTTTAGATACTTCTGTAAGATAGATACATGCCCATTGTTCAAAGGCTTACAAAAGTAATAGCATGAAGACATGATTTCAAACTTAAAGACATGTGGACAACTCCAATTTCAAATTCCATTATATGGGTGGCAAACATACACTCATAGGTAAGACACACACTATAGGATATACTATCACAAGAAGACATTCAACTGTCACATCCTAACACACTCTATGTATACACACATTATACATGTATGTATGCATACATTACCTAACCCACATCACTCACTCACATATGACACCATACATTACTGTCACATTGGGACTTTCTCCGATACTCTCATGATACTTACACCAAACCTTGTTCGAATTGGGTCAGTATTTGTAAAGGCTGTGACTTGTAATTTTTTTAATAATGACACCAAACATTGTAAAAGCATATAACTTTATTTAATAATGATCTCGAATTTTCAATAATTTTTTTACTAGTTAGAATTTTTTACTTATTTTTTTACATCGAATCTTTATTTTCTGTCAGAATTAAGTTTGTGTCGTGTCAGTGTATGTGTTCGTGTCGTATTCGTATCTGTGTCGTGTCCATGTCAAATGGTTAGTAGAGAAATGGTTAGGGTTTACCTAATATTGGGGTTGACCAAGGAAGGGGATTGGCCGAGAGGAGGAGGAGGTCGGCGTGTGTAGGCGGTTGAGGAGGAGGAGGTCGGTGGAGGAGTAGCCCGGAGAGGAGGAGGAGCACGCAGCAGCGGAGGAAAAGGAGGAGGGCGGTCGATGGTGGAGGCGAGCGGCCGGCAGAGGAGGAGTCGGAGGAGGAGCTCGGTGGAGGCGAACGAGCGGTGAGGCGGAGGAGGGGGCGGCAAAGTAGCACAGGGGGTCGTCGGCGTGGGGGGGGGGGGTGCGAAATATTTTTGGAAAATTTTCGAGTGAGAATGGGGGGAAAGGAAAACTCGATCGGTATATTAGAAATAAATTAGCGACGTCAGAGTAAGGACGTCTCTAAACGTTGCTATATTCTAAAAAATTAGCGACGTCCTACATTGACGTCACTGATAATAAACTCATAGCGACGTCCACCGACTTTTCTGCAACGAAATTTTTTGTTATACAAATTGTAGTCGCAATATGTCGCTGATAGTCACTAATAGTGAGTATTGCGACGTAAACTTTTTATGTCGCTAAGTTGCACAATTTTAGCGACGTTTTGATTAAGCATCGCTAATTGCGTCGCTGATATGACTTATTTTGGTAGTGAACCATTTGTTTTCCAGGCCAAAACTCACGATCATTGGCTAGAAGACAAACAATGATAGGACTTTACATACAACACAAATCTTATATAAATATAAATTGTGCATGATCTAAAATTTGTCTTACGTGTAGTAGAGATTGTAGTTTCAATGGTCCATACGAGTAGGCACAAACATAAGCAGTAGTAGAGATCGTGTTTATAAGTTCAGGAAAGTAATTATATCCTGCAACAAACATATACAGAAACAATTCTAATACTTACCGTAGTCATTGTGTTAAAAAACTTTTTTAAGTCATCCATCAATCGCAACCAACTTTCCACATGCAAACAGTTTTGTCCATGGATAATGTAAGAAGATATTGCATCCATCAATTGAAAACACCATATTAATTTAGGAGAGAAGCGATAGAAACCAGAAATAGCAACCAAATTATTTCATCTTAATTCCAAGCAATATACAAGAGCATCCATAAATTTATAGAGAATATGAAGTTACATCAAGCAATGGTGTCAGAAGCATAACATTCATTTCGAAACCATTAATTAGGGAACTTCATAGAAATATGGAGTCATTTCATCAAAGGGAAAATAAAATCATCACACTGTGAAGGTTCATAAAAGTGTATTGCTCGACTAGAGCTTACAGGGTCGTGACAGAAGCTTTAGTATGCTATCTTTCAAGGACACTAGCAATCAGTATGGACTCTAGACGATTTAGCATCTCAACAGAACTAGCTGATTGTGAGTACCAACATACATATATGAAGCTCTTATGATGCATATGTAATGCACAAGCATTATGTGAAACAAATATAAATTCAACTTTTTTGTGTAATGTGTTGGTCTAATTTAGTCACATATATAGACACTAGTGTAAGCATTCAACTAAAATTCGCAAATTTGCATGTATCAGAACCTGTCTATGGAAAGTAATATTCCCTTCAACATCAATGACAAAAGTGGGATATATGGCTGATTCACAAAGAGGGGCCAAGAAGGAGAACATATTTATTTTCAGCATAGCTAAAATGTCCTACAAGAAAACCAAATAATATTTTGGGATTGCATTATTGGATGGGGGCATGAGTGGGAGTTGAGACTATAAAGCACTGCTCAACAACCGAGTATTTGAGGGAGTGAGCACTGTAGACATTGGTGGAGAAAACCAATCAATCAAGCAATCTCCAGTTTATGGTCTGTTTGGTTCGATGTAGGTGCATGAAAGTGTGAAAGTGGCACTTTCATGAGATGTAACTCATTTCACTGACAATACATTCCACTTTCCAAAATGTGTTTGGATATAGTACTTTTTGTCTGCTGCAAGTGGAAGAAAAATGAATTTGGTGTTTGGATGGTTGTTGCAAGTGGAAAAAAAAATAGTTCGGTTGTTTGGATGGTAAGTAGATGTTGGAGTTGGAGAAATGGTAACTAATAATTAAATTAATTACCATAATAATAATAATAATAATAATAATAATAATAATAATATTATTATTATTATTATTATTATTATTATTAAACTAAATAAATTAAACTAAAAAAATATTTAAGACTAATAAATTAATTAACATAATTAAATGGAAAAAATACATTAACTTTCCAAAATGACACTTTTTGCATAGATTAAATATTTAAGACTTTTATATAAATATAAATACCAATTTAATCATTTTTTTAATTGTATTATTAGTTATTACTATTACTACCATTAAATAAATTAAACAAACCACCACTCCCACAGAATTCTCTAGACACACCTCATCCGAGTATATTATGTATATGTAGTGTTCACTTTCCTCCTTCCTCATTATTCACTTTCTAAAGAAATTTTTTTTGTTTGTTGTTCTTGCTGTGTGTTTTTCTTCTTCTTATTCTTCCATGCCAAGTCACCGGCCCTCCGTCCTTCCAGTCTCTCGTCTGCGACGGCAACTCCGTCGCGGAGCTCAAGATCGTCGCCGACAGGACCGCCCGGCCCACCACCGCCGCCGCCGACTTCGACGGCAGTCCGACTTTTTTTTCTTCAGTATTTTCCTTTTTTTTTCCTTCAGTATTTTAGCTTTTTTTTTCCTTCAGTATTTTCCTTTTTTTTCAACTTTATTCTTCCCCCGCTCCAGTTCTCGTGACTTCTTCCGCTTCAAGGAGGTAGGTGAACGGAGTAAAGGTTGGGAGAAATATCATCATTACTCAGCTCAGATGGAACAAATGCAGCTTGGAGTTACTCGAAACCAAATGCTGCATAAGTCAGCAGTTACAAGCAAACCCACTTTTTCAAGTCACTTTCATGCCACCACCGGACAACCAAACAGCCCCTAAGATGTCCACTTTTTATTCGGATTCATTCGGCAGCAGCCCACATGGATTTGGATTCTCGCCCGCCATTATTGGCACACAGCAATTAATGACTCAGGTGTTCGCAGCATTGTCGTTACTTATCTTATGCACAATTGCTTCAAGAAACAGCAGAAACATTTCTTGCTAGTACTGGGATGAACCAGTCTGCAGATTTTGTGGACATGCACAAACGAAAATCTATTTTCCGATTTGCATTGGAGGAGAATGCTCTCAAGACCATAAGAACTTAATCGAGGAAAACAAGGACTTGCATTTTGATCTATTGAGCATTCACGCACTATATTGAACTCATCCGCTCCAGGAAATGTACAGAAGCTTTGGAGTTTGCTCAAGCTAAGCTAACACCATTTGGAAATTAAGACGCACAAATATGTATGTTGTGAAGTTGGAGGATTTTATGGGTCTGCTGACTTGCTTATGACTTATGAGGAGCCTGAAATGTCACCTCTGTTCCAGCGACTGAGCCCAGAATACACGCAGAATATTGGAGATCATGGTTTGAATGGAGACCCAGCAGATAACAGTTGTTATGATCACTGTTGGAGTGGGTGGAGTTTCCAAACTATGTGGAAAATATTTCGGAGTGCGACGAGTGCCGTCTGTGTGTCAAAGAAGCTCGGGGAGGTGACGAGGCCAGTCGGAGATGACGGAGACACTCGGGAGCTGCCAGAGAGAGGGGGGCAGAGTTCGGGCCGAACTCTGCCCCAGGGGAGAATTCTGGCCGAACTCTGCCTCCCAGTTCCAGAACTGTTCTGTTGCCAGAACAGAGAGTTCTGGCCGAACTCTGTGTCAGGACAGAGTTCTGGCCGAACTCTGTGTGTCGGGACTGAAGCATTTTTCAGGGTGATTTAATCACCGTCAGATCGTATCCTACGGTCCAGATTTTGCTGCGGATTAGGGGGTTTATACATGGTTATTCCTAACCCTAATCATAACACAACATTGAAGAACGAGAGAGAAAAAAAAAGGCAAGAGTGCCATTGCAACTTTGGTTGAGAAGTAGGATTGAAGGACATTTTCGAAGGAGGATCGTGTTCGGGTAATATCTACTCGTCGTCCTTGTTCTTCGTAGCTTTGTAATCATTATTCTTGCTCCTAATTGTTGTGGGATCCGATTTGGATCGGGAGAAGTTTGTAGAGGGTGTACTCCTTTATTTCATTAGTGAATGCTTCTAAGGGTTGGACTCCGATCGTCCCGTGGTTTTTTCCGCAAGGATTTTCCACGTCAAAATTTTCTGTGTCTGCGTGGTTTATTTTGGTGTTTTGGTTCGTGCGTTGTATTGCTCGGTTCTCTTGCAGGTACTCTCTAGTTTGGAAAAGGGCTTCTGCGTTCTTTCCCAACAATCACTTTCCTTCATCTTTCCTGTCTGCAAGGGAAGGGTGGTTGTTCCTTCTTGTTTCTTGTTTAAACAGTCTTGTAGGACATTAACATGTATATTTTAATCGCACATTAACTGGAGGCAACGGATTTTTCTTTTTTCAAAATAGCAGTCGGTGGATTGTATTTTTTGTCCGTTCAGATTAGATCATTAAACTATGCAATTTTTTGTCAGATTTTAAATTACTGAACGGTTAAAAAAAAATATAATCTTAAGGACTGCTATTTACAAGACATTTATGGAAATCCTCATCCCTCGTGTGTGTGTGTGATTTATTTATTTCCTGGTTCCGTCCCTACCCACCAAACACCTCCACATGCAAATGGCGTGGCTTTTGCAAAATGTGAGAAGGACAAATTTAAGAAGTTCAGGTGTTAGAAACCATTTGGGCGTGTTGCACGAATTATTTATCGGTGCAAGTATAACAGGAAAGAGAAGTTGAAAAATTGACACACTACGTTGAAAAATTGACACACTACTTATAAACGTGTTTATGTAAGTAAAACAAAATAATGTTCCAGTCACTAGGCTTTATCAAAAGTATGTTTGTGGTCATCCAGAATAGTTTGCTGTGACAACTGGATTATATATAGAGGTTCAATCTGAGGATCAATTATAATTTAAAAAACTCAAATGGCTACATCTTCTTTCTTTCTGTCCCTTGTTCCTTGTATGCCTACTACTACTACTAGTGCCCTTCCTATGTGGCGAAACCCGAGAAGCCAAACCCGACTTGTAGCTACAACCAATGCACAGAGATCAGATGCAATTCCAGTCCGAAGATCAGCAAATTTCCAGCCAAGCTTGTGGGACAACAGCTACATTCAGTCTTTGAAGATCGACCCGATGGTAGTCATGAGAAATTATATATGATGCACATAAAACTTTACAAGCCCTCTACTAATTGAGTAGCTAAATATAATTTTGAATGGTTGGTAGGAAAAAGATGTTACGAGGATCAACATGCTCAAGGAGTACGTCAAGCGAATGTTGGATGAGGAGAAGCCAGCTTTTCTCAGGCTGGAGCTAATCGACACCCTTCGCCAACTTGGTGTGGCCTATCATTTTGAACAGGAGATCCAGAATGTCTTAGGAACCATATTTAAATCAGTGGAGTCCATGACAAAGATGGAGGCGAAGGATCACCTTCGTTATACAGCCTTATTATTTAGACTTCTAAGGGAGCATGGGTACAATGTTTCACAGGGTTAGAATCTTTTTTGACTCTTCCGATAGAGAGAAATTATTGGAACACAAAAAAAAAGTACATAATTAAGGAATTTGCCAACTAGTATTAAATAGTGTTATTAACTGCTTATCCAGATGTTCTGAACGTCTTCAAGGACATCCAAAATGGTACCTTCAATGATACGAAAACGTTACTCAGTCTGTATGAAGCTTCCTATCTTGCGAAAGAAGGGGAGGACATGTTGGATGAGATGAGACATTTCGCTTCCAAACATCTCCAGGAACTAGCAGCGTCATTAGAACCTTCTCAAAGGGAGCATGTTGTTCGCTCGTTGGAGCTTCCGCTTACTTGGAGGATGCCAAGGTGGCATTCCTGGTACTTCATCCACGCCTACCAGAAGATGGAGAACATGGACCCGAATCTACTTGAACTAGCTAAGCTAGACTATAACAAGGTTCAAAGTAACTACAAGAAAGAACTCAAACCATTGTCGAGGTGATTACTATTAAACTTTACTCTTTGGTTTTCAATTTCAGCAATATATATATATATATATATATATATATATATATATATATATATATATATATATATATATATATATAAAAATATATATATATATATATATATATATATATATATATATATATATATATATATAGCAAATGACCTCTAGCCTATTGGTTAAGAGAGATGCATGCGGCCCGAGTGGTCATGAATTCGAATCCCAGTGGGAGCGATTCCAGAAATAATTTACCTGGTTCCACAAAAAAAATTAAAAAATTATATATATATATATATATATATATATATATATATATATATATATATATATATATATATATATATATATATTGAATTATATATGATCGCGATCTAATAATTGCCAACTGATGATTCTATGTTTCAGGTGGTGGAGTAATCTAGGCTTTTGCGAGAAGCTAAGCTTCAGTAGGGACCGCTTAGTCGAAAACTACTTATTGTCCATTGGATGGGCATTTGAGCCTAAGTTTGAAAAATGCAGGGAAAAGTTAACTAAAGTTAATTGTTTTGTTACTACTATTGATGATATTTATGATGTTCATGGCTCACTAGATGAACTAGAGCTCTTTACAAGTGCTGTTGAAAGGTGAGGGGATCATTGCGTCAACCACAAAGCTGACCCAATGAAGCCTAACGACTGATTATACTAATACAAATTTACTGGATGTTTTTTTTTCTTAGATGGGATGCTAGTACATTGGAAGAACTGCCCGAATATATGAAGATATGTTTACTGGGGCTCTTTGATACAAGCAATGAAACGGCTAAAGATATCCTGGAAACAAAGGGCATTCAAGCTATTCCCTACCTAAGAAAATATGTACATTTTTCTCATTGCTTTCTTTAACTGATTTTTATTGTTTTACTGGAAGCGGCTTTTAAGTACTAATTAGATTGTTTGCATTGAGAGTTATAACTACAATCCAATTGCTGATTTATTTGGAAGTAGAGGAATAAACACCGTTTCAAAAACGGATGAAAATATTGAAGACATAAGTAAAACGCACAACCTGCACTATCCACAGACCAAAGAGCACAATGCAAACACAAACGATATTTACGTAGAAAACCTTGACTGAAAAAGAAAGACCCAGGATGATCGGAGTCCAACCCGAAAAGGTCTCATTATTGAATAAAGGATATACACCTGCAGACTTTCTAACTTCTCCGACAGGTCCAAACGGATCCCCACAACTACTCAAACAATAGAAATAAATTGATTATACAATGATGAGAAATAGGTTTACCAAGCTTGAGAACAAGAAGATGTTCCGATAGAGAATCTGTTGGAGTTGGGTCCTATGTGGAGAATACCCCGGAGTGCGACGGGCGCCATCTGTTTGTCGGAGAAGCTCTGAGAATTGGAGGCAATGAGCTTTGCAATGTGCCTGGATCGATTATGAAATGTAGGGTTCTTCTAAATGTAAATTGTCTTATAATTATTATTCTTGCTTTAGCCCCTTCTCCAACAAAAACTTTTTCATCCATAATAACTCTTTGCAATCCTCTGTCGCCATAGTAAATTTGTAGACAAGATGACACACTTCTATTGTAGGCAAGATGACACATCTACATGGCAACTTCCATGATACTACCAAAATAAACTTTCTATTGATGCGTATTGCTCATATATATATATATATATATATATATATATATATATATATATATATATATATATATATATTGGATTTGAACGGTCAAAAATAAAACCATATATATATATATATATATATATATATATATATATATATATATATATATATATATATATATATATATATATATATAATATATATAATATATAAAAAAAAAATAAAAAAAAAATATATATATAATATATATATATATATATATATATATATATATATATATATATATATATATATTGGATTTGAACGGTCAAAAATAAAACCATATATATATATATATATATATATATATATATATATATATATATATATATATATATATATATATATATATATATATATATATATATATATATTGGATTTGAACGGTCAAAAATAAAACCATACAAATAGTAGAATTTGTTGTTAGTTGCAGTGGATTGATCTATGCAGAGCGTATCTGGTCGAAGCAAAGTGGTATCATAGCGGATACATGCCAATCTTGAAAGAGTACTTGGACAATGCATGTGAACGATCAATATATATATATATATATATATATATATATATATATATATATATATATATATATATATATATATATATATATATATATATATATATATATATATATATATATATATTGGATTTGAACGGTTAAAATAAAACCATACAAATAGTAGAATTTGTTGTTTGTTGCAGTGGATTGATCTATGCAGAGCGTATCTGGTCGAAGCAAAGTGGTATCATAGCGGATACATGCCAACCTTGAAAGAGTACTTGGACAATGCATAGATTTCTATAAGTGCACCTGTGATACCCCACCTCTACTTCTTCACAAGTCAAGAGATTACAAGAGAAGCACTGGAATACTTGGAGAGTAACCCAGAAATAATACGTCTTCCTCTTATGATTTTTCGCCTATGGAACGACATGGCCACCTCTACGGTATGTAGGTGTCACTATTGTATTATTATTTACACTTTCACATATATGATTCTCACTTATTTATTTCAGGATGAGATGAAGAGAGGCGATGTTCCAAAGTCCATCCAGTGCTATATGCACGAGGAAAGTGGTGTTGAAGAAGATGTTGCTCGAAAGTTCATCATGGGCCTGATTGATGATCTCTGGAAAAAGCTGAACAAGGAAAGAAGTTCCTGCGCCTACTTTGAGGAGCCATTCGTCGTTGCACTGATGGACGTTACTCGAATGTCACGAAGTATCTATCAGCATGGTGATGGCTATTGTAGGCAAGATGGGGAAACAAAGGATCAAATCATGTCATTATTAATTGAACCTATTCAACTTTGAAGTATGATAGGGTCTCACGAGACTTATTACCAACCAATTAATATGTGTCAATTACGAAAGGACAATGCTTTCATGTAATCAACAACCATCAATATTAATAGAAACATTGTTCCAGCCTAAGATTCTCTTTTATCATCAATCCATTTGTTCGTACAAACATTGTTCCAGCCTAAGATTCTCTTTTATCATCAATCCATTTGTTCGTACACTTTTTTTTTATTCTTATGGAGTGGTGATGGTGATGGCTATAGTGTACCATTTTCTTTCCTAAAAATTTATTTTAATCTTGGAGATATTTTTATTTTATTTTTTTATTATCATTAAATAAGAAATGGTTAGAATCATTAAACTAGGCTTTTGAATTTGGGATCACAAGGGTTCGTGCCTAAGCCTATAGGTGAAATATCTTAACATTATCTTTTGTATGGTCATTAGGGTCCTTAGATAGTTCTAAATATTTTATTTTGTTATTTTAGATTTTTTTTTGGAAAATTTAGAAATTTTTGGATAAATAAAACCTATAGAATTTAATTTTCATATGCTTTTGGAATTTAATGTAGGTTCATACGAAGATATTTTGGGACTAACTAATATAAAATAGTGTTGTTGCTGATTATTAATTGCTTATCCAGATGTTCTGAAAAACTTCAAGGACATCAAAAATGGTATCTTCATTGCTACGAAAACATTACGCAGTCTGTATGAAGCTTCCTATCTTACAAAAGAAGGGGAGGACATGTTGGATGAGATGAGTCATTTCGCTTCCAAACATCTCTAGTAACTAACAGCGTCATTAGAACCTTCTCAAAGTGAGCATGTTGTTCGCTCGTTGGAGCTTCCGCTTACTTAGAGGACGGCTAGGTTGCACTCCTGGTACTTCATCCATGCCTACCAGAAGATGGAGAACATGGATCGGAATCTCCTTTTACCAGGTAAGCTAGACTATAGCAAGCTTCAAAGCAACAACAATAAAGAACTTAAAACATTGTCGAGGTGATTATTATTAAACTTCACTTATATCTATATATACGTTGAATTTTGTGATAATTGCCAACAGATGATTCTATGTTTCAGGTGGTGGAGTAATTTAGGCTTTTGCGAGATATAAGCTTCAATTGAGACCGCTTCGTCGAGAACTACATGTTCTCCATTGGGTGGGCATTTGAGCCTAACTTTGAAAGATGCAGAGAAAAGTTAACTAAACTTAATTGTTTTCACTACTAAGATAAGTCATATTACCGACGAAATTAGCGATGTTTATTGAAAACGTCGCTACCATTAAGGGAATTAGCGACGCATAAATAAAAAGTCGCTGATCGTCGCTATCAGCGACGTTACTGCAACGTCTTTTAAGTTAAAAAAATAACGTTGCTGATAAGTCAGTGAACGTCGCTAATTTGACTAGTAATAGCGACGTTTACCGACGTAAGTGTTTTTACGTCGCTCATATCAAATAATAGCGACGTTTACCGACGTCTTTAGTGACGTCGCTAATATTTTTAATATAGGGTTCTGGCTTCATTTCTTTTCCCCCCACTCGTTCCCCAAAAATTTCAAACCCCCTCGTTCGACCACCCCTTGTTCGAGCACCGCGCGACTCGTCCTTCGCCGGAGCCCGACGTCCACCATCTCCAGCCACCTCCACCACCTCTAGCCATCGCCGCTCCCCCTCGCCATCGCCGAAGCCTGACAATCGTTTGCCGACCCCTCCCTCTCCACTAGGCTTCTTCTCCTCTTCGGCCACCCCTCGTCGGTCAATGCCCCTCCCCTCCTGCCACCCCCTCGTTGATCAGGTAAACCCTAACCCTAATCAGACACACATACACAAGGACACAGACAAACAAATACACACGAACACAGACGGACACATACACACACACACACACACTGAACAAGTATATTGAATTTGGAGTGTTTCTACTCAGAATTTTGTTTTGAGTCTCGAGTTCATTTTTGTGAACGATATTTGGATGGGGGATGGTTGTGTCCGTTTCTAGATAGCTCGTGATGCAGTCGGGTCGTATCCTAATTAATTGGTGTGTGCAGTGGAGTGTCGGGTGCTAGATGTTATCTGGACTCAGGGGGGTGTGCGTGGCGTATCCGGGATGGGAGTCGACCATGGCGGGAAGGAGATTGATTCTGGGATTCAATACAGTAGAAATTCTTTGTGTTTTGTTAGCTTGTTAAATGATTTACTACAATAGAGTTGTATATGTTCCCATTCAATGTGATTAGAGAAGTACTAGACCATAGCTGATAGAGTTGGAAGACTTCATATTCAATGGGAAGCTATGGTATTTAGCTCGGCTAGCTACTGTGACCTATGATATGTTGAGATGCATATATTCTAATTTATGGGTTCTATGAATAGATGGTGAGTATGTTATATTTGTGTGCTAACACAGTCTAAATATTAGTGTTATTTTATGTGGTAAAGAGTATTTTTGGCATGTATCGATAGAGAAATGAAAGAGGTTACTCAAAATAATTGTCAGTATGAGATAGTTGCATAAATAGGTGGTCTGCTAACATGATTGATATTATTTCCAAGAATGTAGTTTATGTTTAGATTCTTATATGAAATGCATACTCATATTTGTGTCATACTAAGTGATTTTGATATCTAATATACTAAGGAGTATTCTAGTACCTACAGTGTATAGAGTATCCAAGAAGTGTAGGTATGATTGGTATATCATATTACACAGAGTGTATAGAGTATCCTTTCGGTCTATACGAGTTACTTCACTCATTTTGTCAAGACAAGTAAACTTTTTAAATGTTGACGGTATATATACCGTCAACATTTAGTTTTGCCTTGTAGCTACAGGCAGTTGCCTACGTTTTGCCTTATAACTTGGCCTTTGGCCTGTGCTTGAGCAGTATGGACTTCCAGGTTAGGGTGTTAGTTCATGATTAGCATTGTTTAGATATTAGTTTTAGTTAAAGGGTTAGTTTAGATTAGGATATTATTTTATGTTAGAAGGAATATGACAGTTAGTAGACGTTAAAGTAGGATATTAATTTATTAGTTAGGATAGATAGTTTGAGTTAGGATACTGCTCAAGCACAGGCCAAAGGGTCGATATTGGATATTAATTTTAAAAGTTTTACCTTTCTTGACAAACTAGGTGAAGTAACTCTTGTAGACCCAAATGGTCGATATTGGACAGTTGGTGCCGTGTACTCCTACAAGTATAATTATACCTCGACAGACACTTTTTTTACAAGAGGTTGGGGAGAAATTGGGATGAGTATCAGAATCGGTATCGGATTAGTATCGACCGTATCGTATTAGTATCGGCCGTATGTACTTAGTGTCGTGTACTCCTACAAGTACAATTATACCTTGACCGTATGTACTTAGTATCAACCGTATCGGATTAGTATCGGTCTATCGGATACGACACTTTGACATAAGACAGTTGTTTTAGTCCCAACACAGTTGTTTTTGTTTCTTCCTTCAAATTCTTTGTTTGTAATATGTGGAATGAATGAACAGTTTATGTTGCACACCCATATCTAAACTGCCTTAACATTCATTCCCTGACTGCAATGTGCATGTATCTATCTTACAGAATTATCCTCAATTGGATATGGATATGAATTACTACTTATGGAATCGTTCATGGATGTACAATGGTCATCCTGATGACATGTGCGGTGTGCGGGATGAATTCATAGAAGGTGTACAGCAGTTTCTGCAGTTTGCCAAGGCGTTCCCTCAGTACATGGACGGTACCAAAATTAAGTGTCCGTGTGTGTGATGTTACAACTTGAAATATCATCCAGAAGTGGAAGTCACGTATCATTTATACTCAAAGGGTTTTACGCCAAATTACTATCAGTGGAGTGCGTACGGAGAACTTATGTCTTTAGCATCGGAGTATGAGCCTTATGTGGATGTCCACAACAACGCTGCTTACGACAATGGGGTGGTGAACATAATTTTTGACGCGGCGGGGCCTAGTTTCGATCCGGACGATCATGATACACCTGAGGAGGCACCGAACGCCGATGCTGCACAGTTCATAGAGTTGCTGGAGAATGCAAGAACGAAGCATTAGAACAAGAAATGAGACGTCATTTTCCTTCTTGGTTGAGCGAATATATAAGCAGCCCGATAATTACTGGCCTCTTTTAATGCAACTGCACAATAAATAACTTACTACCTCTTCTTTGGTATTCAGGCCGGTCGTCTAATTTCACCCGAGATTGAATTAATTAGAACTCTTGCCAAGGGACTAATTACTTTTGTTAAAATATGGCCAAGTTACTGTGCCAATGGCTTTCGGTTCAAGTCGACAAATGCTCTAATCAGAGACAACTTCCTGGATCTTGATTCTACGAAAAAATAGTTGTTTGTGTATCAAATCTTTGAACTACAAAGACGTCGATCCAGGAAATGATTTCTTTGGCATCTTGCGAGAGATTGTGGAGTTGACGTATAATTATGGCAGAGAACCTGCAAAGAACGTGTTGTTCAAGTGTGAATGGTTCGATCTGACTGAAAATCAAGGTTGGAAAATTGACAAGCATGGTCTTGTAGATATAAACTACAAGCGTAGATATCAAGACTATGAACTATTTGTCCTAGCAACTCAAGCTCAGCTCGTGTACTTCACAGCTTATCCGAGACGGGGAGCAACGAAGTCTGACTGGTGGGCAGTGTGCACGACTAAAGCTAGAGATACTTTTGATGTTGACGAAAAAGCTTATCAGGAGGATGAGCTACCTCTTGTAACCAATATTGTTGATATGGACTCCACAGAAGTTACACATTACACGACACATAATGTAGAAGATGTAGAATTATCCAAAGAGGAAGACGAAGCCGACGAAGGGGAAGATGAAAGTGAAGATGAGGAGGAAGATGAGGTCGAGGAAGACGAACAAGATGATTATTCTGAAGATGATTGAGAGAGACGTACTTTCATTTTCTTATTAGAGTTGGTTATTATCTAGTTTTGGTTATTATCTGAATGTACTATCTGGACTTAGATGTTTCTTGTAGAATGTACTATCTGAACTTAGATGTTTCTTGTAAAATGTACTATCTGGACTTAGATGTTTCTTGTAAAATATATCATCATATGTTGTCTTGGTTATTATCTTGTCTTTGTTGCACTTTTATATTTCTAGTCTCTATTATTTGTTATCTTTGTTGTATCTCATTATATGTTGTTATCAGGCATGACAGGTCGTCGCGGATTGTTCCGTATTTTCGACATGGGGCACGGGGTACTGATACTGGCAGAGGAGAGGATACTCCTTCTGTACCTACTGGTGGTACTGCTAGAGGACGGGGTTCTTCTTCGGTACCTCCTACTGGTACCAGCTCTGGATCCTCGTCGCCCAGTACTCCTGTGTATCGGACAGTAGCTCCGCCTGCCACAATGCTACGTGGCATATCTCCTGGGACGAGTAGTTCCAGGCCTGAGACTGCTCCCGAGAGTAGCGTTCCTCCTGCTGATACGACGATGGAGGCAGATGAGCAGATGGAGGAGGCTATGCCGGCGGCCGACCAGTATCAGGCAGATGATGCCTACGCACCTCCGAAGGAGATGAGGACGGAGATATGGGCCGACGGTACAAAGTAAGTATTTTGGTTTATCATTTTTTTCTGTGTTTATCATAAATTAACTTTTCTCATGAATATAAGTTGTCTGTATAGATATCGTCCCCCGTTGGTACAGAGACGCCTAGGCCAGCTCCTGAGGCAAAATTATGGAAGTCCTTGGAAAAACTACTCGGATGCTCCGGACGATAGGAAGGCCTACTGGTTTGCGCGCTTTAAGGTTAAAATAGATTTGCTTTTAACATGAATCATTTGATTTATGCATATTATATACTACTAAAAAATATTTGGTTTGCGTACTCTTCTAGGATATGTTTTTCTATCCACCGCACCGGGCCGAGCTGATCGAGGGGATGTTTCCTGCTGTCGCTGCTAAGCTGATCCGCGACGCTATCAATGATCAGAAGGCACGTGATCGTGCCGGAAATCCGATCCAAGGTTGGATCATCCCTGATTAGTGGGATGCGATGAAGGCTCGATTCAACGAGCCAAGGTACAAGAAAAAGTCCTGAGAAGGCCAAGGCGGCAAGGCAGTATGCCTCGAAGTGGTACGGTGGGTCGATTCCGATGACGAAACATTTCCGTCATCTGGTATATATTTTTCTTTCAGAAATATTATTTTAATGCAAATCCGATAAATTATTACTAAGATAATATATTTAATTACAGGTAAGGAAGGTCGGTAACGCCGACATGGTGACCGTCTTCAAGGCCACCCATCGGAAGGGCGAAGGCCTTATTGACGAGAGGGCGGAGCTTGCCTATGTAAGTATTACAATACTATTTGTTATTTATAATACTTCGTGTTAATTTTAATATTACTTAATATGCATGCAAATAAATATTCATGTAGTTAGTAATAATAAATAATTAATTAGAAATTAGAAATCGTAGAGTACTATCCATACTTTCTTGGCCGAGTATCAGAGGCTTCGGGATCGGACGACTGCTAGTGCACCTACTACGGGAGAGGCCGGTACTTCCTCGCAGCCCACTCAAGCTCCGTCGGTGGACGAGCTGTAGATGACCGCCGCTGGTAGCCTCCGTAGGGGTACGTACTACGGTACGGGATCCTATGGTGCCCTAGTTACGAGCCAGTCCTCTAGGGCATCCCCGCTAGTGTGCATGGTCCACAGCCGTCCCAGGAGTCTGTCCGAGTCCACCAGATGATGGAGTCTCTCTGGGACGAGCTGCTATGACGGATTCAGGACCAGTCTCAGCACCAGTCGGATAAGCCTGCGCTTATAGCATGATTGGATGCGCTCGACCGCAGCATTATGGAGCTCCGGCATGTGACTGAGCGGACAGAGCGGAGCGTCATCGATCTTAGAGCGTCGATGGAGCACAGCGTATTAGATCTGCAGGCATCACAAAGGACCATGGGCGAGAGGCTGAGATTGGTGCAGGATTCGGTGGCTGATAACAGTGCTAGAATGTTATCTACCATGGATTCATACCACCAGCGACTTGCAACGTTGGAGCGTTATCGTCCTCCGGGTGCGTCTTCGTCGTCGTCGACTCCGTCGGCACCACTTGTCACGACCCGCTACCCAAATTGTTTGGCTAGGTCGAGTCATGCCCACCTACGTTTGATATAAAACGTAGTAAGCTGTTCTAAAGACAACAGGATAAGACTAAATGTGCTAACAGTTCTATAAGTGAATAAAAGTCATAAATGCTCCAAACACAAAAGTCGTCATATATAGTAAAATGTCCAAGTACAAGTGATCTGAAATGTAAAAATGGATACATGTCCAGTTACAAAAATAAATACATGACTACTCTCAAAAGTCTAAAGTAAAAGACAACTAGGCGAGGTTCCCCGCAGGAACATCCTCGTAAAGCAAAGCCGGGTCCTCGGCAGTATCTCCATAATATGTGTCGCAGAGTAACTCCTCCTCAGTAAGGACACCTACAACGTTATCCTGTCAGGATGGGAGCAAGTACTAAATCTAACAAACATATAATACTGATCATGTAATGAAAGGAAATGACATATCATGTTTGTTCAGTTTTAGGTACATTTTATCATGGCAATAGATATACATTTTAAAGTTTAAAACTGTAGTAGGTGAGTGATCAGTCAATAGGTAATCAGGATGTACAGCGGTACATATCAATTTTCTGATGTGCACATACGTACACATAACGGCATCGGTGTATATCCATACACAAACGCGGGACCAGACATACGACACAGATACATATAAAATGTAACGGTGCTCGGTAAATACATACGGAGAAGGGGGTCATGATCACGTACACTACTAGCAGTTTTCCCTTAACCCGTTATTTAAGCATGTGAGAGAGATGAAAATGTAGCCTAAACATGGCAGAGACTGAAAGTAATACAACATGTAAAGTTCTAACTTGCTACCCCAAGGATCAGTATTTAACATGGTTGGTGAATCACAGTTTTATGGTTTATAGCAGTATGTAAAGTTTGTAGAAAGTACTTGCCTCTAGCAAAGCAAAGCAAAACAAGCTGCGATAAAAGTGCTATGGATGTCCGGTAACTCGTCACTGTAGAAATAAATGCAATAACTTAGTTTTTACACTAAGCTAAAATGCTAAGACACTAATTGGTGAAACACGACTTGTGACTGGGCACCTAGCTAAAATGATGATTTTAGCATAAGAGACCAATGTGGGGTGACACACTACTTTAACTAACTTTCTAGGATCTTTATACTAGTGAGGGGTGAGGTTCAACACGGCTAAAACTCAAAGTAACGCAAAAAAGTTACAAGTCGTAATTAATCAATAAATAAATCAAATGATCATTGTGTTTTAACAATTTTTGAGATAGACAAAAAAGCTTAATTTTACTTAAAGTAAAGTACCAAAAAGATTCCTTATTAATTATAGAAATTTATTATAATTTTTCTGGAATTATTAACCAGTACAAGTATTTTATAAAAATCAGTTTTCCTAAGTATACAGAAAATGAGTTTTGGTTTCATATGCCAAACTAGTGGCAAAACTGTAAATTAAATACTATAAAAATTATACTAAATTAGCTAAATTAACATAGTATCTAAATACTATTTTTCCAGAATTTAACAGTACTTTAAGTATTTTTAAAAATCTAAAAACAACATTGCACACAATTGAAATTAATTAATTAATTATCTGCGTATTTTGTCCATGTATATAATTTGAACCAAAGTTCAAATACAGGACCCAAGGCCATGAATCAAGTCCAATATGACTTGTACAGGTCTTGAATGTATGAAAACACATTTGGGCCCAAAAACCCATGCTAGGCTTGGACACCAAATGGTTGCAGTAATTTAAATACATCAAAAATACAAAGTGGTAAAAATGCAAAATAAATATTAATATTTTAATAAAGGGTAAAAGTATATAAGTCATAAAAATATGACAAGTATACTTACATAATAATAATTTACACTAGGTAGAGTGAAACACATATATAAAATGTATATCTACAATATATTTATAAATACATATAAATATATATAGATATTTACATAATGGATATATATACATACATATGTTAAAGGAATATATATATATATATATATATATATATATATATATATATATATATATATATATATATAGAAAATTACTTAACTATAAAATATATATATATGTATACAAATATTGTATACATATACATAATAGTATATATGTCACGCCCCAGTACCAAAATACTGGGACGGACTAGGCCAGCTACTCCGTATGAGGTATAAAACGTCATACGGCGATCGTGGCTGTCAATCTTGCTGGGTATCCTAGCATGCAAGCAGTCTATGGCCTAAATCCGATCTCATGTCCACAGGCAAATCACAATGAAACAACATCAAGAGAGATAATCATATGGAAAGCAGGGAATACTCATATGAAAATCAGGAATCTACAGTACAGAATAATAATGTAGACTAGTATACCTTCCCACAGTTCCTAGCATGGTCGGAAACTGAAGCACATCCTCCAAGTCGAGTCTGGAAGATCCACAGGGTCGGTCTCAGGCAATCTGGGAACAATCCAGGGTTGGTCAGGCCAACCGCAGCAAGTACCAGAAAGGAAGGCTCAAGGACGGGCGAAGAAAAACCAGCAGGATAAAATATGACAGAAATACCATCTAAAAACAGTAAATAAGGTAAGGGATCGTGCGGTACCAACGCACGATTACAGAATATAAGGCAGCAATCCAACTACTAATACGTAAGTAACCAACAATCATCACAGTCATCCTAACATCCACTAATACTTGTATCGCCAACTGGAGCTCGTAGTCCGTCATCGGAACGGTAACCCATCCCTACATCAAACAAGAACAAGGGAATGAATCACCGCGCCGGGACAGCGTTACGTGCCAGCCAGCTTAGCAAGCAACAAGCCATACAATTTAGGTGAATAAGCGGCCACTCAAAAGTCTACGGCTATCTATGTGGAGGTTGGGTTACCCAATAATGCAATATAGGAATCCTCAGATCGTGCCATATCCCGCAAGGGCTAGCGAGGCCAAATAATGCATAGTAGGTAGGTATGCACGGTCCCTCGGAAGGCCACCGTGCTAAGCAGGAGTACATATAGTAGTCGGATACTGCCATATCCGTGGCGGCCAACCCCGACGTGCCAGGACGAGCCTGTGGCGGCCGGTAATGCACGATCTCGGGATTCCGTTCCCTCCCAATGCTTCTACCATTTTTAGTTGCCTAGATTAACCCTACATTTATCCGGAATCACATGCCGTGGTCACATGCTCATCCTCCTAGATGTCGTACCTCAGTACGAGAACGCTAAGTAAGAATCAGCCTCGGCACCTATAGTCCCAGTTGTGATCCATCCTTAGTGTTATGCAACAAGCAAGCAAGCAATCCTAACCACGCTAAGACTATAGGCCAACTACCAGATACCCGTGCAGGTAATCATATAATATAGCCAGAATATCAAGATGGCATCGCAATGCCATATAATCATGGAAGTAGCACCTCAAAATGCCAATAGACAAAGGGCACCGCAGTGCAATGTCAGGGCCAGCACCTCACAGGATAAGCTGGACTTACAGCACGGATATAGGTAGTCAGGTCTGGGACAAGAACAACTCTGTCAGTCACAAGAAGTCATCTGCCCACATCGTGGCATGGATATCAGGTCAAGTACAAGACCAGAACCTCTACTATAATAACATCTCAAGCATATATGGGAGCCTACAACTCCAATCATCAAGTCGGTCTACCCACCGGATCAATCTATCAATAGTCTACCAATCCTCGATGGGATAAATATCATATCAGGAAAATACGATCACTTGGTACTAGGCTAATCACTATAGACAATGTTAGGCCCTCTAGCTCACAAGAATCCTCCGAGTCAATGATCACAGGCTATCAGCAACTAAGTCTCCCAACTACCGGGGTAGAGCAAAGGTACTAGGTTTGGGCATTTGGGAAGTCGAGTAAAAATCATATATTGATATCCTCGATATTCTATTCGTTCCGCGAGACACTCGCACCAATATCAAAATCCAAGAGTCCTCAAGACATATCTGATCAAATTAGAACATCACCAAAGAACTAGTAACACTATCTAAGAATCCACTTAGTCTACCATAACCACTATCTCAATATCATATCTCCTCATAGTCAATCCTCAAATAAGATCATAATCCCAACACATGGGTTAACACTAATCAACGCCGTCGGAAAATGGCAAGGATTGCGTGAACCACTCTGGATCAGATCCACAACCCTTAAACCAAACAAGGACCAGGGTTGCAGACCTTCACCCGAGTAGAACCACTCTCCTTACACAATTCGGCGGACAGGACAGACAAGACGCTAGGCGACTAATCTAGTCGGGAGTCTACCTAGCAGGCAATGAGATCAGGGATGCTATACCAAGAAGAACATGCATGAGTTCAGTCCCGCAAACCAAAGGAATGGTTCTGCCCAATCATTCGAACCAAATTCCCAACCGGGAATTCTGGAAAAATCCGGCAGAGTCTTCTTTGTAATCTGGATGGGAGCACCCTACGAATAGGGGCTAAAACCACTCGGCGCAACCCGCCGTAGAATCGCAGAATCGCGGACTCGCGGGCTGAGAACACTAAGTCTCAGCTACCAGTAGCACTACGATGCGTACTGGGAACAAATCGATAGCCGAGAACACTAAGTCTCAGCCTCCAGCAGCACTACAATACGTACTGGGCGCCAAACCAACACATGCAGCAAGAATCGCCACACAGGGCGCACCAAGACCCACAGTCATATCCAAGCCACAAACAAAGTCATAGAAACAGTTAGCCAAAGCCGTTACCCGACCGCGAGTCGGACACGGGGCATATGGGGACAATCCCTACATGTGAGTCGTGCTCGTGTCCTCGGAGGTGTGGATGACCCATCCGAGTTGTCCGATACGGTCTATCCCGGTATCGGACCAAGCTATCCTAAGTTATCATGGCAGTTCTACTACTAGGCTACACTAATCATGGTTATACAGTTTACAAGTACAAATTAATTAAATGCCATAAAATCCAGGAAAGAGGACAAGAGCCGTCGATGAGCAAGGGATACTTGCCTAGAGGGCTCGGCTAGGTAAGCAAGTCTTCGGCAGTCGCGATCCAAGCTAGCACGCCAATCGAGATCCTTAGAACACACAATAAACAATCATTAGAATTAAATAATAAAATAATGAAGCAAATCACGGAGGATGGCAGAAGAATATACCGTGTAGGTCCCGCAAGCAGTGCAGGCATCTGGCACGGAAACCGAGGCACGCGGACCGATACGGATACGCAACCCGAGATGTGCACGTATATCGAGACATGCACGAGAATCGAGGGAACACGAATATCGAGATGAACGGGAAATACGTGCACGTAAATCGAGACGTACATATATATCGAGAAAATCACGAATATCAGAATAGCGCACGAATCAATGCGATACGCAAATCGAGGCATGTACGTAAATCGAGACGGAGCAAGATTCAAGGAAGCACGCAAATCAATGCGACATACAAGTCGACGTATACACGCAAATCGATGCGGTGCAGAGTCTAAGGTGATACGCAAACCAAGGCGGCACGTAAATTCTTGGAAGTACAGATCTTCTAGAAAACTGTTCAAACGGGTAAACCGAAGTACAGATCTTCTGGAGCTGGTCTACTCAGACATCTGTGACTTCAAATAGTTCTCCACAAAGGCCAAGATAAACTATTTTATTACTTTTATCGACGATTTCTTAAATTACACATTTGCTCAAGTCTAAAGATGAAGCATTTGAGAAATTTAAGGACTTCAAGGCAGAAGTCGAGCATCAAACAGAGAAGTAATCGACGTAGAGAGTATATGTCTCATGAATTTGCATCATTCTGTAGAGAACATAGAATTGTCAATGAGACAAATGCTCTGAACTCACCTCAATCATATGGTAATGAAGAAAGGAAGAATATAACGTTAATAGAGATGATGAACTCAATGATGTTGACTAAGGGTCTTCCAAATTGCTTCTGGGTGAAGTGATGCTTACAACTACTTTCATTCTAAGTAGAGTGCCGCATGCAACTTTCGATGTCACTCCTCATGAACTCTGGTTCAAGGTCAAACTTGAATGTTATTCGAATGTGGGGTGTTTGGCGTATGTGAAGCTTTCGAATTTGAAGATTCAAAAGCTGAAAACAAGGACTACGAAGACTACATTCCTGGGTTATACCGATAAGGGTGATGCTCGGAGGTTCCTTGATATTGAATAAAATCATATCATTAAATATCACGATGTAGAATTCTTTGAAGATAAATTTACAAGACACAGGAATATTGTTCTTGCGGATATTCCAGAGAATAGTGTCGGTGCATTGGAAGTTGAACCTCCTTACAAAGATATAGAAGATGTAGTCCAAGAAGGAGTTATTGTTACAAAAATAACTGTTAAACCAAAACTCGCAGAACCTATATCTAAGCAAGTTAGGAGGTAGAAGGATTTCAGAGAAGATTTCATCACCTGTCATGTGGAAGCAAATCCGTTTATCTATGTTGAGGCGATGAAGACGAGAGACGTTATCTTTTGCAAGAAGGCTATTAACGATATGTATGACTCGATAACCTCCAACAACACGTGGGTTTTGGTCGATCTTCCTGAAAAAGAAAAACCAATCAGATGTAAATGGATCTTCAAAAAGAAGATGAAGGTTGATGGAACAGTTAACAAGTTCAAGGCTAGGTTGGTAGCCAAGAGATTTTCTAAGAAGCAAGCGATCGATTATTTTGACACATATGGTCCAGTAGCGTGGATGACGACCATCATGATGTTGATTGCTCTCAGTGCAATTCACAAGCTAGTTATTCATCAAATGGATGTCAAAACTACTTTCTTGAATGGTGACTTGACCGAAAAGATCTACATGTAACAGCCATAAGGATTCATCGTCAAGGGCCTCGAAGACAAATTCTGCAAGTTGGTGAAATCATTGTATGGTCTGAAGTAAGCTCCCAAGATGTGGCATAAGAAGTTTGACAAAGTCATAAGATCAAACGGCTACAAGATCAGCGAGACGGACAAGTGTCTGTACACAAAGTTCACTAACGGGAGAGGAGTTGTCGTTTGTCTATACGTGGATGACATACCAATCTTGTGTACAGATCTAGCAAGTGTCACTGAGACAAAGTATTTTCTCTCATCTAAGTTTAGTATGAAGGACTTAGATGAAGTTGATGTCATCCTAGGGATAAAGATCATCCAGACGAAAACTAGAGTGGCATTGTCAGAGTCTCATTATATTAAGAAGATAATCACATGCTATGGGTACCAGGATCTTCTAGAGACCGATACGCCATATAGGTGTGACAAGAAACTGAAGCCAAATCTAAGGAAAAGCGTCAGACAGCTGGAGTATTCAACCATTATCATGAGTGATGTATGCAACTACTGCCACGAGGCCTGATATAGCTTTTTCTGTGGGGATGCTGAGTCGGTTCACAAGCAATCCAGGTATGGAGCACTAGAAAACTATGAAGAGGGACATAAGATACCTCAAGTGGACTCAGAAGTTTGCACTGCACTACTGTGGAGATCCAAATGTGGTAGAGGGCTTCAGTGATGCAAGTTGGTGCTCAGAAGTAGAAAATAAAAGCTCTACGGGAGGATGTCTTTTTCATAGGTGGAGCTGCTATATTGTGGAAGTCGAATAAGTAGACTATGCTCTCACACTTTTCTACAAAATTTGAGTTCTATGCACTGTTGGTTGTAGTGGGTGAAGTAGAATGGCTTTGGAGAGATCATGTATGATCTTCCAATAGTTGTTGACAGATACTAACAGTACCGATATACTATGACAACCAGACGATTGTTGTAATATCATCGAATGACCTCTTCAATGACAAGAAGAGGACTGTGCGTCTAAGGTACATGGCGGTAAATAATCTTATCAAAACATGAGTCATTTTCGTGGTTAATATTCGGAGCCAGGAGAATCTGGAAGATCCGTTCACTAAAGGTCTCAAGCGCCAGGTGGTGGAAGATACGACATGTGAAATTGGCTTGAAGATGCTCTGATATTGTGTCTTTATAATTCTACTATAAAGTTTTATGCTATTAGTTTAAAGAAAAATCTACTAGACATCTAGCTTTTAGTTCAAAGAAGGATCATTGGTTGGAAGAATATCAGGTGTAGTGGGTAATCTTTTGGATATTGCAGGTCACGGACCCAGAACTACTGTTAATGGACAGTCCTTTGGATATTACGGGACACAGACCCAGAACCACTGTTAATGGGCAGTCCTTTAATATATTGCAGGATTTTGGACCCAAAACCACTATAAGTGGGCAATTCTTTGGGGTACTACAAGGTTATGGATCCATAACCATTGTTGTCTACAGTTTGTTCTTTGTATAGAACAAAGTCCTGTGTGTAAGCCCCTTGATTTTTTAGAATTTATTTTAAATTATTTTTATTTTATGTGGATATTTTAAATATAAAGTCAATAGTGACTATATTAGTAGTTTACCGTAGCTTTGATTTTTGAAGCATAAAAAAATCATTTTCTCAAATTCAATTCCGTATTTGAATTCTAGACACGTCCACATTCAATTTGGTATATCATGTCTCATTTAATTTTGTTCCCCAATATTATTTTTACTTTGCACAAGTTTGGGTCAACTTAGGCCATTTGATCATTTATCATAATTCTAGCCCCAACTTCCAATTTGAGTTTGGGACTTAACATAGATCGAAGTCATTGATCCAATATATAATTTTGACCCATTTTGAGTCTATGATGCACATGCCTAGAGTGTACCATCCAATTGAGTTCTCATGTGCTACTTATTTGCAAATGGCAGATGAGACTCATTAAATTGATTTTCGGGTCCAATTTGACTAGAAATACTACTCGGACCCTAACCTAGTCAACCCTACTAGTAAGAGTCAAACTAAGATTACCAAAACCAAGTAGACATATATTTAGGTGATTTTTAGAGATTAAATTGTAGCCATGTGCAATATATTATCAATTTTTGACTTGGTCAAACAACTCTCTAAAATAGGAAACCAATTACCGTTAGTTATGTTTGAAAGGCCAAATCATGTCCAAATTAGTTCAAACCAAAGCCCAGACCCTTTTAGCATAAATAACTATCAAGCCCTAACCATCCCCCTCTCTCTCATAACCACCTACTACCTATAAATCCTCCCAAATCGAGCGGCCAAGCCATGTGGCCGACCCCCCCATAGCCGACGCCCCTTCCACCAAAAATATGATTTCTTCTTGATTTTCATGCCACCCACCACACTCTCGTGACCCCCTCGATGTTCTCTTCCAACCTAGCAACTGTAGGAGCAATCTTTCGACCATTGGAGAGGTGCACGATGCACTACTTAGGACGAAACTCTGCCAAATTGATGTCTGAAAAGTTACAGTAGGTTAGTCAACTTGTAGACAAACTTTCATCCTGTGAGGACCCTAATTTTTAGGAATTATTTTTTCATTTTATTTTATGGTATTTCTATTTATTAGGTTATATTGTATATATAATTATGATTATATATGTACTTTTCCGTGTCTTTGATTTTTGGAGCACAAGACATGCCCATCTCTCGAAACGTCCTTCACGAGTTTTGAAGTAGGCCAGTCCACCTTTAATGTGATATATCATGTCCCATCCATACTTATACCCTTATATTCTTTTGACTTTGCACAACCTCGGGTCAAATTTAGGCCATTTGATTATTTATCGTAAATCTAGACGTAACTTCCAACGTGAGTTCGAAAGTCGACATCGATCAAAACCATTTGACCCAATATATGGTTTTGACCCATTTTGAGCCTACGACACACATGCCAAGGGTGTGCCACTCAATCGAGTTTCCATGTGCTATTTATTTGCAAATGACACATGAGACCCATTGGTTGACTTTTCGAGTTCGATTTGACTATAAAATATATTGAGACTTAGTAGAATTATTTATTAGGGTGCCATGACTTAGTAGAAGTATTTTGAATATTATTTTGGGATGTTGTACGGCCAAATAGGTTTGAATACCATTTTGTATATATATAATTATATTTATAATTGCCTAATACTATATATGTATGGCCTTAGTCATGGTTAAGTTTGAGATGCATAACGACTAAGAATTTGGGCACAGATAGTGAAGGCATGTGCTTTGACTAGTGTATTAGCAATGCTAAAGAAGGCCAAGCCATATGTGGGTTCTTTCTAGAAGAATAAGTCAAAATTGTGACTTGAACCATTTAAATAGTTAATTAGTAATTATTGAGAATTTTGGACTTTATAGGAGTTGTGCTAAAGTAGTCAAACTCGACCCAAGTCAAACCCAAGCCATGTGGCTATGTAGTGCGTCTACAGGCATCCATATAGACATATATTTTATTATTCAAATAAGTATTATTTATTCTATAAGGATTGTTATATATAATATATATGTTATATTCTATTAAACTTTACTTATGGAATTTTCGAATATTTGTTAGATATTTACATACTAATAATAATGAAAGTACACATATATTTACACACAAAGATATGTATAAATTATGTATAAAAGAATAGTTATTTTTTATAAATTGATTTCTATTAATATCAATTTTGAATATATAAATACATATATATAAGGAAAAAAAGAAAACAAAAATCTAACGCAATTTTGGAATCAAAATCTCGCGAGATGGAAAACCCTGTCCAAACCCACGCAGCCCAAGAAAGACCCATCGGTTCATATATAACCAATAGAGAAAGGGGGATAAGGAGTTGAGAAACCCTAATCCCAAGCTAAGCCTGACTCCCCCAGTCCATCCCTCGACACCCCCAGTCGCTGGCCGCGTGCACATATGGATAGCAGCCGCAGCAGTGCTCCTCTTCCAGGTACCTTCCTTTACCTACATCTCTCTCGACGTAGGAAGCACCGTTTTCCCTTCCGTAAATTTCTAGGTACAGCCTAGGTAACCTTCTTGAAATCCTAGTAATTAGATTCTAATGTAGCAACACCATCGGCACGAAAACACAAAGTCGAAGAAAAACCACCCTGAAACATGAAAGGGGATCAATCCAGGTACCGCAGTTTGTTGACTGTTTCCCGTCAATCCAATAGTTTTCTATCAAATTTTTTAAATGAACTTTTTAGACCACTTTTAGCCCTTGGAAGCCTTTCTTGTAAATTAATTTTTCATTCACTGTATGGAAAGATATTTGATTGTAATGTTGCGAAAAAATAATTTTCGAAATTAAAATTTTTAGAAAAAACCACCGATATGGGGTCCGTCCTGTCAAACCAGACGACTTCATCGCGAACCACTTGCATCAAAAGTGCGTATTGACTCCGCGGACGTGTGGGCTTTGCGAAATTCAAATTGGTTGCGTGTGTGCGACGAATTTGATGTGTATCCGTCGAAATTCATAATATCGACCTTTTTTGAAATTTTTAATTACTTTGTGCACGTTCGTCAAATCGATACGAAACTTGTGACAACAGGATCGTACCATTTTTTGGTCCTGTATGCCAAGTTTGGTCCGATTCTGAGACAGTTGACCGGATCACCGTTTTGTGGGCCCCGCGACCCGTCCCAACGAACGAATTTGTGCACAGCCCACCAGAATTCAACTTTGGACATACGTTGGGTTTGTCTCGTCAAATTGGATCTTTAGAAATATAGTTTGATGACTTTAGCGACCATAGACTCTGATACATTTTTTCGATACAAAACGGGTCCAACGACGGACACCATTTTGACCCAAAATTACCGTTTTGCCCCTGTATCCAGAATTGGACTTATAGGTAGGCTATCCTTGTTATTTTTCTTATTTTGAAAATGTTGGAAATGTCTGTTTCAGCGTCCAGAGATTGTTGCGATGGTTTGACTTTTGTGGTTCACTGAGTGTTGGATTGTTGGTTCTATGCACTACACCAGGCAATTACACCTTACCAACTTATACAGTTTACTTTCATGCATGCTCTTATTATCCTTCTTGTTTATGTCTCCTTTTCTTTTGCATATTTGCTATCTTGCCATGATTTGTTTTTTTCCTCTTACCGTTATCACTTATCTTTATCATTAGTTGTATCTATATGGTTCCACACATGATTTCGACAGTGTCATTACTTGAGTAACTTGCCTCGATCACCTAGCCATGACACTTTGTCTTGACTTCGGGTTACATATTACTTTGACTTGACCCTCTACGATACTGGGATTGACTACTTGACCACTCTCGACTCGGGAGACCTACGGTAGGGATACAATAGAGACTCACTATAGTTAGGGCGTACCGCGGCAGGGCTACTAGCTATAGAACCGGGAGTACTACGGCAGGGCTAGGGTCATTCGATTCACTTTATGGTCATTCTTAGTATTATTTTATATGACATGTCATGGTTATAGAATCTTTCCATGAGATCCTTATTCTTGTCGTAGCAGTTGTTATCCCTATTTTCTCGCATGTTATTTATTGTATAGTAGGCATGTATATTATGTGTCTTGTTGGTCACCTGAGGACCTGGTGATCTCTCCAGGTATTATTTGAAGTTATCGAGGTAGAATGCATTGGAGGATTGATGATTGTTTCTCCGGGGTTTCACGTATATATATTTAAGTTCATATTTTATTATTCTCTCGTGCTGCATATTCTATTCTTGATATATTCTGCTTATTAGCCTACTTTAATAGACTCGTATTTCCTTTCGAGTATATTCGGACATGTATGCTAGTGGGCTGCAGACCACGAACCATATTGTTCATTCTTGATATTTTATTATATTATGTGGATTGAGATGTAGTAGATTATAGAACAACCAGACAACTTATACGTATTCGAGCTGGACTGGAGTCCTCTCGATACGTAACTGGCATGTATACGTATCCTAGTCCTACGTATTTTAGGACTGGGGCGTTACACATCCACTTTTTCTCATCCAATTAAACTCAAACAAAAAATGATAGTTACATTTATGTGTCTATTCCAATCTCTAGCCACTGGATCACATAGTTCAAAGAGGTTTGCCCGTGGCGTCGATTCTACAACAGGGTGTCCAGAAACGACAAGTTCTGTTGCAAACCATTTTTACCTATCTAAGGTCAGTTTCGATCGTTATAATATTTTTACTCAGAATCTAGACGTCGAGAGTTTTCCAACACAATTCTATTTGTTAGGTTTTGAATTTGTTTGCTATTTTTAAAAATTCTTGACATTTGCTGTATCACCAAATTCCAAAAAATTCTGTGTTCTTTGTGTATAAAAGTGTCAATACTCCATGAAACTCTATTAAACTATTTTTCGAGCAACATTTAATGCTATAAATACTATTTGAACTATTTTAT
The DNA here is from genome assembly GCA_029216955.1 of Iris pallida. Lineage (NCBI taxonomy): Eukaryota > Viridiplantae > Streptophyta > Magnoliopsida > Asparagales > Iridaceae > Iris > Iris pallida. Next base: position 5,807,586 of record JANAVB010008599.1, on the reverse strand, counting down.
TTAGATTTTTAATAATTTTAATTAATTAATATTTTGGAACTAAACTAATAGGTGGAATTGTGGTATCCATGTGTAGTATTGACATAGGACCTCTTGTGAAAGAATTCCACCCTTGAAAACATAATTTTGGTAATATATAGGTATTTATAAATAATTTGCAGAATTTGAATATATTATTTTGATAGTTATAAATTATTTCATGAGAGGAGTTGGTACTTATATATTAAATATAGTGTTGTATCAACGTTATGGCAACTAGTAGACGTAGATGCTAATATAATCTATATATGGTACGATGGTATAGAATATTAAATATATATTATTATAGATGAGCTTGGAAGGAGTGACAAGGACACTGGAGTTGGTCAGGCCTACCCGCAGACAGTAGTTACAAGCAAGTGTGCTTTGCCGTGGTTACAGATTGTTCCTTTACTTTCTTGTTGTTCATTTGGATTATCATTATATATAGGTACGTCGATACTTAGTGTTCATTTCAAAAATGGGTACCGATGTCATGATGATGACACCGAGTATTGACATTAGGCATTGCATGCATATTGACGTGTCCATTGACACGATTGACAACAGGACACCGACACATTCATGATGTGAGATTTATATGATTATTTGTGGTATTGACCTCGTACTAGCATTATAGATTTTTCATTATTATTGCTGTTGTTATCGAGATGACTGTACAGACTTGACAATACTAGATTCTAGACATGGAGATTGCGGAGAATTTGACTATAATATCAGACCTATTATTGAGTGGCCCATTGTTTAGTGACCATTAGCTCTGTAGCAGAGTAGAGGATTATCACTGTCAGGAATTGATTGTCCTTGGTTCCACGATACGGTACTGGGGATAATATCTTGCTGAGGTGCTTGTGAGCCTTGGTGGAAGGGGTCTGGTATTCTAGAAAAGTTTCTCACTTGCATGGCACATAGACGGATACAGTAGATTACCTTAGTTCATATTTCCATATCAGTACCATAGCATATATATCATGTACTTTGCTAGTCCCCTAAGGAATTGGCTATTTCCCAGGCTCAGACAAAGCTGAAGCGTACCCGGAGGTTTCTGGTTTAGGAGCTGAGATCAGAGACGTACCGACATAGGTAGATGAGATAGTACCAGAGGATTTCTCGTGATCATGTCATTTTTATATTTAGACATTCTATATTATTTCCTTTTATTTATCAGACTTGTATTTGATAGTTATGTTGTTTCTTTCTCTGTGGTTTCGGGATGTTTTACCTGCACAGACATCATTAGTTTTACTATTGGATATTTGAGACAATTTTATTATTGGACTTCATATCTTTGTGGACTCTGTCGATGTTATTAGATGTATACTTGTGGACTGTGTTATGTTCCTGGATGTTATCATGATTACAACTTAAGTATTCGAAAATGGGCTTGTTATGTAGTTGGCCCAATAGTGAAGTGCTGCTGGCATACATTCGTGTTCCTGGTCCTACAAATTTTGGGACTGGAGCGTTATACTGTAAGAGGATAGCTTGTAAGCCTTAATAATTTCTCGGACATTTGGGATGTGTGGCATGCTTTACATGAAGCATGGGTAGAACAACACTACAAAGGAGCATAGTACTCCATGCTACAGTGGGGTGACTCCATATGAGGTACCTAGTGTAAAGCCTCGACTTCGGGCCAAGTCACAATGGCATAGCACATCACATAGCCAAGTGGGCCTAACGCTGTAGAATGAAGAGTGGTAGGCAACACTACAAAGAGGCTGGGCCTTATGTTACAATGGTGTGACACCATATGATGTATTGCCTCGGCTTTGTGATCTATGTCATGGCGGCGTAACACCTTATGGAAGTGAAAGGCTTCATGTTGAGTAGTTTGGCACTACAAAGAGGCTGGACCTCATCCTACAGTGTTATGATATCACATGAGGCATTGTCTCCACTTTGGGCCATACCATAGCATAGCACCACAAGGAAGCGAAAGGCTCATGCCAAGACACTTTAAAAGAATTGACCTAGAGTGTATGGATATAGATGCATGCCGTCTCTTGAAGGAAACCTTGTAGACACCCAATATATGTACACCGAAACCAGGCTAGCACAAGGCCTTAAAAGTGCACCCAAAAGCATGGTTGATGTCATTATGTGAGTGGAGAGAATTTCATTCGTGGTGCAGAATTCAAGGCCTAGTCCATTCTTGTATCATGCTGTTATTTAACCCCATGCAGAAAGATTCAAGTCGTAGCGACATCTATCCTAATACATGATGGACAACCACTATGGGGAACGCTCAACCCATATATATAGAGATATGTTGGTGATTTACCTTGGTGACTAGAAAGATAGTCCTATATTGCTCACACCAAATGGTGAGTATCTATATATAAAGCTTTGCTTGTGTTGAGACGCGCACATGAGGGCCATGTAGAGATTTTTTCTCATGGAAAGAAGGCTAAATCCACAAAGAAAGCATTTATGCTTTTTGTCATGCTCATGAGATTATTTCTTTTGGAGCTAAGCCCCGTAGCGTCTCAGACTCGGGCTCGGGCTCAAAGGCACAAAGTGGCACTTTGTTGGTGCACGTCAGCACCGGTGCGTGGCACTTTATAATTATTGTTGTGTTCACGCATTCGTCTTATGCGCGAGTCGTATGCACTAGGTGTATAGGCTTAGTGTATGGGCGAGGCCCATGGGATGGCATAGGTGCAGGTGCGTGTGCAGGCATAGGTAGGCACGGGATAGACGCAAACTACGCACAGGCAAGGTGCGGCTCTGTGTGGCCGCATGCACTCGCTCTCCTACGTTCTGTGCCTATGGGCTGCTGCTCTAGTTCACGCGCGCATGTGCATCCGTGAGCCTATACAGTAATTAGGCGCTGATTGGTATATTCAGGCGGTTATGGAAAGATTGAATCAATATTGCAGATCCAATTTTTGTGGGTTTTCAATTTGATTCAATTAAATATTTCTATGATTCGATCCTATAGTTCCACAGTCAGTGTACGACTAGGATTAGAGTTACGATTTTAACCCATCTCTATAAATACTCTCTTCGTGCCTTATTTGACGACTTACTCAGAAATTAAGAGACGAAGAGAGTTGAGAGGTTGCTGCCATTAGAGTCCAAGGAGTTCTGCGAGTTCAATCAGGAGGTAACATCGAGTGTTCCAGAAGTTCTTGTTCGACCTTGCTGGTTCCTGGGAGCAGATCGTAGTAGGACGAATCTTGCTTTGAGCAACGATAATCTTTATCATCCTAGCAGAGTTGCATCTTCATATTTCTCCGTCTTCGAGACAGAGACTTCACGATCTTCAAGAGAAGCAATTTTCGAAAATTCCTCATATATAAAGTGTGTAAGCAAATCATATACAAAATCACTCTGTTTACTAACGTTGTTCCATATAAGACCTGTTTTGAGAATAACACTTTACGTTAAGCATACAAAGTTGATCCAATAAATCCTAACGAACGATTATACTAATACAAATTTTCTAGATGTTTTTTGCTTAGACGGGATCATTGGAAGAACTTCCCGACTATGTGAAGATATGTTTACTGGGGTTCCTTGATACAACCAACAAAACGGCTAAAGATATCCTCGAAATAAACGGCAGTCAAGCTATTACTTACCTAAGAAAATATGTATGGTTTTCTCCTTGCTTTCTTCCAAAGGATTTCTATTATTTTACTCAAAGAGGCTATTAACTACTAATTAATTGTCTGCATTAGAGTAATAGCTGTCATGTCCCAATTTTTAGAATCGATAGTCTTCCTGCAGACATGATGTCATGCGAGCCTAAGTTGCACTCGCTCAAAGCAATGTCACAAAATTTTTCGAAACATAATGACAAATTGAGTATGTAGAGAAATTATACACTTGTACAGAAGAACACTTTGTGTTATTGATAATGAACATCATTTACAAGACTCGATTACAAGGATTATCATTTGTGCTTACAAACTTGACACAAAATGAACACTGATGAGATAGTCGTTCCATACATCATACTCCTTTATACAACAAAAACATTCATTGCACTTAGAATTCGAAAAAAGTTGAGTCATTTCCGTTGGACTAGTACAGGATCAAAAGTTGAGCAAGCATTCACACTCGAGCAAGGCTTCAAAAGGTTCAAGTGTCGTTCAGAGCACATGTGGAAACGAGAGTTAGTACATTGCCATGTACTGGTAATGACTAAGTAAATCCCACGATCTCATTTATTATAGAAGTTATGTGAAGCATGCAGTACATTTAGTAATCTTTCTAGCCATCCTAGTCAATTGTATGAAAATATTTGGTAGGCACAACAGAACAAAGTATGCTGTAACTTACCCACGACTGAGTCTTCACTGCAGTATGAAGCTTACGATGTTCTTTCCTGTTAGTTTGATATCGTTAAATAAAACAGTTTGTTTTAGTGGATGTCATTGGCATGACAAGCCATCCTGGACATATAACTTAGTTTATACGGCGATCCTTTAAGTGCCGGTTAGCGAGATCCATTGAAAGTCCCTGAATACTCATTGTAAGCATCCATCATAGATATCGTGTTTCCTCCTAGTCGAATATGTCCCGTGGTTCCGGGATACCGTTTGAAGAAATATTGCCCTTGTACAGAAGTTGTCCATGATCATGTTGGACTAAAACTAGTTACTCAAACATGATATATGAAATGACCATAAGGAACATTACACTATTAGTGTTCTACAAATCAATTTTAGCATTCAATGGCAAGTTTCGCATTATCATTGCAAGATCCATTTATCGATTCGATCTCTATGTAGCACAGTTCTATAGTAGGCCTAACATAAGTAAATATGTAGCATTTATATGATTTACTGTTGTATACCAGATATATAATAAGTAAACAAGCGTACAGAGATAGGATTTGCGTTTCTAAGTAAATAAGCGTAAAACAACGTGTCTGCATAACCATATCTAGCATTTTCATGTTATTCGTATCATTTGCTTGATTGGAGAGCATGACGGTCGATGTGAGAAAGGTAAAGCCACTCACTATATTGATGGAATGGGGTGCAAGGAAGAGGTCTTCTATACTATGCATCACATACATGATCACTTGCAATCACATAAGCAAAGGATCAATATTCTACCCTTTATCTTCATATTCGATAAAAGTACAAAATTCAAAGAACACAAGCAATGAAATCCATCAAAAACATTTTCGAAAATATATTCATTAAAACCAATGCGAGGGACAAGTAGGGTATCAAAAAGCAACCAATAGAGAGGTCTCTCGTAACCTGGCTGCAGATTCCTTCCTCAAGATACAACCCGCTGAATATGGAACCTGATTACGAAGAAACCAATCCATAACGAGGAAAGTATCTTAATTTAATCTGTCCTCATCAATCGATACGGATTGTGTTTCTTAATTGTGCTTCCCATGAACTAGAAATGGGACACGATGTTGGGATGAGACACTATAGTATAATCAACAAAGAAAAAGTTTCGTCATCGAAACTTAAGAATGGAACCTACCACTAAGAAAATAATAAAGATAACTTTTTCTTCATCTCAGACTCAAGTTCCCAGGTAGACTCCTCGACCTAGTGGTTCTTCCAAAGCAAACGAATGGGAGGGTTCACATGATTCTGATGTAATTTATCTTTGTGCTCCAAGACTTGGACAGATTCCTCCACGTACGAGAAGTCTGCCTTCAGGTTCAGCTGAACAGAATCTACCACATAGGTAGGATCATGCGCAAATTTTTGCAGTTGTGTGATGTGAGAGATATCATGCACATCCGACAGTATTTACGGTAATAAAATTTAATAAGCTATTGGGGCGACTCACTTGAGTATTTTAAGAGACTAACAAATCTCTTACTCAGCTTGTCTTTTGTTCCAAATCTGATGACTCCGCACATAGGCGTTACCTTCAGAAACACATGGGCCCCTCCATAAACTCGAGAGGTCGTCGATGGGTATCAGCATGACTCTTCTATCGACTCTAAGCCAGCTTTAATCTATCCCGTATCAGCCTGACTTTTTGTAAGGTTTTTTCTACTAGCTTCGGGCCAAGAATCTTTCGCTCCCTGACTTCATCCTAGCAAATGGGTGATCTGCACTTCCATCCGTACAATATTTTATACGATACCAACTGTTTCTTGACTAGTAGCTATTATTGTATGCAAGTTCTACTAGCGGTAGATGAACGTCACAACTTAGCTTTACGTCTATTATACAGAGCCATAGCATATCTTCGAGAATATGATTCACTTGTTCTGTTTGGCTATCGGTTTAAGGATGATAAGTTGTATTAAATTTTAACTTCGTCCCTATAGCCGATTGAAGGCTACTCTAGAAACATAATAAGGATCACCTATCCCGATCAAAAATGATGGATAACGGAACTCCATCTAGATGCACTGTCTCGTTAAAATAAATCTGTGCTAGACGATCGATGCTCAAAGTAACTTTGAAGACAATGAAGTGCATTGACTTGGTTAGTCGATCGAATATGATCCATACAACATCGTTCCCCCTTGGCGTCTTCGAGAAGGCAACAATAAAATCTATGCTGATATGCTTCCACTTCTATTCCAGAATGGTGAGGTTTTGCATGTCCCCGCCCAGCCTCTGGTGCTCAGCTTTCACTCTCTGATAGGCCATGCATTATGACACGAAGAGTGCTTTGTCTTTCTTTAAGCCGTACCATATAATGGCGAGGAACGTTGCCCAATACAAGGGACGTGTCTACGACAACCGACGTCTATCGACTGCTTATTTATAGGTGATATTCTGCAGATTTAGCGACGTTTTGCGACGATTAGCGAAGTCGTACTAGTCGCTATATAGCGTCGCTAAACGTTGCTAAATCTGCATAAAAAAATAGAAAACAGAATGACATATTCTGCTAGTGTGGTATCCCTGCGGTTTAATAATGAACAATTAATCTGAATATACCCGGAGCAACCCTCCGTTGAATTTTTGAGTTCGCCGACCCCTTCGATGGAACACTCAACACCGGTAAATTCACGTACAGTTGAAATGAATAATAAAATAAAATATGATAAAAATAGCACATTAGTCTTAAAGTCTACACACAACCAATATCCAATGACTACACAACCAATATCTAATGTCTACTCATAATTATCCACACAGATAAGTCTACACAACCAATCAAATGCATAATATTCAAAACCAACATCATGGATCTACACACAAACAAACACTCTACATAAACAATCAAAAATAGTCCTAACTAGGACTATTACGGATCTGGAGCAGGAGAGGCACTGCCGTACATCAGGGATAAGAACAGCTCATACTGCTCCCGTGAAATCGATACCGATGAAGGTGGAGTCGGTGACGATAAAGTCGAAAGTGACGTCGGTGGAGTCGGTGATGCTGAAGGTGCACTCGGAGGACGTATCTGCTCTAACGCTGCTAGTCGCTGGTTGTACGAATCCATGGTAGATAATAGTCTCGTACTGCTATCAACCATCGAATCCTGCATCAAAGTCAGCCTCTGGCCCATGGACAGCTGTGATACCTGCAGCTCCGTCACGTTGCACTGTGTCGACACTCTAAAATCAGTAACGCCATGCTCTGTCCTCTCAGCCATATCCATGAGCTCCATTATGCTGCACTTGAGTGTATCAAATCGTGCGAGGAGTGTGGCATCGTCCGTATGCGACTAAGACTGGGGCTGCTCCTGGATCCGTCGCAGCATCTCGTCATGTAGAGACTGAATTTGATGGTCAACCATCTCCTGGACTCCGGCAGACTCCTGTGAGGGCTGTGGGCCATGCACACTAGCAGCGGAGGCTCTAGAGGACTATGTCGCAAGTAGGGCGCCATAGGATCCCGTACCGTAATATGTACCCCTATAGAGGCCACCAGTGGAAGTCACCCACAGCTCGTCCTCCGACGAAGCTGGAGCGGGCTGCGAGGAAGTAGCGGCCTCTCCCACTGTAGGTGCACTAGCAGCCGCCCGCTCGTGAAGCTTAAGATAGTCAACCTAGAAAGTATAGATACTCTATAATTTCTAATGTCTAATGTACTTATTATTACTAACTACGTGAATATTTATTTTCATATTTACTAAGTTATATTAAAATTAACATAAAGTATTAAAATTAACTATAAGTATTGTAATAATTATATAAGTCTGCTCGGCCCTCTCGTAAATAATCTTTCCGCCCTTCCGATGGATGACTAGGAAGACGGTCACCATGTTGGCGTCATCACCCCTCTTTACCTGTTAAAAATATATTATTTAGTAATATTTATTTAAAAATATATTATTTAGTACCTGTTAAAAATATATAATATTTCTAAAATAAAAAACATACCAAACGACAAAAATATTTCGTCATCGGGATCGACCCACCGTACCACTTTGATGCCTTCTGCCTAGCCGCCTTGGCCGTCTCAGACCTTTCATTGTATCGAGGCACGTTGAACCTAGCCTTCATCACAGTCCACTGATCAGGGGTGATCCAACCTTGGATTGGCTTTCCGGCACGATCACGAGCCTTTTGGTCATTAATAGCATCACGGATCAGCTTGGTGGTGACGGCAGGAAACATTCCCTCGATCAACTCGGTCCGGTGCTGTGGATAGAAATATGTTTGCTAGAAGAAACAATTTAGTTAGTTATATAATATACATAAATAAGATAATTCCAATTATAACCATATATACTTTTACCATGAACTGTGCAAACCAGAAGTTTTTCCTATCGTCCGGTGCATCAGAGTAGTTTATCCAACGACCACCATAATTGTACCTCAGAAAATGTCCCAGGTGTCTCTGTACTAACGAGGGACGATGTCTATACAAAGATAATTATATTCATGAAAAAAATGAATTTATTATGAATAAGGAAATAAACAATATGTATGATAAACCAAAACACTTACTTTGTACCGTCGGCCCAGATATCCGTCCTCGTCTCCTCCGGAGGTGCGCATGCAGGATCTCGTTGATAGTGATCCGGCGTCTGCTCAGCCTCCTATATCTGCTCATCTGTCTCCATCGTTGTATCAGCATGAGGAACGCTAGTCGAGGAAGGGGTGTCAGGCCTGGAACTACTCGTCCTAGGAGTGCTGCCATGTAATGTTGTGGCAGTCGGAGGTATGGCTGGTCGATACACTGGAGTCCTCGACATCGAGGATCCAGAACCAGTACCAGTAGGAAGTACCAGAGTAGAATCCCGTCCCCCACGTTGGGACCTGTCGAACGATCCGCATCGTCCTATCATACTTGATAACAACATATGATAACAACATATGATGATACAACAAATAACATATATATATAGTACATTCTACAGTCAGAAATATAAAAGTACATTCTATAAGAAACATCTAAGTCCAGATAGTACATTCTACAAAAATATCAAAGTCCAGACAATAACCAAGACTAGATAATAACTAAGTATACAGAATAACCAAGTCTACATAATAAGAAAATAAAAGTACATCTCTCTCAATCATCTTTAGAATATTCATCTTGTTCGTCTTTCTCAACCTCCTCTTCCTCTTCCTTCTCATCTTCACTTTCATCTTCGCCTTTGTCTTCGCCTTTCTCTTCGGATAATTCTACCTCTTCTACATTATTAGCCGTGTAATGAGTAACTTTCGTGGAGTCCACATCTACAATATCTGTTACAAGCGGATGCTCGTCCTCCTGATAAGCTTTTTCGTCAATGTCAAAGGTATCTCTAGCTTTAGTCTTGCATACTTCCCACTAGTCAGACCTCATTGTTCTCCGTCTCGGATAAGCTGTGCAGTACACGAACTGAGCCTAACTTGATAGGACAAATGGTTCGTAGCCTTGATATCTACGCTTGTAGTTTATATCCACAAGACCATGCTTGTCAATTTTCCAATCTTGATTTTTAATCGAATCAAACCATTCACACTTGAACAACACGATATTAGCAGGTTCTCTGCCATAATCATATGTCAACTCCACAATATCTTGCAAGATGCCAAAGAAATTATTGCCTGGATCGACGTCTTTATAGTTCGAAGACTTGATACACAAACAACTGTTTTTCGTGGAATAAAGATCCAGGAAGCTGTCTCTGATCGGAGCATTTGTCAACTTGAACCTAAAACCATTCACACAGTAACTTGGCCATATTTTAACGGCAGTAATTGGTCCCTTGACAAAAGTTCTAATTGATTTAGTCTAGGGTGAAATTAGACGATCGACATAAGTTATTTATTGTGCAGTTGCATTAGAAGAGAGTAATTACCAAGCTGCTTATATATATATATATATATATATATATATATATATATATATATATATATATTATATATATATATATATATATATATATATATGCGCTCAACCAGGAAGGAAAATGACGTCTCATTTCTTCTTCTAATGCTTCGTCTGTTATGTAGGGTCTAACTAACCTCAACTCATCATTATATGTGTTGAAAAATAATGAAGCAACCGCCGATTAGTACTATAATATTAGCTTATACTATTACATTGAGATGACGTAAACTAGTTTGTCATTAATTACTTATCCCTCTAGCTTCTCCACTTCGTCCTCGTCGTAATTGAGTAATATATACAACTGAGCAGCCCTTACCTCTTCATCATTCAAATATCTCTTTTTTATTTTCTCCGAAGGATTTTCGGACGCATTGAGTACTTTCAGTATATTCCATCATTAGATTCCTGATATCCGTTGTTATTTCTCGGAGCTCTCATTCTATTAGTAGCAACATGAGGTTTGAAATACGTCGAGCAGAAGTTTGTAATCTCCTCGAGAACATAGGCTTCACAAATAGAAACCTCGACCCGAGCCTTGTTTTTTACCTTTCTCTTTAGGTGGTTCAAATGCCGCTCAAACGGGTACATCCACCAATTACCGATGGGCCCACCAACCGTGCCTCGTTGGAAAGATGAATTAGCAAATGCTCTATGGAGTCGATGAATCCACGAGAAAACACCTTCTCAAGCTTGCACAGTGTTACTGCAATATCGTTCTCTTACTTTTCTAGACGATCGACGAGCAACTTAGTAGAACAAAGATCTCTGAAGAATATGCTAAGCTCAGTCAATGGACCCAAACAACCTGGGGTAAGAATTCCCGAAATGCAATCAAAATTAACCTTTTCATGAATACGTGACAATCATGGCTCTTTATATCCGTCAGTTTGTTCTCCTTGAGATCGTCGCATCTTCTCAAGTTCGAAACGTACCCGTCTGAAAATTTTAGGCCTTAAATCCACCTACAAGTCTCATTTTATCCTCCTTCTCCAGTAAAAAAGTTGCCTTTGGCTGCTTCAACTTTCCGTTCCCCTTCTCTATCAAATGTAACACAGGCCGTCTATATATTTTTTTAAAGTCCAACCTGGCCTTTGTATTGTCTTTCGTCTTCCCCCTTACATTCATTACAGTATTAATTATCTTGTTAAATATATTCTTCTCGATATGTATGACATCAATGTTATGTCTGATCATATTGGTGCTCCAATATGGCAGATCCCAGAATATACTCCTCTTCGTCCAGTTATGAGTGCGATCAAATCTGTCATACTTGTAGCCCTTAGCAGGCTCTTCAATAGCCCTTGGTAATTTTTTTACCTCTTTCTATATCGTGTATCTGGGCCATCTTGCCGGTGGATTAGCCTTCTCCATAACGTCGGCACAAAAATCATTCATGTTCCTCCGGTACAGATGATCCTTCGACAGGAATTGTCGATGACAATCGAAGAAGCACGGTTTGCCTCCGTGTTTCGAACAGAAAGCCTTAGTGTGGTCCGTGCAATATGGACATAAAAGACGGCCATGCGTGCTCCATCCCAATAACATGGCCGAAAAGTCATTGATGGTCCACATAAGTACTGCCCACATCGGAAAATTCTGCTTTCTAGAAATATCGTACATGTTGGAACCTACTTCCTACAGCTGGTTCAACTCATCTATCAATGGCTGTAAATACACATCGATGTTCCTCTTCGGATTGTTCAGACCTGGGATAATAACGGTGAGGAACATATACGGAGTCTTGATGCACATCCAAGGCGATAGATTGTACGGAGTGACGATCACAGGCCAACACGAATACTGGGAGCCCGAAAGTCCGAATGGGGTAAAACCGTCAGAGCAAAGCTCCAATCTGACATTACGCTGATCCGAAGCAAAATCTGGATACTTTTGATCAAAGTGCTTCCATGCTTCTCCATTTGATGGGTGATCCAACACGCCTTCGATCTGTTCCCATGACACAACGAAAAGTATTGCATCGAATTGGTAGGCTTCCTTGCACCTACATACCTTCCTCTAACACTGCCCTTGTAGCGATCAGCACCACAAAATCTGTAGGCGTCTTCATCCTTGTCATCTTTGTAGTACAACATGCACCCGTTACGACAGGCATCAATTTTCTCGTATCCCATCCAGAGTGATCTCACCATTCTCTTAGACCGGTAGAAGTCTTTAGACAACTTAGCATCCTTAGGCAAGATCTCTATTATCAACTCTATCAGTCGGTTGTAGCAATCTTGTGACATGTTAAAATCGGACTTGATGCTCAACAATCTTGTAACCACCTCCAACGACGAATGATCCTCACAACCAGGATATAATGGAGTCCTTGCATTCTCTAGCAACTCTATGAACTTTGCAGCATCGGCGTTCGGTGCCTCCTCGGCTGCATCATGATTATCCGGATCAAAACTAGGTCCCGCCGCGTCAAAAACCGTGTTCACCCACCCATCGTCGTAAGCAGCGTAGTTGTGGGCATCTACATAAGGCTCTAACTCTAATGCTAAAGACACAAGTTCTCTGTGCACGGTCCACTGATAGTAATTTGGCGTGAAACCCTTCGAGTATAAATGATATGTGACTTCTACTTCTGGATGATATTTCAAGTTGCAACATCTCACACACGGACACTTAATTTTGGTACCGTCCATGTACTGAGGAACGCCTTGGTGAACTACAGGAACTGTTGTACACCCTCAATGAATTCATTCCATAATGCACATGTCATCAGGATGACGGTTATACATCCACAAACGATGTCGCAGATAGTAATCTATATCCATTTTTAGATACTTCTGTAAGATAGATACATGTCCATTGTTCAAAGGCTTACAAAAGTAATAGCATGAAGACATGATTTCAAACTTAAAGACATGTGGACAACTCCAATTTCAAATTCTATTATATGGGTGGCAAACATACACTCATAGGTAAGACACACACTATAGGATATACTATCACAAGAAGACATTCAACTGTCACATCCTAACACACTCTATGTATACAAACATTATACATGTATGTATGCATACATTACCTAACCCACATCACTCACTTACATATACACCACACATTACTGTCACATTGGGACTTTCTCCGATACTCTCATGATACTTACACCAAACCTTGTTCGAATTGGGTCAGTATTTGTAAAGGCTGTGACTTGTAATTTTTTCAATAATGACACCAAACATTGTAAAAGCATATAACTTTATTTAATAATGATCTCAAATTTTCAATAATTTTTTTACTAGTTAGAATTTTTTACTTATTTTTTTACATCGAATCTTTATTTTCTGTCAGAATTAAGTTTGTGTCGTGTCAGTGTATATGTTCGTGTCATATTCGTATCTGTGTCGTGTCCATGTCAAATGGTTAGTAGAGAAATGGTTAGGGTTTACCTAATATTGGGGTTGACCAAGGAAGGGGATGGCCGAGAGGAGGAGGAGGTCGGCGTGTGTAGGCGGTTGAGGAGGAGGGGGTCGGTGGAGGAGTAGCCCGGAGAGGAGGAGGAGCACGTAGCAGCGGAGGAAAAGGAGGAGGGCGGTCGATGGTGGAGGCGAGCGGCCGGCATAGGAGGAGTCGGAGGAGGAGCTCGCTGGAGGCAAACGAGCGGTGAGGAGGAGGAGGGGGCGGCAAAGTAGCACAGGGGGTCGTCGGCGTGGGAGGGGGGGTGCGAAATATTTTTGGGAAATTTTCGAGTGAGAATGGGGGGAAAGGAAAACTCGATCGGTATATTAGAAATAAATTAGCGACGTCAGAGTAAGACGTCTCTAAACGTTGTTATATTCTAAAAAATTAGCGACGTCCTACATTGACGTTGCTGATAAAAAAATCATAGCGACGTCCATCGACTTTTCTGCAACAAAATTTTTTGTTATACAAATTGTAGTCGCAATATGTCGCTGATAGTCACTAATAGTGAGTATTGCGACGTAAACTTTTTATGTCGCTAAGTTGCACAATTTTAGCGACGTTTTGATTAAGCATCGCTAATTGCGTCGCTGATATGACTTATTTTGGTAGTGAACCATTTGTTTTCCAGGCCAAAACTCACGATCATTGGCTAGAAGACAAACAATGATAGGACTTTACCTACAACACAAATCTTATATAAATATAAATTGTGCATGATCTAAAATTTGTCTTACGTGATTGTAGTTTCAATGGTCCATACGAGTAGGCACTAACATAAGCAGTAGTAGAGATTGTAGTTTATAAGTTCAGGAAAGTAATTATATCCTGCAACAAACATATACAGAAACAATTCTAATACTTACCGTAGTCATTGTGTTAAAAAACTTTTTTAAGTCATCCATCAATCGCAACCAACTTTCCACATGCAAACAGTTTTGTCCATGGATAATGTAAGAAGATATTGCATCCATCAATTGAAAACACCATATTAATTTAGGAGAGAAGGGATAGAAACCAGAAATAGCAACCAAATTATTTCATCTTAATTCCAAGCAATATACAAGAGCATCCATAAATTTATAGAGAATATGAAGTTACATCAAGTAATGGTGTCAGAAGCATAACATTCATTTCGAAACCATTAATTAGGGAACTTCATAGAAATATGGAGTCATTTCATCAAAGGGAAAATAAAATCATCACACTGTAAAGGTTGATAAAAGTGTATTGCTCGACTAGAGCTTACAGGGTCGTGACAGAAGCTTTAGTATGCTATCTTTCAAGGACACTAGCAATCAGTATGGACTCTAGACGATTTAGCATCTCAACAGAACTAGCAAATTTGCATGTATCAGAACCTGTCTATGGAAAGTAATATTCCCTTCAACATCAATGACAAAAGTGGGATATATGGCTGATTCACAAAGAGGGGCCAAGAAGGAGAACATATTTATTTTCAGCATAGCTAAAATGTCCTACAAGAAAACCAAATAATATTTTGGGATTGCATTATTGGATGGGGGCATGAGTGGGAGTTGAGACTATAAAGCACTGCTCAACAACCGAGTATTTGAGGGAGTGAGCACTGTAGACATTGGTGGAGAAAAACCAATCAATCAAGCAATCTCCAGTTTATGGTCTGTTTGGTTCGATGTAGGTGCATGAAAGTGTGAAAGTGACACTTTCATGAGATGTAACTCATTTCACTGACAATACATTCCACTTTCCAAAATGTGTTTGGATATAGTACTTTTTGTCAGCTGCAAGTGGAAGAAAAATGAATTTGGTGTTTGGATGGTTGTTGCAAGTGGAAAAAAAATAGTTCGGTTGTTTGGATGGTTAGTAGATGTTGGAGTTGGAGAAATGGTAACTAATAATAATAATAATAATAATAATAATAATAATAATAATAATAATAATAATATTATTATTATTATTATTATTATTATTATTATTATTATTAAACAAACTAAATAAATTAAACTAAAAAAATATTTAAGACTAATAAATTAATTAACATAATTAAATGGAAAAAATACATTAACTTTCCAAAATGACACTTTTTGCATAGATTAAATATTTAAGACTTTTATATAAATATAAATACCAATTTAATCATTTTTTTAATTGTATTATTAGTTATTACTATTACTACCATTAAATAAATTAAACAAACCACCACTCCCACAGAATTCTCTAGACACACCTCATCCGAGTATATCATGTATATGTAGTGTTCACTTTCCTCCTTTCTCATTATTCACTTTCTAAAGAAATTTTTTTTGTTTGTTGTTCTTGCTGTGTGTTTTTCTTCTTCTTATTCTTCCATGCCAAGTCACCGGCCCTCCGTCCTTCCAGTCTCTCGTCTGCGACGGCAACTCCGTCGCGGAGCTCAAGATCGTTGCCGACAGGACCGCCCGGCCCACCACCGCCGCCGCCGACTTCGACGGCAGTCCGACTTTTTTTTCTTCAGTAGTTTCCTTTTTTTTTTCCTTCAGTATTTTAGCTTTTTTTTTTCCTTCAATATTTTCCTTTTTTTTTCAACTTTATTCTTCCCCCGCTCCAGTTCTCGTGACTTCTTCCGCTTCAAGGAGGTAGGTGAACGGAGTAAAGGTTGGAAGAAATATCATCATTACTCAGCTCAGATGGAACAAATGCAGCTTGGAGTTACTCGAAACCAAATGCTGCATAAGTCAGCAGTTACAAGCAAACCCACTTTTTCAAGTCACTTTTATGCCACCACCGGACAACCAAACAGCCCCTAAGAGCATCTCCAACCCTATTGTCTTGTTAAGTGTTGTGAGTCTTAGGTGGCTCCTATGTGGCATGAGCCACAAGACAATGTCTTGTTTATGTGGCAAAATTATATCTCAAAAGACAATGAGATAGAAAAACTCTCTCCAATGCAAAATATTGAGAAGACAATAAAAAATATTTTTTCCAACTTCCAAGGCAACTTTTAAGACAACTACTCATCTTCTTTCTTTTTTCTAATATTTTTTATTCACAATTGATGACATGGAAGAGAAGACATTGTCAAGTGCATTGTCTAGAACAAGACAATCAACTTCACAATGTCTTCTTTAATTTTTGCCACATAAGCTTCACAATTGACTTGACAATTGCATTGGAGAAGAACTTTTGAATAAAATTTTGTCATTCCTATGTGGCATTAACTTTTTTCCAAAGTCACAATAGGGTTGGAGATGCTCTAAGATGTCCACTTTTTATTCGGATTCATTCGGCAGCAGCCCACATGGATTTGGATTCTCGCCCGCCATTATTGGCACACAGCAATTAATGACTCAGGTGTTCGCAGCATTGTCGTTACTTATCTTATGCACAATTGCTTCAAGAAACAGCAGAAACATTTCTTGCTAGTACTGGGATGAACCAGTCTGCAGATTTTGTGGACATGCACAAACGAAAATCTATTTTCCGATTTGCATTGGAGGAGAATGCTCTCAAGACCATAAGAACTTAATCGAGGAAAACAAGGACTTGCATTTTGATCTATTGAGCATTCACGCACTATATTGAACTCATCCGCTCCAGGAAATGTACAGAAGCTTTGGAGTTTGCTCAAGCTAAGCTAACACCATTTGGAAATTAAGACGCACAAATATGTATGTTGTGAAGTTGGAGGATTTTATGGGTCTGCTGACTTGCTTATGACTTATGAGGAGCCTGAAATGTCACCTCTGTTCCAGCGACTGAGCCCAGAATACACGCAGAATATTGGAGATCATGGTTTGAATGGAGACCCAGCAGATAACAGTTGTTATGATCACTGTTGGAGTGGGTGGAGTTTCCAAACTATGTGGAAAATATTTCGGAGTGCGACGAGTGCCGTCTGTGTGTCAAAGAAGCTCGGGGAGGTGACGAGGCCAGTCGGAGATGACGGAGACACTCGGGAGCTGCCAGAGAGAGGGGGGCAGAGTTCGGGCCGAACTCTGCCCCAGGGGAGAATTCTGGCCGAACTCTGCCTCCCAGTTCCAGAACTGTTCGGTTGCCAGAACAGAGAGTTCTGGCCGAACTCTGTGTGTCGGGGCTGAAACGTTTTTCAGGGTGATTTAATCACCGTTGGATCGTATCCTACGGTCCAGGTTTTGCTGCGGATTAGGAGGTTTATACATGGTTATTCCTAACCCTAATCATAACACAACATTGAAGAACGAGAGAGAAAAAGAGAGACAAGAGTGTCATTGCAACTTTGGGCGAGAAGAAGGAGGATTGAAGGACATTTTCGAAGGAGGATCGTGTTCGGATAATATCTACTCGTCGTCCTTGTTCTTCGTAGCTTTGTAATCATTATTCTTGCTCCTAAGTGTTGTGGGGATCCGATTTTGATCGGAAGAAGTTTGTAGAGGGTGTACTCCTTTATTTCATTAGTAAAGGCTTCTCAGGGTTAGACTCCGATCGTCCCGTGGTTTTTCCTGCAAGGATTTTCCACGTCAAAATTTTCTGTGTCTGCGTGATTTATTTTGGTGATTTTGTTCGTGCGTTGTATTGCTCGGTTCTCTCGCAGGTACTCTCTAGTTTGGGAAAAGGTTTCTGCGTTCTTTCCCAACAATCACTTTCCTTCATCTTTCCTGTCTGCAAGGGAAGGGTGGTTGTTCTTTCTTGTTTCTTGTTTAAACAGTCTTGTAGGACATTAACATGTATATTTTAATCGCACATTAACTGGAGGCATCGGATTTTTCTTTTTTCAAAATAGCAGTCGGTGGATTGTATTTTTTGTCCGTTCAGATTAGATCATTAAACTATGCAATTTTTTGTCAGATTTTAAATTAGTGAACGGTCAAAAAAAATACAATCTAACAACTGCTATTTACAAAACATTTATGGAAATCCCCATCCCTCGTGTGTGTGTGTGTGTGTGTGATTTATTTATTTCCTGGTTCCGTCCCTACCCACCAAACACCTCCACATGCAAATGGCGTGGCTTTTGCAAAATGTGAGAAGGACAAATTTAAGAAGTTCAGGTGTTAGAAACCATTTGGGCGTGTTGCACGATTTATTTGTCAGTGCAAGTATAACATGAAAGAGAAGTTCTGGAACCAAAACACAGAGTTCGGCCAGAACTCTGTGTGGGCGTGCTGGACGAATTTTTGGGATGATTTTTTCACCGTTGGATCATATCTGATGGTCCAGATTTTGCTGCGGATTAGGGGAGTTAATATTAGGTTATTTCTAACCCTAATCATTGTGGAGAACACAAGAAAAGAGAGAGAAAGGAGGCAAGAGTGCTATTACAATTTTGTGAGAGAAGACGGAAGATTGAAGGTCTTTTTCGTAGGAGAATCGGTTTCGGTTAATCTCTACTCGTCGTTCTTGTTCTTCGTAGCCTTGTAATCATTGTTCTTGCTTCCAAGTGTTGTGGGGATCCGATTTGGATCGGGAGAAGTTTGTAGAGGGTGTAATTCTTCTATTTCATTAGTGGAGGCTTCTGAGGGTTGGACTCCGATCGTCCCGTGGTTTTTTTCCCGTAAGGATTTTACACGTCAAAAATTTTCTGTGTCTGCGTGGTTGTTTTGGTGTTTTGGTTAGTGCGTTGTTTTCTTCGGTTCTCTCGCAGGTACTCTCTAGTTTGGGGAAAGATTTTCGTGTTTCTTTCCCAACAGTTAGAATTTTTTTGACTCTTCTGATAGAGAGATTAATGGAACACAAAAAAGTAAATTATTAAGGAATTGCCAACTAGTATTAAATAGTGTTATGCCTTGTTGTTGCTGATGATTAATTGCTTATCCAGATGTTCTGAACGTCTTCACATCCAAAATGGTACCTTCATTGATACGAAAACGTTACTCAGTCTGTATGAAGCTACCAACCTTGCGAAAGAAGGGGAGGACATGTTGGATGAGATGAGACATTTCGCTTCCAAACATCTCCAGGAACTAACGACGTCATTAGAACCTTCTCAAAGGGAGCATGTTGTTCGCTCATTGGAGCTTCCGCGCGCTTACTTGAAGGATGCCAAGATGGCATTCCTGGTACTTCATCCACGCCTATCAGACGATGAAGAACATGGATCAGAATCTACTTCAACTAGCTAAGCTAGATTATAACAAGCTTCAACGAACGTACAAGAGAGAACTTAATCATCAGCAACAACAAGGCATAACACTATTTACTATTAAATTTTACTCTTTTGTTTCCAGCAATATCTATATCTATCTATCTATATTTTTTATTTTTATTTTTTTTATTATATATATATATATATATATATATATATATATATATATATATATATATATATATATATATATATATAGCAGAAAAAAAAAATATATATATATATATATATATATATATATATATATATATATATATATATATATATATATATATATATATATAAATATATATTTTTTTTCTGCTATATATATATATATATATATATATATATATATATATATATATATATATATATATATATATATATAGCAGATGACCTCTAGCTTAGTGGTTAAGAAAGATGTATGCGGCCCGAGTGGTCAGGAGTTCGAATCCCAATGGGAGCGATTCCAGAAACAATTTACCTGGTTCCAGAAAAAAAAAAAATAAAAAAAAATAAATAATATATATATATATATATATATATATATATATATATATATATATATATATATATATATATATATATATATATATATATATATATATTCGCATTCGCCGACTCAGTATACCAATGATTCTAGGTTCGCATTCGCCGACTTGGTACACCGGTGATATAGCTAATTGGCTTATATTTGATTCTAGGTTCGCATTCGCCGACTCAGTATACCAATGATACACTACAGTATATTGTCGTATACTCGTCTATAAAGAACAATTTTCAATTCTTTATTCGCCAATAAAGTATACCGCTAGTAAATCGGTCTGTCTGGCTGAACCCGAATTTGGTATTTTTTTTTACATTGTTGGATCGTGTGAGTGTTCCAGATCTGTTGTGGGATTGAGGGGGATATATATAGGTTTTTCCTAACCCAAACCATGAAACGAGTAACCTAATTTAGGCTTTGCAACTTTTGGCGAGAGAAAACGAGATGGATGGCTACTTTGAAGGAGTGATTTTTCCGGATAATTCTTCTCGTTGTCGCTTGTTCTTCGGAGGTCTATAATCTATTTTCATCATCCAAGTAGTAGTGGTAATTCGATTAGAACGACTGAGAAGCTTATAAAAGATATATGTAATTCTCTAATTTATTACTCTAGTTTTTTTTTTTCAGGGTTGGACTCCGATCGTCCCGTGATTTTTTCTGCAAGAATTTTTCACGTCAAAAATTATTGTATTTGCGTTTTAGCTCTTGATTTCCTGCGTCTTTCTTTAGTTCTCTCACAGTTTCTTTGGTTTGGGAGAATTGTTTTTTCGCTTCGTTCCCAACAGAATCTCCCTCCTTTAGATCAAACAAAAACTCTCCCTCCAAATCTCTTTGCTTATTTCCTTAAAAGTTACAATCTCTTGAGAACTCATTCTCCCTTGTAATTGCTCCTTAATATTATGTTAGAAAATTCCTATTTAATCACATAATCTTTAAACAATCCATGTCCATCCAACATGATCCAAAGGTCTTGATATAAACACCAAAGTCCGCTTACTCCGACAATATACTGGTAGTATATTGTGATCACAACTTTCGGCCACAAGAAAGATTCTAGAAATTTTGGTCCAGTTCTAGTACACTGCAGTGTACTACTGTGAGTAAATTTCTTCAATGAATAGCTTTTCAGGCAAAAATACTATAGGGGTATCTAGCATCACTAAGGGGCTGTTTGGATAGATGTAACTCTTTGAAAGTGTGAAAGTGGCACTTGCAGCAAGTTGAGTTTCCGTGGACTTGCAGCAAGTGGCACTTTCCAAAATGTGTTTGGATGGAGTACTTTTTGTCTGGTGAAAGTGGAAGAAAAATGAGTTCGTTGTTTGGATAGTTATGTAAGTAGAAAGTGGAAGTTTTTTGGAGATGTGGTAAACCTAGGTATAGTTACCCCCAATAAATTAAATTAGTTATCATAATTAAACCAAAAAAAAAAAAAATTAAACTAAATAAATTAATTAGCTACCATATTAGCTGCTAATTATATGCCATAATTAGTTATTAATTACCATAATATATTAATTACCTATTAATATTAACTCTCCCCCTCCCCCCCCCCCTTCTCTCTCTCTTTATTCTGGACTCTTCATATCTCTCTCTCTCTCTCTCTCTCTCTCTCTGTGGAAAATATATTAACTGAAATTTTTTTAAGATTTTAAGATTTATTTAATTACCAGATTAATCAATATAATTACCAAACAAATCTTAAATTATATAATTATCAATTAATCACCAATTTAATTACCATATAGCTCTCCAAAAAAACTGGACTGTGAATAAATTGGTGATTAAATAATGGACTGTGGAAAAAATTTGGTCATTAAAAAATGGACTCTGAATAAATGGACTTTGAACCAATTTAATCACCGATTTAAGGAACCTGAGGCTATGCCTCTTTTTTTTTTTTTTTTCCTTTTTCCTTTTTCCTTTCTACCAAGTTAATCATTCTCATGGCTCTCTCATACACTTCAGCTAGCCAACACCACCGGCTCTGCATGTTTCCGGGCTGGGTCCTCTCAAACCCTTCACCGTCCTCTCCGCCGGCTGGATGTGATCTTGGTCGGATCCTCATCGCCTTCTCGATCCAGTGGTGGTGGCACAGCTGTCGTCGAGGTCCGGCCCCACCTCCTCTCGAAGCTCCACCGTCGTTGTTGAGCCAGCGGAGGAAAGCTCCGCCGTGTCGAGCCAGAGCGTGACAGTTGCCTTTTTCTTTTCTACCCACCACTTTCACAGCCACCTCCCTCACTTTTTGGCTGCAAGTGAAAGTTGGAAAGATAGGGGGGACAGGAACTCCTTTGTGTCAGAGAAAGGCAGTTGCAGCATGATTTTTTTTCTCTATCCAAACATCCAAACATCAAAACTGTACCGAGTTTCATCGAAAGTGAAAATTTTATCCCACTTTCCTCCCACTCTCCGGCAACCAAACAGGCCCTAAGTGGAGGCTACCCCTTGCATTTGGAGGTTTGGAAGCAGCTGACGCATTGTTGTAATCTATCTCTTGGTTCAGTTGAACTGGAGTTGCTGGTTGAGTTGAATTTATGGCATATACATCGTCATCAAATAATGTAACATAGTATCCATGTTTTGGATCATTGCCTCAAGATTATCCAATAGCTGATTGGTACGATCAATGTTTACATTTTTGTCACATGTAGCCACATAAGCACTGGTAACATATTGGTTAGTGGAATGAGCTGTCGAAAGTTCATTGTAGCTGGAATCAACACTATCTGTTTCAGACTATGGAGGGATGCTAACCCCAGCTAATGGTGCCTCATCTTCAGCTAAAGGCCTGGTCCTGGAATGAGTATGTTGTTATACTCCTTAGAAGAATCAGCTTGTTGGTTGGTTCTTGGCCTACTTCTATCAAAGTTGGTGGAGAGGCACACCTCCTCGACCACCTCTTAATCTATTTGAAGCGTTAGATGGAGTGCTCATACTCCTTCCTCTATTATGTATGTTGCGAGAAGACCCCTATGACATGTAGACGGATGCGAAGGGCAAGTCTTTGTCTTCTTGATCATGTTCTTGCCTTCTGGAATACTACCTAGATTGCAAAGTAAACTGTAGTCATTGGAACACAGATTACTTTATTGGTGTGTCATTTGGCTTTGAACAATAGGTTGATTACAATATTTGCACATTGATGCACTTGAGGAAGAATCATTGCTGCAGCAAAAGTCTATCTTTTCTTACGTTTTTGATTGGTTATATTGTGTAAATTAAGAGAGAAAGATTCTGTTGTAGAATAGTTTCAGCAAGTACAAGTTTTCTTCCTTCACAGATCGGAACACGGTCTTCTACACATGGGTCTTGCACTCGATAGATGTTTGTCCATTTGGTCTCAGTCAACTCTATTTTGATAATTAACTAAACCATGTTATGATATGCCGCAATATGGTCCAACTAAAGACTCAACAAATATTGTGAAAAATGCTAGGTGTACTTGTTATTCTTAGTGTAATTTTATACTTTATTGATTATAGCACTTATGTAATTTTATACTTTATTGAAAAATGCTCCTTGTCCAACTCTATTTAGAAGTCCACTCAAATAAACCCAACAAGCCTATTTTTGCAAGCCTGCAACCCATCCATAAAAAGCCCAAACCAAATCAAACCAAACTCATTCCGAAAACAGTTTCGAACATACCATTCTTGACAACAAAACTCGGGCAGAGTTTTGGCCGAACTCGGACTAAACTCGGTCTCTGGTCGAATTCTGTCCACAAAATACCTATAAATAGACATAGATTTTTCCATTCCTGCTCAACACATCTCTTCTTATTCTTTAGTGAGTAAATTCCCAAAGCTTAACTTTTCCATCTCGAAGATCCACTCCCAAGCCTTCTAGTTCCAAGTGCAATATCAGTTTAGAAGTCTGCAAGAGTTGTAAGAGCTTAGCTCAACAAGTTTCTCAAAGTTGAGAAGTCATCGTGCCCTTCGGATCAAAGCATTAGGTGTAAGAAGTCGACGTGCCATTCGGATTAAAGTACGTGGTGTAAACTGCTATTTAAAATAGTGTATTAACTGTGAGCAAAAGTTTTTGGGCCTGGACTAGTTCCCTCAGAGGGAAACCAGAATAAATCACTTTGTTTGAGTTTGCTCTCTCTTACTTTTACTGTTTAAATATCTGTCTTGCTTATACGTAGTACTTGTTTGAAATATGACATGAAATAATTTTTTTTGGAGCCATTGTTTGGAATGTTTGAAATTTGATTATGAAACAATTTTGAAATTTGATTATGAAACAATTTTAAACAATTTGAGTATAAAACAATGCCTGAAATAAAAAAAACAATTTGGTAATACAATATTTTACTCTCTTGGTTGACTTGTACATCTTTCTCTGTTGTGTTCCATCGAACCACAATTGCCACATCGAAGTTCTCTAGTCGATAATTCATGTGGTTTGATGCGGTTCTTCTTTTGTCTTCCGACTTTGCGTCTGATATCTGGAACTCCAATTTCTCTTCTAACCAAAGCAGCTTGAATGTTTTAAGGAACGAGAATTGGTTCTATTTGTGGCTCGTACACACTTCTTACTCTCTCCGTAAAAAATATTGTAGGATAATAACTTTCAATATCATGACTGCAATATTGACATGCAAAAGAGGCATGCATACATGATATTCAAGTATGATACCACCTTAAACATGAACAAAATATGAATGTACAAAATATGTTCTACTCGATGCACGGTCTAATAATTCAAAAAAATAACTATCAATTCGTAATATTTGTAGTTGGTGTCTCTCGTTGGTAATGCCATACTTTTTAACATCTTCGAACAATAACCCCTGTCTAAATTTCTAGCAAAGAGTCTGTTCTTGTCATGAAGTGTTATAATCTTGGCTCTACCACCATTAAGAAGTGTAGTTATTGGTTTATCACGTAAGCTTTTAATCCAATTGTTAGAACATTCAGCAAGATTAGAAGTGTTAATATCTAATCTAGGACATCATACGCTGTAATCCAATGTTCAAAACGATGACTTTTATCATTTACACCAATAAGCCAATTGTACATCGTCATGTTATCAGCTTTAATTACTTCAAATAAATACTTTGCATTTGTTTGATTGTACGATCTAGCAAGTGAGTCTAAAAATCTATGAAATTTCTTTTCTTTCACAATAGACTTCATATTCTGCATAAAATGTTGAATGCAAAAAAATGAGGAGATTCTGGGAAAATAGCTCACGTACATAGCATGTATTGATCCTTTTTTGCTTATCAGATATAAATAAAATTATACTCCATTCATTAAAATAACTTTCAAATAATATTCTAAAAGCATTTAAAAACCAAGACCAAGAGTCAGTATTTTCACCTTGAGCATCAACCTAAGCAATGGGATACAATTGATAGTTAGGATCACGAGCACAAGCAATAAATAAAATATATTGATATGTAGATGAAAGAAAAGTGGCATCAGTACTAATAATAGGTAAACAATCCCTTAAAAATCTATTAATGCACGCCTTGAAACAAATAAATTAACATTCTTTCAAATTTGTTGTTTTCGGAAGTCTTAAGGAAACATCTACTACCTGGATTCAACTCCATAATTCTAAAACCATATTCCTCAAGACTAACATATGCCTAAATAACTACCATTTATTTCACATATTGCCATCTCTCGGGCTTTCCATGCTTTAGAATATGTAATATGTATACGATGTTCCCTGAATAAACCCTTAACAATTGGTAATGCACTATATGACTGATTATCTCTGATTACATCAATTATTCTTGTCTTACCCATGCAGCAATAGCGACGCGATGACGTCTTGTGGTAAGTCCACTTAAACAAGAATGTCGACTTTCTAATATACTAACTTTAACTATTTGGCATGTTCCAATGGGTCTGGCATATACTCTCCAATTGTAATTCTGTTTGTCACAAGTATATATAATTCTATGGGGATTATTCATAGCACTAGTTGAACAAGTAAAATTATGCTGAATTGCTAAACTACTTACAAAACTTATAAATTTTGATCGACTATCGAATGTTTGTTCTATCAATAATTCAGGAGTGTTAAAATTATCAACATCATCATCATCTACCTCATAGCATGTATTTTCAATTATATCATCATTATTTTCGTTGTCATCATCATCATCATCATCATCATCATCTTAATCATATTCATCTAGCAAGGGAGCAATTGGTTGAGAAGAAGAACTAGCACCCGTATTAACATGCTGGTAATTAGAAATAAATTCATCATTGATTCTATTAGCAAATGATGAAACTTGAGTAATATATAAACTAATATATGATGATTGCGAATTAATCTCAAGATAAAGTTTTATGCTTCTTTGCCATCTATCAATAAACATGTAGAACCAAAAGCATACTTAAAATAAATTCATAACTAATAGAAAAACGTTCAAAATTAAAAATATATAAATTTTCTGAAGTAATATTGCGATAAGTTGTTAAAAATTGGGTTTCACCTCCTTCGTAACATAACCCATTTACTCAACCTCCATGCGAGCATACTATTTTAATGCTATGATCCATGAAGAATAAGAAAGTCTTTGCGAATTTTTAGCTAGAGGAGAGTCGCGTTTCAGGGAAATGGACCTTCTGTGTAGAGGTGTGAAGATGGAGGGTCTAGCTTCTGTGATAGGAGAGGGAGCTTTTGAGATGGAGAGAAGAGCTTGGTGTGAAGAGAGATGTAAAATAAATAGAATTTGCCTATGCTAAGTGATCAATTCGCATGAAAAGAGACGTTGAAATAAAGATGTTGCATTGTTGGCTGCTAGTACCCCCCCCAATTTGCCCACGCCAACTTGGTTGGCGCACCCCATTCAAAACCTACGCCAACAGCCCACGCCAAGTCATTTGGCACCCTTAGCCCACGCCAAGTCACTTGGCATGAGTGTACCCCCCCAAACTCTACTCTGCCATCCACGCTACCCGCGCCAAGTCACTTGGCGTGCCCCTTGCCCATGCCAAATCAGTTGGCACCAAGTCATTAAAATAACTTTGAAAAAATTTGTACTTTGTACAATTTTTTTTGGAAAGTTAATTCCAACTATCAAATTATTTGCCCTACTCAATGTTAGCGTACTTACAAATTCCTATATCAGATGGGTAGATGGACAAAGTATAAGAAAGACATGATTGTACTAGAATGAGTTGCTATCAGTAGGCTAGACCAGAAAAACATGGATTGACCTAAGAAAATACATATGATAGCAGCTAATGTTATAGATAAGGCAACCTTAGAGATTAACAAAAATAATGGAATGTAATTAGCTCAAACATTATTTACATTAAGGATTTGTTTTTATCATTTACCATAATAAATATGAAAGCGGTGTGTACAAATTATGAAAGGTAAACTTTCATTGTTTGAATGGCAGGACGAGGATGTAGGGGAATAGGGTATTGGCCCACTCGGTCATGGTCAACTCAATTTTGATAACTAACTAAAATCATGACTTGATATATCGCTACTTGATCAAGAATGCTACGAAGCACTACTGCTATGTCAAGAAGACAAGAAGACTACTTCCAAGTTCTGCTTTCAGTCTTTTGCATTTTATTATGTATTTTATACTTTGTTTGAGTATAGGACAAATGTACATCGAGTCACATTTGCCAACTAGATAGCACTCAAAATTCCACTCAAATAAAACTACCAAAAACCAACCAAAAGTCTACAAATTTTCAATTCCAATATTATAGAAATTGGGAGACAGAGCTCGGCCAGAGTTTGGTCCCTAATCGAACTCAGAACGAACTCGGACCGAACTCGGTCAGCCCAAAAATAGAATTCCTAAATTGATCAATCTTCCTGAAGATCCATGCTCCAAAGTTAGAATATTTTAATGTTAGAGAACCGAACTCTGCCTGAAATCAGTTCACATAAATCCATAATTAGATGTTGAGTTTCTCATTCTTGTTCAGTCATTCCCTTACAATCTTCTAATCTATTACTTCAAGAGCCCTAACTTCTCATCTCCAAGACAAATCTCTTAGCTTCTAAGTGCCAAGTGTGTTCTCAGATAGAAGTGTTTAAGAGTTGTAAAGCTTGTTTTTTTCACGAGATGATTCATTTCATTGTGCTGAACTCGGCGAGTCCTTTGGATCAAAACTCGTGGTTGTCTGAAGTCGGCAAACACTTCGGATCAAAGTTTGTACATGTAAGAAGTCGACGTGCCATTCGGATTAAAGTACGTGTACTAATATTTATTCAATAGTGGTTTAATACTGAGCAATAGTTCTCGAGATTGGACTAGTCCTCCACGAGTATACATCACAGTATGCGCGTGTGACTATTTACTCTATTTACTTTCCATAATTGTTGTTATTATTTTTTATGTTGGTAACTAGCCTTAGTTTTATTGGGTAAATTGTGACACACACTCTATGTACCCGCTCGAGGGTTGCTTAGGTTGTCCTTCATAGGGGAGCACATAAAACAAATATAGCTATTTTGCTTACTATGGAAGCACTCAATTTAGCACTCAAATTGGTAAAGTGAACCACCACACGGTCCACTATCTTATCGTGAACCACACCTACAACTAAACAAGACAAGGTGTGGCCCACTATTTGACAAGACATTGTCCCATCTATAGTCAGGGTAAGTACAGTATCTAACCATACTATGTGAATACATGTTGAAAACACCTTGGACGTTTGGGTAGGTAAATAAAGATTGGCATCGAATCACAAGTCGACGTCGGAGCACGAGCCGATGCTATGAGCTATGTCTATGAGGCTAATGATCCCGCAATCTTGTCCGACGATTACGAAATCTTGTAAGCTAGTCCCATACATCTTCTTGTAGTCTTTCCCGCTCATGGACTTGCAAAAGTCATATCCATGACTCGGACAAACCATATCTCAAATGCAAATCATCCTACCTAAACATAATCTAACTATTCAATGAGTCAACGTACCATTGGCAAGTCAATGCGCAACTCATGCATATGAATCCTCACTCATCGTTTCATGGAATAATATGTATCAAATCCATAGAAGTGACATCCATAACTTCTCCACTAAAGGTAAGTCCACTAATCCTAAATCGACTCACATACCCAAGTCATCGATGACAACATCAATGTCACCCAAGTGAAACTTAGATGCACACAACTTTAACTACTAAAAACAAAATATAAGAATAGACAAAAATATTTAAACAAAACAAATGATGGTAATGTATCTTGCCTGGAACCTCAAAAAAGGTGTACAACTATGGTCCCGCTCTAACAATATCAAACGAACGGTCAAGAACTCCAAGAATATAATAAAACTAACAACCAATGTCAACTTAATGACATCTCAACTAGCCTAATCTAGCTAAATTAGTATAAACTTTTACATAACCATATCCATTATCTACATAGTATCATGCTATCATGATGAAATAACATTTCTATAAAATAAAAATAATACATTTTAATTCTGAAATATTAATCTAACATAATTTTGGACTTTATTTATTTATATATATACTAAGAAAACAAAGTATCAAATCAACTAGTTTTACTAGTACATAACTACATATAACCATACCTACCATATGTAGTATCATATTACCATAAAATAATATTTTATAATATAAAATAAATCATTTTAAATTCTAAAATAATTAAATAATTTTTTTGGACAATTATTACATATATATATATATATATATATATATATATATATATATATATATATATATATATATATATATATATATGTATTTACATATTTTTTTTAAAATATATATATATATGTATAAAATATATATATATATATATATATATATATATATATATATATATTAAAATATATATATATATATATATATATATATATATATATATATATATATATATATATATATATATATAAGAAACAAAGTGTCAAAGTATCAATCTTAACTTGCAGCACAAGTCACTAACTTGTCGGATAAATATATATATATATATATATATATATATATATATATATATATATATATATATATATATATATAAGAAATAAAGTGTCAAAGTATCAATCTTAACTTGCAGCACAAGTCACTAACTTGTCGGATAAGTTCGAAATCAAATAACCATAGAAAATAGAGGTTTTAAATTCTGAAATAATTAAGAATAATATGAGATATAATATGCTTTTCATCAATGACGACTGCCATTTAATTAATAAAAATGAATCAAATATGACCCTTTATGATTAGGGCAACCTTGGATGGGCTCTAACAAGCTAGTTGGACTAGGTTTGAGCCGATAGAATTTTTCCAATCAAAATAGAAGCTGAATGTCTATTAAATAGGTCTTGTGTGCCATTTGAAAATAAATAGCACATGGGAACTCACATGAGAACTTTATTGAGTGGGACACCATTGACATTTGTGTAATAGGCTAAAAATAGGTCAAAACCATATATTGGGTCGAATGGGTTGGATCGAAGTTGTCCCAAAATTAATTTGGAAAAAACAATAAGTTTTATGGTAGATGTAAAATTGACCTAAATTGTTTCGAAAGTTGTACACTAAAAATAGAGCAAAAGGGAATGAGTTTGAGCGGGACATGATACACCAAAATGAATACGGATTTGTCTAGATCAAAACATATGAAGGACTTTTCGAGAAATTGACATTTCTTGTGCTCCTAAAATCAAAGCTAAGGAAAAGTTTATTTAATGACCAAAAGTAATAGTAGAAAAAATATCTATTAAAGAAATAAAAAAATAAAATATATCCTAGAAATTTTAGGGGGATTACAACCTACCCACCTTAAAAAATTTTGTCCTCAAGATTAGGCATATAATAATATATCAAAACATATTATTAATAATAACAAATAATCAATAACACTATCCTAAATTCTTCTTGTAATCATTGTGAACATGTCTCTTCTTGCTGCAAAATTGACAAGTCTAGACCTCCTTTGTCTGGTACAAGGCGTCCTCTGCTAAAAATGTACTCCTGGACGTCTGATCGGTCTTCCATGCTGTACTCAAAATTACATAAAATATGGTATTAAAGAAACTAGTCGAATATGATTTCTAGAGAACGATACTACTAATAGTATTCTAAGTTCACATGACCTACCATAATATAAGGTACCCTTAGTTCTAGATCCATCCTAACTTATGTGATGACAACAAAGGTCAAGGTCAGGAACGGTACAACTCCCTATAAGGAATACAAAACTTAGGTATTGTGGAATAAATTCAAGGGATTTCTAAGGAGTCCTAAGTACTATCAAGGGGCTATTGGTCAATGACTCTATACGAAATATTATTAATAATTCACCATTGTTCCTATAGAGGACAGGTCTTCAACAAGATAGAAGGAAAAAATACTCTAGTCCTTCTAACTATCAATATGCTATATAATTCTTATAAGTAAACCTAAAAATTGTGCATCTATTTGTTAAGCAAAGGTCGAGGCTGAGGTGTATAGATACACACATCTATTGGTCAATCTTCTAGTCCTACTCTTTTATAGATCGTTTCAAGGCTAGTCTCACCATATATAGAGATAGTCGTCTGGCCTAACTCAAACCTTCATATTCTATCTAATACTTCTAGGTCACATATCATTATGATATTAGCATTCGATAAAAATCCCTCCAGTACTTTTATTCAATATTCTATCTTAGGCAAAGGGTAACATAGATTAGTCTAGTGATATTAGGATCTCTCGTTAGGATCAAATCCTATAATGTACTCTATTCTAACTTCTAACTTAGGGGAATATCTATAAAATTTTACCCACCTTAGCTATTTACCTAATCCTATCAAGCATGGGTTCCTAGGTCCTCTAAGTAATAACTTCTACAACAGAAGAATACAACTCTTACCTACTCGGTCCATCTAATATAGGTTTCTATCTCTACCCTACTCGTCTTTAAACAATCATTCCCTAAAATATTATATCCCTCTTACTTCTATTACATAATATAATTGAAATAGTTCATCAAGCACAAATGTTCATTTTTCTAAAACAGGAAAATACGAGAATTCGATATAAGGAGTTCAAGAGAGGTATGTCCTTTACAAGTACGAGATTCAAGGGCAATAGTAGATATCAAAGGAAATTCAATAGCAGTTGTGGTTGAGATTCTAATAGACTATCCAATTGTAGGCTCGTTCGGTACAGTAATGTAACCGAAACGGTTTAATCTCGACCTCCATAGGCCTCCACAAAAATATGTCACGTCCACTCCTAAAACACATAGGACTAGAATTGCAAGCATGCCAGCTAATACGATCTGAAATAAGTTCCCAATTTATTGGACGTATCCAGACGTACTATGTTGTAGAAGTGTACGAAACCTACGTTATCTCAACTATACCTCAATCCACATATAAGTAAATAAATAAAGAATTAACGATATAAAATAGTCGACCGTCCTATAATACACATGTTAGAGCAAACTTGAGAATGAAATAAGTTTACAAAACTAGGCTAATGAGAAGAGCATATGATGATAAAAATATATAGAACGTGGGAGAACGATAAAATAATACTACAAGCAAAACCTGAAGCATGAAGACGCAAACATACCATCCATCCATCCATCTATCTATAAGCAATCTGCAACAACCTAGAGATATTACCAAGTCCTCAGAGGGACGTAACAATATACAAAATAAATATTCTGAACAAATATAAATGGATAACCTGAACCACCACACGGTTCACTATCTTATCGTCGAAATAGTGAACCACAACTACGACCAAACAAGACAAGGTGTGGCCCACTATTCCGTGATAAGACATTGTCCAATGCTATAGTCAGGGATAAGTACAGTATCTAACCGAACTATGTGAATGCATGTTGAAGACACCTTGGACGTATGGGTGGGTAAATAAAGATTGACATCGAATCACAAGCCGACGTCAGATCATGAGCCGATGCTACGAACTATGTGCCTATGAGGCTAATGATTGAGCAATCTCCTCCGAAGATTATGGAATCTAGTAAAATAGTTCCATACATCTTTTTGTAGTCTTTTTCGTCCATGGACTTGCTAAAGTTATATCCATGACTCGTACGAACCATATCTCAAATGCAAATCATCCTACCTAAACATAATCTAACTATTCAATGAGTCAAAACACCGTTGGCCAGTCAATGCGCAGCTCATGCATATGAATTCTCATGCATTGTGTCATGTAATAATCGTATCAAATCCATAGAAGTCACATCCATAACTTCTCTACTAAAGGTAAGTCCACTAACATTAAATAAACACAGATACCCAAGTCATCGATGACAGCATCAGTGGCACCCAAGTGAAACTTGGACGCACACAACTATAACTACCACAAATAGAACATAAGAACAAACATAAATATTTAAACAAAACAAATGATGGCAAGATATCTTGGCTCAAACCTACGAAAAGGTGTACAGCAAAGGTCCGGCTCCAACAATCTCAGATGAACGGTCACGAACTCCTGAAATATAATGAAACTAACAATAAATGTCAACTCAATGACATCACAAGAACCACATAAAAATTTTTAGAGGAAAACCAAACGGAGGCTCCTTATATAAAGGGTGGAGGAAATCTGGTTAGATAAAGATTAGGAATAATTTAAATCCCATCGAATAATTTCACATTTAATTAAATCAATTTAAAACTAGTTCAATAAAATTCATTCCCAATTTAAATCATAATATTTCAAAATAAATAAATAAAATAATTTAAATACCTTTTTATAATTTAAAAGATAATTCCAAGGAATTTTCAAAAATTAAATATTTTCAAATTTACATGAATTTAATTTCATGTACATCGCTTGCAAGAATTAGTATATAATTTTTATAAATGAAAACATTATTTCTAAATTATTACCTATAATTATATAACAAATTGTTGGTGTTTTTGCCTTTGGACTAGAAAAGATAGTCCCACATCGGCTACACCAAATGGTGAGTATCTCAATATAATGCATTGCTTGTGTTGATGTGTGCACATGAGGTGTAGTGGGGCACAAGTTTGTGCCATGTGGAAGTATTTTTCTAGAAGGAAAAAGGATTAAATCCAACAAGAATGTAAGTTAATTTTTGTTGTGCGGACTCGGACTCGGATACGGACTCCAGGATGTCTCGTGCATGCACGGGAGTGTTCGGGGGGTAGGCGTGGACTGGCACACTTCTATGCTGATTGTGGGATGATCTAAAATATCAAACTCTATTTTTGAGTATTGGTATTTTAGTCTCACATCGGATAGGAGAAGAGGTGAAGTCTCAACTCCACTCTATAAATAGAGCCCCTTGGCCTCCTTTGAAAGATGCACCAAGAAGAGAGTAAAGGGAGTCCGTAAAGTCCAGGAAGCCCGTTCAAGTCTCAAATATTGACTTACGAGCGTTCCAGAAGTTCTTCGTGAACTTGCTGGTTCCTGGAAGCTGTTCGTGCTCGTGTGGGGCGAATAAAGCTTTGAGCAACGGTGGTTCATTCACCCCAGCATCTCATTTTCGCCTGTCATCGCTGCTGTTGCCTTTTACAGTAACTTCTTTTTAGAAGCTCTACTGCCGATAGTCGCTTATACAAAAGTCTCTTTAGATTTTTTGTGTATTACGTAGAATCTTTTTAGATCCTCGTAATTCAGAATCCTCCAGGATCTCTGTTGCACATCTTCTTTAAGGTGTTGCATTTGAAACGTTGTCTTTACAATTGTTTCTGTTTCAGAATTTTCCATCGAAAATTGTGCCTCTGCAACACAAATAAGATAGCCTTTATAACAAAAATAAAGTTTGATTTAAAATCTAGTATGATACATTTTATAACAATTATTTTTACCATATATGTGTTTCAAATCAAAATATTTATTTCCTATATTTACTAAAAACTTATAATAAAATTTTTGTGTAAAATAATTAAATATTTCGTATATACATATTCGTACTCGTCATACAAATACCAAAAAAAAATCTATAGTAAAATTTAGGGGGTTTTACATCCTACCTAACTTACAAGAATTTCGTTCTCTAAATTAAGAAATAACTAGGGTAGATAGGGTTGAGAAAGTAGAAGGATTTTTTTAATACGAAAAATACGATCAAAATTTTGAGCATCAAAATGAAAACAAAAAAATAGGCAATTTGAACAAAAATCAATGGATATAGTCTAGAAGATGATCTTATGCAAGAAATCTCAATCTGTGTTTAAGTTCCATAGTCACCAACATCAAGGATGTAACCTCAAAATAGATAATAACTTTCTAAATCTCCAATTGGATCAATAATTCAAAATGCCAAAATCTAAATTCATGCTCAGTCTCATCGAAATCCTCAAAATTTTACAAAATCGTCAATATTATTCTATACTCAATTCTTTATTATTTTTCCTCAAAAATTTTAGTCCATAAATTTTTTTAAAATTCTTCAAAATATTAACACTCTTCATAAAGTGAAATTTAATAAATCTCCAATCAATTTGGTTGAAAGCAAAAAACCAAATTTCTTTTTTTACATGAAATTCATATCCCCAATCATCATAGAAATTTATAACCTTAAAACATCAAGAATGTAAAATAAAATCCCATCTTCAATAATTGATTAACCTCAAAATTATCACTAAGATTATCACATGAAAGTTTTCCTTAACTTCGTCGATTACTTTTTATCCCAAAATTTACATATAACGCCATCTTGTATATGTCTCATAATCACAAGTCATCATATCCAACTATACCACTAATATCCTCTATGGGGTTTTATGATCTAGCCCCCTTCTAACTGAAGGGTGTCATGAATCAATCTTTGCATAAGGAAAACATATCAGGAGTGAAGTTGTACGAATCGTGCAGGGGATTAATGAGTAATCCTCTATGAGAAGGCAAACCAGTTGGGAGGAAAATATGGTTAATTAGGTTCAAAAGTCGTTGTAGGGGTGGGCAATAAATGAGAGTTTCTAGTTAACGCACGAAAATAAGGGCTAAGTAAATCAAGATAAGAATAAGTAGTGACTCTTGAGACGTGGTTCCTTGAGAGAAAATTAGTCTCCCAATTGGGTACGATCAAGGGAATGATTTTAATCATTCTTAAGTTTCAAATGATTAGAAGGTCACAATACTAGATCTAGAGTTGATGGTAAGGATGAGTAAGTCAAGATGAGGATGTTGTCACATGGCTTGGTCGATGACTAACTATGCTTGTGTATGAATAACTATCACGGCCATAGGTGGTATGCAAAATAAGGGAATACTTTGTGTCTATTTATCAAGCACGAGCGTTTGTCTTTCCGAAATAGGTGAAGACGAAAAACAATAAAGAGTTCAAGAGAGATGTGATTGAATGCAAATATGGGGTTCAAAGGCGATTGAATAGTTCAAAAGGGAGTTGTCAAGGCAGGCGCGGATGAGATCCTAGAGGGCAAGAATATTTATCAATTATATCTCAATCCACGTAAAATAATTATATGAAGTGCGAACCAAGTGCACTAGGGTTGAGCAAACCATAATATACCGATTCTAACTAGGCAGTGTGTTAGTGGGTGTACCCAATAAAACATATATCCTGAACAAGCTTAATAAAAGAAACAAGCTTGCAAAACTAGGCTATAATAGAAGCATCAGTCAAGATAGTCAAAAATATAAGTACATAAGATTATGATGAAAGAAAGTATAAATAATTTTCTCCAAAAATCTAAAACTCGTCCGGTGTTTGTGTCTCTATAATTGTCCTACTATCTTCTTGTCTAAGGCTTTGGTCGACTAGATGGGTTAGGGACCTCTAGATAAACTTATTAATGTTATTTAATATACCAAATTAATAGGTCATAAGGACCAAGGGATGCTAGGTTGTGAGGCATACTACCCAACTTACAAAAGTTCAACTAATAGTGTAATTAAAGAATGGAGCATATACACCTAATACAAGCCACCTTCCTAACCTCTATTAGGCACGAGAAATAAGATTCACGATAGAAGGAATCAAGCAAGATGCAAATTAAGATAGTCAAATGAGAGTTCAAAAATTAGAATCAAGGAAGGAGATCAAGCATGTTGATGAGATCATGGACTCTAATCTTATATACAGGCTTGCTTGGTACAGTTATATAACCAAACAATTTGTTCGTAAACATGCATGAACTACCACAAAAACATATAATGTCCCAGTCTCAAAATACGTAGGACTAGTTGGGTACGTAGATATGCCACCGGTATAATAAATATACGTAAGCTGTAAATGCAGTATAACCATTAAAAACTAATATCATCCACAAAATAAAGAATAAAGCCTTCTAAAGAATCAAATATGAAATATCATTTTATATGGTGCTAGATGGAGACAAATCTACTACCAACATGAAACTAGAAAGAAAGAAATAACAAAATAAAGAATACAAGCATCAAGCATCATCCAAGAGCACGTTATCTTTGATATGAAGAAGAAGACAACGATCTTGGCTGGTACTCAATAGAGAAGTCAAGAAAAGACATACACCTGGAGAGATCACCAGGTCCTTAAAGAGACGTAACATGATATAGATAAACATGCCATATAACTGAATATAAACTGCTCAATAATAAGTCAATCTGATCATAACATGGTCCAATACACCACCCTCGAACTACTGTACCATCTCCCCAACCAAATAAGGACACAAGATGGTACCCTAACCCACGATGAAGTATCTTTTTATGCCATAAATCCGATATAATATCCGGACTACAACAAGGTTTAGTATTTTATCATCGAAGTGGTGAACCACACCTACAACCAAGAAAGGACAAGGTATGGCATACTAGTTAATAAAATACTGTTCCAATCCACGATCAGTTATAAGTACAAACCAAAAAGCACATATACCTAACAGATAAGGTCGCCTAACCATTCTATGTGTATGTAATTTAAGAACAAACCTCCAACGCATGGGCTCTATGGCTAAAAATGGGATCAACATAGTCCTCTATTTGGCAACAGGGTCCTCAAAGCATAACCGTTCCTTGAACGTCAGTGGCCATCAGCAAATTAAAGGGGTCGTCAAACCGCATTTTCGGTGGAGCGTACGTTCACAAAAGGTAACGTGGATTGTAGCCCATATGCTAAAGAAATGCCCTTCTCACCCTATGCCTGTCTATGTTGTATCAACAACACATCTAGCCTCTATTAACTACAAAGTCAAACTAATCATGCAAATACTATTAGCAATTAATCCTATTGCAGGGGTTTTACATACCGGTGGCCAGCCGACTACACAAGTCCGAGACCTATATGCGACTCGCGACTTCGTGGCACAAATGTGTCAAGGCCAATGAATGCAATACAAACGAGGGACAATTTCTTAAATCTAGGTTTAATGTGCATATAAATGATTAAGTAACAGGAAATAAAACTAGACAATAAAATTTTATCTCAATATGACTATATAGCATAATTTATTTTACAAAAAATAAATAATAAATAAATACATATAATATGTGAGCTGAAGTAAATAGACAGCAAATGACAAGGTATCTTGCCTGGTAGTGATGCCTGGTGTGGTGCGATGTCATGATGGCACATAGTTGACTTTGGTGTTATAACTTCGCAAGGTGACCTCCGATGATAGGAAAATATTTTTATTACACATATAGCTTTTGGAAAAAATAATATATAATAATAATAAAAGTAACAATACTAAAAATAAATACAACAATATGATATACTTATATGCATGTATATATACTAAATGTATACTGATATTTCGTATAAAAATAATAATATATATCACCCCCTCCTTTCCCCCTCCTTTGCTTCCATTAGCAACAGAAGGGGGAAGAGAGAACTAAAGAGAAGATGAGAGAGAAGGACTGAGAGTAAGGGAGAGCTTGAGAGAGCTGAGAGACAAAAGGAGGGATAGAGAGAGGTTGAGAAGGAGAGAAGAGGAAAGAGAGGGTATGATAGAGAGGGCTTCACCGGGGTGGTTCTCCGCGAGGCGTTGGGCCCGGCCGGAGGCGGCGGTGATTCGCTGCGGTGGAGCACATTTAAAGGAATACGGCACCGACGAAGGGAGCTATGGTCGGGGTAGCACTGGGCTAGGGGCAGTTGAAGAACGGAGGCGGAGGAGAGGATGGCGGATCTGGCATGGTCAGGCGGTACGACCCGATATTGTCGATGGCAGGGAATCTAACTTGAGCGGTGAATGGAGGCGAGCTAGTCGAGATCTGCCACGGGTCGCATGATCGAGGGCGTATGACGACCGAAGGAAAATGGAGGTGATGGAATTTGGTGGTGGTGGTGATAAAATTTGGTTGATGGTGGGGTGTGATGGTGCTTGGCCGGGTTCAGGTGCGGAAAGGAGTCCGACGAGGTTGGCCGCGGGTGCTGGTGTGCTTAGTGGTGGTTTTCTGTGGAGGAGGCAGCGCAGATGGCAGTGGTGTTAGACGCAAGGGAACAGTGGTCGAGTTTTTGGTGGAGTACTGGCTTCGATTGGGGCTACCGGATAAGGCGGGGTCGAGTCGAGCGCAATGGCTGCAACGGTGGCGTGTACCGGCGAGGATGGGTCAGCCGATGGTGACCAAAAGTAGGGTTAGGGTTCTTGGGTTTTGATTGTTGTGGATGAGTGTTCTCGTCATGTTCGGGGTGTCGTACACGGCACGGGATATTAGGATTCATGTCCTACGTGATACAGGGACGAAATCGAGGTCCGGGGTTGTC
Source organism: Iris pallida (assembly GCA_029216955.1). Lineage (NCBI taxonomy): Eukaryota > Viridiplantae > Streptophyta > Magnoliopsida > Asparagales > Iridaceae > Iris > Iris pallida. The sequence goes on along the minus strand of JANAVB010008599.1, from coordinate 5,767,678 downwards.
GGACACGGTGTTGGAAAGAAATGTACGTATAAATAATACCATACTAGTGCAAAGACACTCGGGATCGGACCTAGGCCGTCACGACTGACATAGAGGAAATCGACACCGACGTAGTGCTCTCACAATTGCGATGGAGAAAATTTGTGGACAAAAATTTATGGAGGAAAACATTATGTCTAAATCATTACCTATAATTATATAACAAATAAAATATAGCCTTTATAACAAAAATAAAGTTTGATTTAAAATCTAGTATGACACATTTTATAACAATATTTTTTACCATATATGTGATTCAAATTAAAATATTTATTTCCTATACTTACTAAAAACTTATAAATTTTTTTCTTCTATAAAATAATTAAATACTTCGTATATACATATTCGTACTGGTCATACAAATACCAAAATAAATAAATATATAGTGAAATTTAGGGAGTTTTACAGTGTTGATTAAGGGGCTACATCATGGGTTCATCAGAAGTAATCGCGGATTACGTCAAGGTGACCTTCTTTCACCTGATCTCTTCACCTTGGTGATGAAGTATCATATATGATGGACAGGACGTTGCCCAAACAAATGGTGAAGTAGTTGTACTCAATGGTGCACCTCATATGGCACACTTGATATACGTGGATGACTTGCTGGTCTTTTTGGAGTCAACAATATAGGTATGAGGGAAGTTTCTACCATTATGTAGGAGTTTGGCATGCTTACCGGTTTGCACCTGAATATGGACAAATGTATAGTATACATCAGTTTGGGATGTACATAGAAGGAATAGAAGGCGACTGCCATTGGGGTTGCTCAAGGAGAGCTCCTAGTTAGATACTTAGGAGTTCCACTGTCCAACAATTACGCCAAAGATCTAGAATGCCAGAGCTTGGTGGATTTTGTGCAACGCAGATTAGAGGATTGGCAAGCCCTGTGCTTGTCATTTGGAGGAAGGATTTAATTTGTTCGATCGATCATATCAACTATAGTCATGTTCTGGCCATTGGGGTAGCTCGAGGAGAGCTCCCATTGATATACTTGGGAGTTCTTTTGTCCAGCAATTGTGCCAAGGATTCAGAGTGCCAGAGCTTGGTGGATTTTGCCTAACGCAAAGTAGAGGTTTGGCAAGCTCAGTGCATGTCATGTGGAGGAAGGATTTAATTGGTTCGATCGGTCATATAAGTTATAGTCATCATGTTCTGGTTCTAGTCTATTATTCTTCCACTAGCTACTGTTATGAGATTAGAGAAAATTTGTGCTGACTTTATATGGAAGGGAGGTATCCATGTGATTTCATGGGATACATTGTGTAGGGCATGCGACGAGGGGGGAGTGGGCTCCATTCTATTAAGACTGTACATAACGTAGCGCGAATATGAGGCTGGTTTAGAACTTCCTCCAGGGAAAATTGATGTGGGCGACGTGGATGAGTAGTCGATATTTGAGAGGTGACAAGTTCTACAATATCGCTCGAATAATAATTAATCTATATATATGCTTCAAAAAGCTTCTCACCCTCAGATCGAAAGTGCAGTGGCAAATTACTCGATACATTATGGATGGTACGGTTATCGACCTATGGCTGGATTTATGGTTCCAGCACAACCGGTTGGTGGATTTGATTGGCGGTCTGCTCTTCCAGCAACTAGCCAATAGGAGATGGTGAGTGTACTGGTGCAGGATGGGAGGTGGCATATAGATAAACACCAACAAGCACACAGATTCCCTGCGGAGATAGGGGCAATCCAGATTGATCCCAAGTTGTACGAGGATATACGTGGATATAGGATGGGATAGCGGATGGCGTCTTCAACTTCAAGATAGCATATAACAAAGTGAGGGTGGTGCATGATAAAATGGCTAATGCTGACATCCTATGGATGAAGGGTATTATCAGGAAAATATAGTATTGTCTATATAAAGTGACGATGAGGAGGCTACTTACGAAGGATAGGCTCTCCAGGTTTGGGATGTTATCGTGGGATCTGGCTTGTTCTTTATGCGGGCAAGTTGGTGAGGAAAGTCATCATTTATTCTTTGAGTACCACTTTTTCATGGGACATATAGCGACGGTAGATGGACATACTGCACCTGTGAGCTGTTGGAGTTCAATCTGGATTTGGTAACAACATACTTGTGTAATATCAATCTTATTAAATATTTGATTTGATTAGATTTGGATGTTCATAATTGGTGTTGTGCTATTTTAGATATAATAGGATTCTTATTTTAGGAAATCCTATTATGATCTAAAATAGAATAATTGATGGGCTATTTTAGGTGTAATTAGATTCTTATTTGAGGGCTTCATAATTAAAAATTATATTATGACCTAAAATATGATTTTCTCATCCTATATATATGCGGTGAGGGTGGAGGCACAAAGAATAAGCACAAAGCACAAATGTGAAGATTCGGTGTGCTTGTCCAAAAAAAATCTGAAAAAAAGTCCGTACTTTGCTCTTAAAACTTTGCCATCCAAGACATAAGGAAGAAGAAGATCTAATCTAGGAGTTGTCAACTTCGGTTAGGGATATTGCTACGGGTTGGTGAGTGATCTTAATTGTAATCTTCTATTTTTCTTCTTGAGAGTGGTGAGGGGGTTGAACCTATTCGGACAAAGGGTTCAACGTGAGTTCTGTCAATCGTATAATTTTATCTGAGTTATTAAAGGTTGGGATTTATCTAGGTGACGTACGTCACCGCCATATACTTGTCTTCATCTTGTACTTGGTGTCCATTAGGCGGGGATTGGTTTTGGTCAGGTGGGTTGGCAAACGCTTCCGTACGCGTCCAACAATTGTCTGATACCCAATAATTGGTATAAGAGCTTTGGAGGTTCTGGCAACCATGTCTACGAAGTAGATGAACACTTATATGATCACCCTCATAGGGGAAAACTTGGCGATTTGGAAGCCAAGAATAGATGATCTACTCTGGTGCAAGGACTTGCATGGTCCATTGGAGGGCGACAGCGCAAAGCCAATGAACAAAGCTACTGAAGACTGGAAACGATTGGATCGAAAGGCCGTTGGATTCATCCGCCAATGGTAGGATGATTCAGTGTTTTGCCACGTGTCAAAGGAGAGTTCGACAAAAGTATTGTGGGAGAAGCTGCATTCGCTGTACGAAAGGAAGACGGCTGGCAACAAAGCATTTCTTATTCGCCAACTCGTCAACTCGAAGTACACAGAGGGTGCCCTAGTGGCACAACATCTGTACGAGGTTCAGGGTATCATCAATCAGCTGTCTGCGATGAAGATGGTGATTGATGATGAGCTTTTGGCCCTACTGCTCTTGAGTTCTCTGTTGGAAAGCTGGAACACGTTGGTGGTGTCGGTGAGCAACTTCGTACCTGATGGAGTTATCACGATGGAGGAAGTCAAAAGTAGTTTGTTGAATGAGAAGGTCCAGCGCAAGCAAGTGGAATCGTCGCAGGAGTCCGCTCTAGTAACTTTCTACGGGATGAGAAGACCCAAGTCACAGGCGAGGACAGGAGGAAGTTCTCGGGATCTTGTGATTGTGGACCGCAAGGAGGGCTGCCATTACTGTGGCGAAAGGGGTCATATCAAGAGGAACTGCATGAAGCTCAAAGTTCAGAAGGCCAAAGGCAAGGATGATCTGGAGGATCTTACAACAATGAGAGATATCATCATCGCAGTGACCGACGTAGAGGAACCTTGTTGCATCTGTCATGATGACGACTGGGTCATGGCCACGGGAGTATCGTATTATGCCACTCCACATAGAAGGATCTTCACGTCATATCTCGGTGGCAGGTTTGGACGTGTGAAGATGGACGACAAGGGGATGACTGCAGTTGTAGGCATTGGTGTTGTGCACTTGACGATAAAGTTTGGTGAGAAACTCGTCCTCAGGCGTGTGCGACATGTACCAAGTTCGGTAGGATGGCTGGCAGATGATGGTTTTCGCTGTCTGTTTGGGTGCAAAGATTGGATACTTACGAAGGGTTTCCAACAGCTGGCTCGGGAGATTTGTGTTGTAGTATGTACAGGATCAAGCCACTGAGCGGTACAGGTAGGCCACAGACACCGGATAGAGGCTCGAAGAGTGTTCGACAGAAGGTGGATCATCGTGAACTTGCCAATAAGGGGCTTCTAGATTTTTTTGAGGGTTATGGAGGATTCGGTCCGTCGAGACAAAGCGACGGATGGTGATGAGACAAAGATTGAGGGTCAGTCTGTCGGTCCCATGACAGCTGGTTGGTCTTCAAGTGGGGTTGCTCTACGGATCCAGATTTGGCGATAGGTGGTTTGCCAAATCTTCACGGAGCGATATCGATTTCAGCAGTTCGAAGCTGGAAAAGAGATTAAGTTTTGCTGCAAACTCAATCTGAGGCGGGAGCATCATCATTCACACAGGTGGGCAGGTTCAGGAGTTCGAATCTTGTAAGAACCGCACTGTCCGCTTGGTTGGACCAGCCAAGGGTGAAGAAGCTCGTCGGAACGTTAACACTTTCCGGTGGAAGACGGAAGTTGGGGAAAAGCATCCAAGACTTATGGTAAGGTTGATCGTCAGGGACTTCGGTCTTGGTCGTGTCATTGATATCGGCATGATCCCAGTGGTACAGGAGGTGCTAGCGTAGCAGCTAGCGTCGACGCGACGGTCGAGGAGTTGGAGACAAAAGAAGATGCAAATTAACTCGGGGGATCGGAGATCAGTGGCATGGGAGAGCAGGAATTCTATCGTAGGACGACATGCATGGAGTCTAGTTGAGGACCCATGGGGTTAATACACTCTCATCAGACTGGAGAGAGAGATTGTTGGAGTCCAGTCTGGATTTGGTAACAACATACTTGTGGAATCTAAATCTTATTAAATATTTGATATGATTTGGATGTCCATAATTGGTGTTGTGCTATTTTAGATATAATATGATTATTACTTTAGGAAATCCTATTATGATCTAAAATAGGATAATTGATGGACTATTTTAGGTGTAATAAGATTCTTATTTGATGGCTTTCTAATTAAGAAATCATATTATGACCTAAAGTAGGATTTTCTCATCCTATATATATAGGGTGAGGTTGGAGGCACAAAGAATAAGCACAAAGCACAAAAGTGGAGATTCAGGATGCTTGTCCACAAGAAAATCTAAGAGAAAGTCCGTACTTTGCTCTTAGGACTTCGTCATCCAAGACAGAAGGAAGAAGAATATCTAATCGAAGAGTCGTCAACTTCAGTTAGGGAGATTGCTACGGGTTGGTGAGTGATCTCAATTGTAATCTTCTGTTTTTCTTCTTGAGAGTGGTGAGGGGGTTGAACCTATTAGGGCAAAGGGTTCAATGTGAGTTCTGTCAATCTTGTAATTTAATATGAGTTATTAAAGGTTAAAATTTGTCCAAGTGATGTACGTCACCGCCATATATTTGTCTTCATCTTGTGCTTGGTGTCCGTTAGACGAAAGTTTGTTTTGGTCATATGGGTTGGCAAACGCTTCCACACGCGTCCAACAATTGTCTGATACCCAACACGAGCGCATGATGTTCGTGATATCGACACGGTGGTTAGCATGGTCAGGAATGCAAGCAACAGAGGAGGGCTATGGTTCCGAGGGGTGTGTATTAGATTGGCGTCTCCTGTGTTACATATATGGAGGAAACGGAACAACCGAGTATTTGAGGGAGTGAGCACTGTAGACATTGGTATAGTCCACAACATAGAAAGTGATGTAATGGTGTAACAGGTTCTTTAATAGTTATACAATTAACTTTTCCAAGAAAAAAAAAGGGCTGAATGAAAGGTGGAGAAAAACCAATCAATCAAGCAATCTCCAGTAAGAAAAACGTGTTGTCCATTTTTTGTTTCGGATTCATTCGGCAGCAGCCCACATGGATTTGGATCCTCGCTCGCCATTATTAGCACACAGCAATTAATGACTCAGGTCTTGCTACGTTGACACACTACATAGAAAAATTGACACACTACTTATAAACGTGTTTATGTAAGTAAAACAAAATAATGTTCCACTCACTAGGCTTTATCAAAAGTATGTTTGTGGTCATCCAGAATAGTTTGCTGTGACAACTGGATTATATATAGAGGTTCAATCTGAGGATCAATTATAATTTCAAAAACTCAAATGGCTACATCTTCTTTCTTTCTGTCCCTTGTTCCTTGTATGCCTACTACTACTACTGCCCTTCCTATGTGGCGAAACCCGAGAAGCCAAACCCGACTTGTAGCTGCAACCAATGCACAGAGATCAGATGCAATTCCATTCCGAAGATCAGCAAATTTCCAACCAAGCTTATGGGACAACAGCTACATTCAGTCTTTGAAGATGGACCCGATGGTAGTCATGAGAAATTATGATGCACATAAAACTTTACAAGCTCTCTACTAATTGAGTGGCTATATATAATTTTGAATGGTTTGTAGGAAAAAGATGTTACGAGGATCAACATGCTCAAGGAGTACGTCAAGCGAATGTTGGATGAGGAGAAGCCAGCTTTTCTCAGGCTGGAGCTAATCGACACCCTTCGCCAACTTGGTGTGGCCTATCATTTTGAACATGACATCCAGAATGTCTTAGGAACCATATTTAAATCAGTGGAGTCCATGACAAAGATGGAGGCGAAAGAAGACCTTCGTTTTACAGCCTTATTATTTAGACTTCTAAGGGAGCATGGGTACAATGTTTCACAAGGTTAGAAATTTTTTTTAGACTCTTCCGATAGAGAGAAATTAATGGAACACAAAAAAAAAAGTACATAATTAAGGAATTTGCCAACTGGTATTAAATAGTGTTATGCCTTGTTGTTGCTGATTATTAATTGCTTATCCAGATGTTCTGAACGTCTTCAAGGACATCCAAAATGGTACCTTCATTAATACGAAAACGTTACTCAGTCTTAATGAAGCTTCCTATCTTGCGAAAGAAGGGGAGGACATGTTGGATGAGATGAGACATTTCGCTTCCAAACATCTCCAGGAACTAACGGCATCATTAGAACCTTCTCAAAGGGAGCATGTTGTTCGCTCATTGGAGCTTCCGCTTACTTGGAGGGTGCCAAGGTGGCATTCCTGGTACTTCATCCACGCCTACCAGAAGATGGAGAACATGGATCCGAATCTACTTGAACTAGCTAAGCTAGACTATAACAAGGTTCAAAGCAACTACAAGAAAGAACTCAAAACATTGTCGAGGTGATTACTATTAAACTTTACTCTTTTGTTTTCAATTTCAGCAATATATATATATATATATATATATATATATATATATATATATATATATATATATATAGCAAAAAAAAAAAAAAAAAAATATATATATATATATATATATATATATATATATATATATATATATATATATAGCAAATGACCTCTAGCCTAGTGGTTAAGACAGATGCATGTGGCCCGAGTGGTCATAAGTTATATATATATATATATATATATATATATATATATATATATATATATATATATATATATATATATATATATAGGAAGCGGATCAAAAGCCCCCCTTAGAAAACCCCCTAAAAACTCCCTCACTCTCATCCGTAATTTAATGTTAATATTAATGTTATTGTTAATATTAATGTTAATATTAATATTAATATTAATGTTAATGTTACTAAAATTAACATTAAACTTAATATTAACATTAACATTAATATTAACATTAATATAAAAATAAAAATTTGTTGGAAACGAAGCGCGGAAACCGTTCCCCCAAACAAGAAAGTCCTGCGAGAGAACCGAGCAAAAGCACACAAACCAAAAATGCCAAACACAATCGCAGACACAAAGATTTTTGACGTGGAAAATCCTTGCGGGAAAAACCACGGGACGATCGGAGTCCAACCCTGAAGAACCTCCACTAATGGAATAAAGAGAATACACCCTCTACAAGCTCCTCCCGATCCAACACGGATCACCACAACTCACTTGAAAGAAGAAATTTTTTTATTACGGACTCCGAAGAACAAGAGATGCCGAAAAATTATTTGAAGCAATCTCTCCTTCACAATAGTCCTTAATCCTCTCTCTCTCTCAAAGATTGTAAAGCACTCTTTGTTTTGAGATGATTTTACAACTAGCATGCATCACCCTTTTATAAGCCCTTGGTAATCCATACATGGAAGGCCAATATATATGGAAACTTCCAATATAAATCAATCATATATTTAAGGGAAATCCAATCATAATTAGCTTACCATAATTGGAAACCCAATAATATGGAAAGCTACTATATGAAGGGTCCAATCATAAATATATAATCAAAGTAAATATGGAAATCCAATCATATATTTTCTTACCATATATGTACCAAAATAAAATCTATGCACTCCCCAAGCTTCTCCGACACACGGATGGCGCTCGTCGCTCTCCAGGGTATTCTCCACATAGGTGGGAACCCCACCCACTCCAACAAATCTCCTCCTTCACAACTATGTGGAGGAGGTCGTCATCCCGACGATCTGCCTGCAGTACTCAAACTTCCCCCTCGGAAGAACCTTCGTGAGCATGTCCGCTCCATTGTCATCAGTATGAACCTTCTCAAGCGCCGCATCCTTCTTCTCAACCACATCCCGTATCCAATGATACCGAGTCTCGATGTGCTTGGACCGACTATGAAATGTCTGGTTCTTCACAAGGTGAATAGCACTCTGACTGTCGCAAAGCAAAGTATACTGCTCTTGCTTCAGCCCTATTTCCTGCAGCAGCTTCTTCATCCGAAGCAACTCCTTGCAAGCCTCCGTCGTCGCAATATACTCTGCCTCTGTCGTCGACAAGGCAACACACTTCTGTAACCGCGACTGCCACGATACCGCTCCTCCAGCAAATATCATCACATAGCCCGAAGTCGATCGCCTTGTGTCTACGTCTCCAGCCATATCAGCGTCGGTATACCCAACCAGCTTCGGCTCGTCACCACCAAAGGAAAGTCTCCAACCAGCAGTACCCTGAAGATATCGTAGAATCCACTTAATCGCACTCCAATGTACCCTTTCAGGATTTAAAAGATACCTGCTAACTGTGCCAACTGTATGAGCGATGTCTGGCCTCGTACACACCATAGCATACATAAGACTTTCTACAGCTGAAGCATATGGAACCCGCTCCATATCTTCCTTTTCGTCCTCGGTAGATGGATACTGCTCCTCAGTGAACTTAAAGTGAGCCGCAAGGGGGCAACTCACTTTCTTCGACCCGTCCATCCCGAAACACTGAAGTACCCGGTGAATGTACTTCTTTTGGGACAAATGTAGCAACTTGGACTCTCTCTCTCGGCTGATCTCCATCCCAAGAATAGTCTTCGTTGTGCCCAAATCCTTCATAGAGAAGGCCGTGCCCAGTTGGCGCTTTAGCTCCGCTATCCTAGTGGCATTCTGACCCACTAATAGCATATCATCAACATAGAGCAATAAAATGATGAAATCATCCTCGGCAAAATACCTCACAAATGCACAATGGTCCGACGTCGTCCGTGCATAATCATGCTCCCCCATAAATGACTTGAACTTCCTGTACCACTGCCTCGGAGCCTGCTTCAGACCATACAAGCTCTTCCTCAACCGACAGACCAAATGTGACTTGCCCTTCTCACAGAATCCCTATGGCTGCTCCATGTATAACTCCTCTTCAAGATCACCATGGAGGAATGCCGTCTTCACGTCCATCTGCTCGACCTCCAAGTCGAAACGGGCTGCCAATGCTAGCACCACCCGAATAGACGACTGTTTGACGAATGGCGAAAAGATCTCATCATAATCTATGCCTTTCCACTGACCGTAGCCTTTAACTACCAGCCTCACTTTGTATCGAAGGTGAGTAGCATCATCCGTTTGCTTCACTCTAAACACCCATCGATTCTTTAAAGCCTTCTTGCCCTTTGGCAACCGCACCAGCTCATAAGTGGAATTAGTGTACAAGGAACTCATCTCCTCCTGCATGGCCTCCATCCACTCCTGCCTGTGTTCGTCTTCCATAGCCTCTGCAAAGCTTTCGGGCTCTCCCCCGTCAGTCAATAGCACATACTCATCCAGTGAGTATCTCGTAGATGGTCGACGATCTCTGTCGCTCCTTCTCAGTGGAGCCACTGGTGCTGGCTATATACCAACAGCCTCCTCCCCTTCAGAAACTGCCTCTCCGGCATGCTCATCCTCCTGAGGGACACCCTGACCACCATCAGCAGGCTGATGATCAAGGTTGGGAGCAACTCTATGTACTGGCTCCCCCATAATGGGATCCTCTGCGATGTCCTCGGAAACTGCTCGAAGCGAAATGACTCTAACTCAGGCAATTTCTCAGCCTCAGAAGGCGTCTCGGAATCCTGAGTGTTGGTCATGGTCTGATCCTCGATGAACACCACATCTCTGCTTCTGTAGAGCTTTCTTTCCACCGGATCGTAGAGTCTATAGCCAAACTCATCCCGACCGTAGCCAACAAAGACACATCGCCTCGTCTTCGTCTCAAGCTTGGTCCTCTCGTCCTTCGGTACATGTACGAAGGCCTTACAGCCAAACACTCGCAGGTGATTGTATGACGGCTCTTTGTCGTACCATACTTTGTCATGTATATCACCCTGCAAAGGAGCATTAGGAGACAAATTAATAACATAAGCGGCTGTGAGAAGAGCCTCACCCCAATAACTGTCCGGCAAGTTTGCTTCTGACAGCAAACACCGCACCCTCTCCATCAGTGTCCTGTTCATGCGCTCCGCTACACCATTGAGCTGAGGTATCTTTGGCGGAGTCTTCTGGTGTCGTATCCCCTGCTCTCTGTAATAAGCATCAAAGGGACCGATGTATTCGCCGCTATTGTCGGACCGAACACACAATAACTTCTTGCCCGTCTCTCTTTCAACAGAGGCCTGAAACTCTTTGAAAGTAGGCAACACCTGATCCTTGGTCTTTAAGGCATAGACCCAAATCTTCCTGGAACAGTCATCAATAAAAGTTACAAAGTAAGAAGCACCATCAATAGATTTTACCTTCATAGGACCGCAGACATCCGAGTGAATCAACTCGAGCAACGCCGGCTTCCTTGAACTTGGGTGACTTTGGAAAGACACCATATTTTGCTTCCCAGCTAAGCAGTGCGTGCACTTCTCCAACTTTGTAGACTTGAGCCCTGGAATCACCTTCCTGTTCACCAAGTAGCTCATCCCCTTCTCGCTGATATGGCCGAGCCGCCTGTGCCACAACTCGGTAGACGCATCACTGACTGCGTTCACCTCCTGTGCCCCCTGTGTGCTCCCCTCCATATAGTAGAGACCGGACTTCTTGCTTCCTCTGGCAATCACCATCGAACCTCTGGAAAGCTTCCACTGACTATTTTCGAAGAGACTGAAGAATCCCTCATCATCTAATCTTCCAACCGATACCAGGTTGAAACGGATATCAGGGACATGACGAACATCTTTGAGAACAAGATCTGCACCCGTCTTCGTCCATAAATGCACATCTCCAACGGCAACCGCCTTTGACACATCTCCATTGTCCATCTTCAACACTCCACAGTCGCATGTCGTGTAAGTAGCAAATAGTGCCCTGTTGTGAGATACATGCGCTGAAGCCCCTGAGTCCACCAGCCAAGAATTGTTATCGCAGGCGAGGTTTGTGATAACCTCATCACCTACGACGATCATATCGCCTCCATGTAACAAAGTTGCCGCTGTAGTGTTCTCATCTTGCTTTCCCTTGTCGCCCTTCTTCTCTCTTTTCCAAGCAAAATAATTCTGCTTGATGTGGCCCTTCTTACCACAATGGTAATACTCTGAGTCCTCGTAACGACCCTTGGACTTCCCCCTGCTCTTGTCTCTGCCACCACCTGGACCCCTGCTTTTGCCCCTTCCACGGCTCTCTGAAACCAATGCCTCTGAGTGATGGGATGTAGATGAAGTGCCCTGAGAACGTCTCCGTATCTCTTCATTCAGCACCCCGCTCTTGGCAAACTCCAGACTGACCACGCCTTCCGGAGCAGAAGCGATCATAGATACTCGTACGGTCTCCCACGAGTCTGGCAATATACATAGCAACCAAAGTCCTTGAACCTCGTCATCGAACTTGACTCCCATCGAGGATAGCTGGTCCACCACGCCCTGGAGCTCACTCAAGTGATTCGTAATGGATGCACCATCTTTGTACCGCAGACCCATCATCGTCCGGATCAGGAACAATTTGTTTACCCCGGTCTTTTTCGCGTACAAAAATTCCAGCTTCTCCCACAACGTCTTCGTATGCTCAATATTGGCAATATGGTTGTACACGTTTTCGTCAACGAACTGTCGCATGTACCCACACACCTGTATATGCTCGAAGTTCCAGTCCTCATCGGATTTGTCACTGGGCTTCTCGGATGCAAATACTAGAAGATGCAGCTTCTTGACGAACAGCAAATCCTTCATCTTGCTCCGCCAATAATGGTAGTTGGTACCGTTCAGGTTTACCATGCGCACCGACTTCGCGTCCATCTCTGCTTCCTGGTTTGACTGTCAACTCCTGACACTTCTTTGAACCCAACGCTCTGATACCACTCTGTTGGGAACGAAGCGCGAAAACCGTTCCCCCAAACCAGAAAGTCCTGCGAGAGAACCGAGCAAAAGCACACAAACCAAAAACGCCAAACACAATCGCAGACACAAAGATTTTTGACGTGGAAAACCCTTGCGGGAAAAACCACGGGACGATCGGAGTCCAACCCTGAAGAACCTCCACTAATGGAATAAAGAGAATACACCCTCTACAAGCTCCTCCCGATCCAACACGGATCACCACAACTCACTTGAAAGAAGAAATTTTTTGATTGCGGACTCCGAAGAACAAGAGATGCCGAAAAATTATTCGAAGCAATCTCTCCTTCACAATAGTCCTTAATCCTCTCTCTCTCTCTCTCTCAAAGATTGTAAAGCACTCTTTGTTTTGAGATGATTTTACAACTAGCATGCATCACCCTTTTATAAGCCCGTGGTAACCCATACATGGAAGGCCAATATATATGGAAACTTCCAATATAAATCAATCATATGTTTAATGGAAATCTAATCATAATTAGCTTACCATAATTGGAAACCCAATAATATGGAAAGCTACTATATGAAGGGTCCAATCATAAATATATAACCAAAGTAAATATGGAAATCCAATCATATATTTCCTTACCATATATGTACCAAAATAAAATCCATGCACTCCCCAAGCTTCTCCGACACACGGATGGCGCTCGTCGCTCTCCGGGGTATTCTCCACATAGGTGGGAACCACACCCACTCCAACAAAATTATTATTAACATTAACATTAACATTAACATTAATATTAACATTAACATTAATATTAACATTAATATTAATATTAACATTAAATTACGGATGAGAGTGAGGGGGGTTTTTAGGGGGTTTTCTAAGGGGGGCATTTGATCCGCTCCCATATATATATATATATATATATATATATATATATATATATATATATATATATATATATATATATATATATATATATATATATATATATATATATGGTCCGGATCGGGAGCCCCGCGGAAGCTTATCGCTCTCGAAGTTGGATCGAGCGGGTGAATCCGATGGTGCGGGGGTGGAGTAATCTAGGCTTTTCTGATATAATTGGCAACCGATGATTCTATGTTTCAGGTGGTGGAGTAATGTAGGCTTTTCCGAGAAGCTAAGCTTCAGTAGGGATCGCTTAGTCGAAAACTACTTGTTCTCCATTGGGTGGGCATTTAAGCCTAAGTTTGAAAGATGCAGGGAAAATATAACTAAAGTTAATTGTTATGTTACTACTATTGATGATATTTATGATGTCCATGGCTCACTGGATGAACTAGAGCTCTTTACAAGTGCTGTTGAAAGGTGAGGGGATCATTGCGTCAACCACAAAGCTGTCCCAATGAAGCCTAACAACTGATTATACTAATACAAATTTACTGGATGTTTTTTTCTTAGATGGGATGCTAGTACATTGGAAGAACTGCCCGATTATATGAAGATATGTTTACTGGGGCTCTTTGATACAATCAATGAAACGGCTAAAGATATCCTCGAAACAAAGGGCATTCAAGCTATTCCCTACCTAAGAAAATATGTACATTTTTCTCATTGCTTTCTTTAAAGGATTTCTATTATTTTACTGAAAGCGGCTATTAAGTACTAATTAGATTGTCTGTATTGAGAGTTATAACTACAATCCAATTGCTGATTTATTTGGAAGTAGAGGAATAAACACCGTTTCAAAAAAGGATGAAAATGTTGAAGACAGAAGTAAAACGCACAATCTGCACTATCCATAGACCAAAGAGCACAATGCAAACACAAACGATATTTACGTGGAAAACCTTGACTGAAAAAGAAAGACCCGGGACGATCGGAGTCCAACCCGAAAAGGTCTCATTAATTTGTTGTTTGTTGCAGTGGATTGATCTATGCAGAGCATATCTGGTTGAAGCAAAGTGGTATCATAGCGGATACATGCCAACCTTGAAAGAGTACTTGGACAATGCATGGATTTCTATAAGTGCACCTGTGATACCCCACCTCTACTTCTTCACAAGTCAAGAGATTACAAAAGAAGCACTGGAATACTTGGAGAGTAACCCAGAAATAATACGTCTTCCTTTTATGATTTCTCGTCTATGGAACGACATGGCCACCTCTACGGTATGTAGGTGTCACTATTGTATTATTATTTACACTTTCACATATATGATTCTCACTTATTTATTTCAGGATGAGATGAAGAGAGGTGATGTTCCAAAGTCCATCCAGTGCTATATGCACGAGGAAAGTGGTGTTGAAGAAGATGTTGCTCGAAAGTTCATCATGGGCCTGATTGATGATCTCTGGAAAAAGCTGAACAAGGAAAGAAGTTCCTGCGCCTACTTTGAGGAGCCATTCATCGTTGCACTAATGGACGTTACTCGAATGTCACAAAGTATCTATCAGCATGGTGATGGCTATGGTAGGCAAGATGGGGAAACAAAGGATCAAATCATGTCATTATTAATTGAACCTATTCAACTTTGAAGTATGGGAGGGTCTCTCGAGACTTATTACCAACCAATTAATATGTGTCAATTACGAAAGGACAATGCGTTCATGTAATCAACAACCATCAATATTAACAGAAACATTATTCCAGTCTAAGATTCCCTTTTATCATCAATCCATTTGTTCGTACACTTTTTTTTCTTATTCTTATGGAGTGGTGATGGTGATGGCTATGGTGTACCATTTTCTTTCCTAGAAATTTATTTTAATCTTGGAGATATTTTTATTTTATTTTTTTAGTATCATTAAATAAGAAGTGGTTAGAATCAATAAACTAGGCTTTTGACTTTGGGATCACAAGGGTTCGTGCCTAAGCCTATAGGTGAAATATCTTAACATTATCTTGTGTATGGTCATTAGGGTCCTTAGATAGTTCTAAATATTTTATTTTGTTATTTTAGATTTTTTTTGGAAAATTTAGAAATTTTTGGATAAATAAAACCTATAGAATTTAATTTTCCATATGCTTTTGGAATTTACTGTGGGTTCATATGGAGATATTTTGGGACTAACTAATATAAAATAGTGTTGTTGCTGATTATTAATTGCTTATCCAGATGTTCTGAAAAACTTTAAGGACATTGAAAATGGTATATTCATTGCTACGAAAACATTACGCAGTTTGTATGAAGCTTCCTATCTTACAAAAGAATGGGAGGACATGTTGGATGAGATGAGTCATTTCGCTTCCAAACATCTCCAGTAACTAACAGCGTCATTAGAACCTTCTCAATGTGACCATGTTGTTCGCTCGTTGGAGCTTTCGCTTACTTAGAGGATGGCTAGGTTGCACTCCTGGTACTTCATCCATGCCTACCAGAAGATGGAGAACATGGATCAGAATCTCCTTGAACTAGGTAAGGTAGACTATAACAAGCTTCAAAGCAACTACAATAAAGAACTTAAAACATTGTCGAGGTGATTATTATTAAACTTCACTCATATCTATATATACGTTGAATTTTGTGATAATTGCCAACTGATGATTCTATGTTTCTATGGTGGAGTAATTTAGGCTTTTGCGAGATATAAGCTTCAATTGAGATCGCTTAGTCGAGAACTACTTGTTCTCCATTGGGTGGGCATTTGAGCCTAACTTTGAAAGATGCAGGGAAAAGTTAACTAAAGTTAATTGTTTTGTTACTACTATTGATGATATTTATGATCTCCATGGTTCACTCGTTGAACTAGAGCTCTTTACAAGTGCTGCTGAAAGGTGAGAGGATCTTTATTTTGGTGTTTTGCCTTAGTGACTAGAAAGATAGTCACATATTGCTCACAGCAAATGGTGAGTATCTTTATATAAAATATTTCTTGTGTTGAGATGAACACATGAGGTATAGTGAGCAGATGGGTGCAATGTGGGGGTATTTTTCTAGTGGAAAGAAGGCTAAATCTGCAAAGAAAGTATTTATACTTTTTGTCATGCTCATGGGATTATTTTCTTTGGAGCTAAGCCCTAAAGGGGCTTAGTGACCCAGACTGGGACACAAAGTGGCACTTTGTTGACGCACTTTGCACTTACTCATAAATCAAGGGCGCAAAGGGTTATGGAAAGATTGAATCAATATTGCAGATCCGATTTTTTTGAGATTTCAATTTGATTTAGTTAAATCTTTCCATGATTCGTTCCTATCGTTTTGCAGTCAGTGTACGGCTAGGATTATAGTTAGGATTTTATCCCAACTCTATAAATACTCTCTTCGTGCCTTCTTTGGCGGCTTATTCAGAAATTAAGAGACGAAAAGAGTTAAGAGACCACTGCCATTGGAGTCCAAGGAGTTCTACGAGTTCAGTCAATAGGTGACAGCGAGTGTTCCAGAAGTTCTTGTTTGAACATGCTGGTTCCTAGGAGACGATCGCAGTAGGGCGAATCTTTCTTTGAGCAACGATGATCTTCATCACCCCAGCAAAGTTGCTTCTTCATCTTCCTCCGTCTTTGAGACAGAGACTTCAGGATCTTCTAGAGAAGCAATTCTTGGATGTTCCTCATATATAGAGTGTGTGAGCAAATTCGTTTGCAGAATCACTCGTCTACTTACGTTCTTCCATCTAAGATTTATTTCGGGAGTAAAAATCTCAAAGCAAGAGCCAAATCCAATGGAAAACAATCGTGCAAACCTTATCGATACAAGTTTTAACAAACTTGAGAAGTTTGACGGGAAGTATTACAACGTATGGAAGAGAAAATGTCAGCCTTAATCTTCAACTCGTGAGCGTCGAATACGTGTTGACAGATCCAAAGTCTTTAATTCTAGAAGGTAAAAATGTTTAAAGG
Organism: Iris pallida; assembly: GCA_029216955.1. Lineage (NCBI taxonomy): Eukaryota > Viridiplantae > Streptophyta > Magnoliopsida > Asparagales > Iridaceae > Iris > Iris pallida. Next base: position 5,750,361 of record JANAVB010008599.1, on the reverse strand, counting down.
GTCACTGAAGCCACTACTTTGCAGTTGAAGTGGAGGAGAGATAACAACCTATGCAAGTTGCTTATCTTGAACTCTATAGAGGACTCTTTGGCGGAGTCTTACAGCAAGACGGTCAATGCAAAGGACGTCTGGGAGTCTATATAGAATCCCTATAATGCAGATAAAATCATAAATAAGATCTAAGTGGCCGAGAAGGTCTGAGGATGCGATTTTAGGACGACAAGACGATGTTGTCTCAAGTCAAGGAGTTCCTCAAGTTACGTCAAAAACTTGAGGATGATAGCATGTCCTCGGTCGATACTTTCGTCATTAGGGTTATAGTAGCCAAGCTTCCGCCTGGGTGGAGCAACTTTATCGCAGACATACACAGCAAGAAGATAGAGGTGGATATTGAGCGCCTCTTGTACTAGATTCATGTTGAAGACGAGTTAAGGGCTCAACCTGAAAGTGGACACCTTTGTCCAAGCAGATGGAAAAGGCCAACATGGTGCAAGGGGAAAACTCTAAAAGGAAGCAGAAGACTCCCTACCATAAGAAGAAGGATGTTCACTATCTGAAGGTGAAGTCGGCTCAGTTCAAGTCCAAGTCTAATGAACCTAGGACTTATTTCAACTATTGCAAGAAATGCCACTAGAGAAAGGACTGCAAGGAAAAACCTAAACAAAAAGAGCAAAGTGAGGCTAACTTTGTTTCTATAATTGCGCAGGTTGAATCAACTGGTGTTGACACGGACTAGTGGATAGACACTGGTGCATCGTGCCATGATTGTTCAAAGAATGAGTGGTTCAACACGTAACAACCTGTTTCTAAGAAGGTTGTGGTGGAAAACCAGACACAAGCTGAAGTATTTGGAATCGGGACGGTGATACTGCAACTGACTTCGAAAAAGTCGCTGATGCTTCAGAATTTGAAACATGTAACTGCTATAGCTAAGAACCTGATATCAGAAAGTCTGCTCTGCAACGTAGGCTTGAGGTTGGACATCAACGCTGGTCAGGTTGTTATATCTTATGAAGGAACATACTTCGAGAATGCTTTTTGTACTGAAGGGATGTTCAAACTTCAACTTGTAACTCCAAATGAGATTATAAATATAGTATCTTCTTCTGGTTGGTCTTTTGAGTTGTGGTATAATAGAATAGGACATGTTCATTGTAAAAGAATAAACAAGATTTCTAGTCTAGGGCTTATCTCCAAATATGTGGGTATGGAGTTAGAGAAGTGTGAGGTGTGTACGCAAACGTAGATCACTAGAAAACTGTTCAAACGGGTAAACCAAAGTACAGATCTTCTGGAGCTGTTCTACTAAGACATCTGTGACTTCAAACAGTTCTCCACAAAGGCCGAGATAAAGTATTTTATTACTTTTATCGACGATTTCTTAAATTATGCATTCTTTATCTGCTCAAGTCTAAAGATGAAGCATTTGAGAAATTTAAGGACTTCAAGGCAGAAGCCGAGCGTCAAATAGAGAAGTGATCGACGTAGAGGGTATAGGTCTCATAAATTCGTATCGTTCTGTAGAGAACATAGAATTGTCAATGAGACGACTGCTATGTACTCACCTCAATCATATGGAATTGCAGAAAGAAAGAATAGAACGTTAACAGAGATGATGAACTCAAAGATGTTGACTATGGGTCTTCCAAATTGCTTCTGGGTGAAGTGATGCTTACAACTACTTTCATTCTAAGTAGAGTGCCGCATGTAACTTTCGATGTCACTCCTCATAAACTCGGGTTCAAGGTCGAACTTGAATGTTATTCGAGTGTGGGGGGTGTTTGGCGTATGTGAAGCTTTCAAATTTGAAGATTCAGAAGCTGAAAACAAGGACTACGAAGACTATATTCCTGGGTTATACCGATAAGAGTGATGCTCCGAGGTTCTTTGATATTGAATCAAATCATATCATTGAATATCACGATGTAGAATTCTTTGAAGATAAATTTACAAGACACAAGAATATTGTTCTTGCGGATATTCCGAAGAATAGTGTCGGTGAATTGGAAGTTGAACCTCCTTACAAAGATATAGAAGATGTAGTCCAAGAAGGAGTTATTGTTGCAGAAATAACTGTTAAACCAAAACTCGCAGAACCTATATCTAAGCGAGTTAGGAGGTAGAAGGACTTCAGAGAAGATTTCGTCACCAGTCATATGGAAGCAAATCCGCTTACCTATGTTGAGGCGATGAAGACCAGAGACGTTATCTTTTGAAAGAAGGCTATTAATGATGTGTATGACTCGATAAACTCCAACAACACGTGGGTGTTGGTCGATCTTCCTGAAGTAGGAAAACCAATCGGATGTAAATGGATCTTCAAAAAGAAGATGAAGGTTGATGGAACAATTAACAAGTTCAATGCTAGGTTGGTAGCCAATGGATTTTTTAAGAAGCAAGGGATCGATTATTTTGACACATGCTCTAGTAGCGTGGATGACGACCATCATGATGTTGATTTCTCTCAGTGCAATTCACAAGCTAGTTAGTCATCAAATGGATGCGAAAACTACTTTCTTGAATGGTGACTTGACCGAAAAGATTTACATGCAATAGCCAAAAGGATTCATCGTCAAGGGCTTCGAAGACAAATTCTGCAAGTTGGTAAAATCACCGTATGGTCTGAAGTAAGCTCCCAAGATGTGGCTTGAGAAGTTTGACAAAGTCATAAGATCAAACGGCTACAAGGTCAGCGAGACGGACAAGTTCTGTACACAAAGTTCACTGACGGAAGAGGAGTTGTCGTTTGTCTATACGTGGATGACATACTGATCTTGTGTACAGATCTAGCAAGTTTTACTGAGACAAAGTAGTTCCTCTCATCTAAGTTCAGTATGAAGGACTTAGAGGAAACTGATGTCATCCTAGGGATAAAGATCATCCAGACGAAAACTAGAGTGGCATTGTCAGAGTCTCATTATATTAAGAGGATACTCACATGCTAAGGGTATCAGGAACTTCTAGAGACCGATACGCCATATAGGTGTGATAAGAAACTGAAGGCAAATCTAAGGGAAGCGTCAGACATCTTTAGTTTTCAACCATCATCATGAGTGATGTATGCAACTACTACCACAAGGCCTGATATAGCTTTTTCTGTGGGGATGCTGAGACGGTTCACGAGCAATCCAGGTGTAGAGCACTGGAAAACTATGAAGAGGTTCATAAGATACCTCAAGTGGACTCAGAAGTGTGCACTGCACTACTGTGGAGATCCAACCGTGGTGGAGGGATTTAGTCATGCAAGTTGGTGCTCATAAGTAGAAAGTGAAAGCTCTACGGGAGGATATATCTTTTTCATAGGTGGAGCTGCTATACTGTGGAAGTCGAATAAGTAGACTATGCTCTCACACTATTCTATAAAATTTGAGTTCTATGCACTGGCGGTTGCAGTGAGTGAAGTAGAATGGCTTTGCGAGCTCATGCATGATCTTCCAATAGTTGTTGACAGATACTGACAGTACCGATATACTATGACAACCAGGCGATTGTTGCAATAGCATCGAATGACCTATTCAATGGCAAGAAGAGGACTGTGCGTCTAAGGTACATGGCGGTAAATAATCTTATCAAAACATGAGTCATTTTTGTGGTTAATGTTCGGAGCCAGGAGAATCTGGGAGATCCGTTCACTAAAGGTCTCAAGCGCTAGTTGGTGGAAGATACGACATGTAAAATGGGCTTGAAGACGCTCTGATATTGTGTCTTTATAATTCTACTATAAAGTTTTATGCTATTAGTTCAATGAAAAATCTACTAGACATATAGCTTTTAGTTTAAAGAAGGATCATTGACTAGAAGAATATCAGGTGCAGTGGGTAATCTTTTGGATGTTGCAGGTCACGGACCCAGAACCACTGTTAGTGGACAGTCCTTTGGATATTGCGGGACACGGACCTAGAACCACTATTAATGGGCAGTCCTTTAATATATTGTAGGATTTTGGACCCAAAACCACTATAAGTGGGCAATTCTTTGGGGTACTAAGAGGTTATAGATCCAGAACCATTGTTGTCTACAGTTTATTCTTTGTATAGAACAAAGTCCTGTGTGCAAGCCCCTATATTTTTTAGAATTTATTTTTAATTATTTTTATTTTATATGGATATTTTAAATATAAAGTCAATAGTGACTATATTAGTAGTTTACCGTAGCTTTGATTTTTGAAGCATAAAAAATATCGTTTTCTCAAATCCAATTCAATATTTGAATTCTAGACACGCCCACCTTTAATTTGATATATTATATCTCATTTAAATTTATTCCCCAACAGTATTTTTACTTTGCACAACTTTGGGTCAACTTAGGCCATTTGATCATTTAGCATAATTCTAGGCCCAACTTCCAATTTGATTTTGGGACTTAACATTGATCGAAGTCGTTGATCCAATATATGATTTTGACCCATTTTGAGTCTATGATACACATGTCTAGAGTGTACCATCCAATCGAGTTCTCATGTGCTACTTATTTGTAAATGGCACATGAGACTCATTAAATTGATTTTTGGGTCCAATTTGACTAGAAATACTTCTCGGACCCTAACCTAGTCAACCCAACTAGTAAGAGCCAAACGAAGATTACCAAAACCAAGTAGACATATATTTAGGTGATTTTTAGAGATTAAATTGTAGCCATGTGCAATATATTATCAATTTTTGACTTGGTCAAACAACTCTCTAAAATAGGAAACCAATTACCATTAGTTATGTTTTGAAGGCCAAATCATATCCAAATTAGTTCAAACCAAAGCCCATACCCTTTTAGCATAAATACCTATCAAGCCCTAACCATCCCCTCTCTCTCATAACCACCTACTACCTATAAATCCTCCCAAATCGAGCGGCCAAGCCATGTGGCCGACGCCCCCATAGCCGACGCCCCTTCCACCAAAAATCTGATTTCTTCTTGATTTTCATGCCACCCACCACACTCTCGTGACCCCCTCGATGTTCTTTTCCACCCTAGCAACTGTAGGAGCAATCTTGCGACCGTTGGAGAGGTGCACGATGCACTACTTAGAACGAAACTATGCCAAATCGATGTCTGAAAAGTTACAGCAGGTTAGTCAACTTGTAGACGAACTTTCATCCTGTGAGGACCCTAATTTTTAGGAATTACTTTTTTAATTTATTTTATAGTATTTCTATTTATTAGGTTATAATGTATATTTAATTATGATTATATATGTACTTTTCTGTGTCTTTGATTTTTGGAGCAGAAGACATGCCCATCTCTCGAAACATCCTTCATGAGTTTTGAAGTAGGCCAGTCCACCTTCAATTTGATATATCATGTCCCATCCATACTTGTCCCCTTATATTCTTTTGACTTTGCACAACCTTGGGTCAAATTTAGGTAATTTGATTATTTATCGTAAATCTAGACGTAACTTCCAACATGAGTTCGGAAGTCAACATCGATCAAAACCATTTGACCTAATATATGGTTTTGACCTATTTTGAGCCTACAACACACATGCCAAGGGTGTGCCACTCAATCGAGTTCCTATGTACTATTTATTTGCGAATGGCACATGAGACCCATTAGTTGACTTTTTGAGTTCGATTTGACTAGAAAATATATTGAGACCCTAACCTAGACAACCCCACTTGTTAGAACCATGTTAGGGTGCCATAACTTAGTAGAATTATTTTGAATATTATTTTGGGATGTTGTACGGCCAAATAGGTTTGAATAGCATTTTGTATATATAATTATATTTATAATAGCCTAATACTATATATGTATGGCCTTAGTCATGGTTAAGTTTGAGATACATAACGACCAAGAATTTTGGCACGGATAGTAAAGTCATGTGCTTTGACTAGTGTATTAGCAATGCTAAGGAAGACCGAGCCATATGTGGGTTCTTTCTAGGAGAATAAGTCAAAATTGTGACTTGAACCATTTAAATAGATTAATTAGTAATTATTGAGAATTTTGGACTTTATAGGAGAACTCGACCCAAGTCAAACCCAAGCCATGTGGCTGTGTAGTGCGTCTACAGGCATCCATATAGACATATATTTTATTATTCAAATAAGTATTATTTTATTCTATAAGGATTATTATATATAATATATATGTTATATTCTATTAAACTTTACATATGGCATTTTCGAATATTTTTTAGATATTTAAAGACCAATAATAATGGAAGTACACATATATTTACACACAAAGATATGTATAAATTATGTATAAAAGAATAGTTATTTTTTATAAATTGAATTCTATTAATACAATTTAGAATATATAGATACATATATTTAGGGAAAAAAAGAAAAAGAAAACAAAAATCTCATGCAATTTAGGAATCAAAATCTCGCGAGATGGAAAACCCTGTCCAAACCCGCACAGCCCAAGAAAAACCCATTGGTTCGTATATAACCGATAGAGAAAGGGGGATAAGGAGTTGAGAAACCCTAACCCCAAGCGAAGCCTGACACCCCCAGTCCATCCCTCGACACCCCAGCGGCCGCCCGGCTACCGCACGACCGCTGGAGCGGCACCAGTCGCTGGCCGCGTGCACACGTGGACAGCAGCCGCATCAATGCTCCTCTTCTAGGTACCTTCCTTTACCTACATCTCTCTCGACGTAGGAAGCACCTTTTTCCCTTCCGTAAATTCCTAGGTATAGCCTAGGTAACCTTCTTGAAGTCCTAGTAATTAGATTTCAATGTAGCAATGCCATCGGCACGAAAAACACGAAGTCGAAGAAAAACCACCCTGAAACAGGAAAGGGGATCAATCCAGGTACCCCAGTTTGTTGACTGTTTCCCGTCAATCCAATAGTTTTCTATCAAAATTTTTAAATGAACTTTTTAGACCACTTTTAGCCATTCGAAGCCTTTCTTGTAAATTATTTTTTTGTTCGCTGTATGGAAAGATATTTGATTGTAAAGTTGCAATTTTTTAGGGAAAAACCATCGATATGGGGTCCGTCCCGTCAAACCGGACGACTTCGTCGCGAACCACTTGCATCAAAAGATGTGTATTGACTTCACGGACGTGTGGGATTTGACGAAATTCAAATTGGTTGCGTATGTGCGACGAATTTGATGCGTATCCGTCAAAATTTACAATATCGGCATTTTTTGAAATTTCCCAATTACTTTGTGCACGTTCGTCAAATCGAGACGAAACTTGTGCCAATAGGACCGTATCATTTTTTGGTCCTGTATGCCAAGTTTGCTCCGATTCTGAGACAGTTGACCTGATCGCCGTTTTGTGGCCCCCGCGACCCGACCCAACGGACGAATTTGTACACAGCCCACCGGAATCCAACTTTGGACATACGTTGGGTTTGTCTCATCAAATTGGATCTGTAGAAATATAGTTTGATGACTTTAGAGACCATAGACTCTGGCACATTTTTTTGGTACAAAACGGGTCCAACGGCGGACACCGTTTTGATCCAAAATTACTGTTTTGCCCCTGTGTCCAGAATTGGACTTATGGGTAGGCTATCCTTGCTATTTTGCTTATTTCAAAAATGTTGGAAATGCCTGTTTCAGCGTCCGGAGATTGTTGCGATGGTTTGACTTTTGTGGTTCACTGAGTGTTGGATTGTTGGTTCTACGTATTACACCAGGCAAGTACATCTTGCCAACTTGTATAGTTTACTTTCATGCATGCTCTTATTATCCTTCTTGTTTATGTCTCCTTTTCTTTTCCATATTTGCTATCTTGCCATGAGTTGTTTTTATGCATCTTACCGTTATCACTTATCTTTATCATTAGTTGTATCTATATGGTTCCACACATGGTTTCGACAGTGTCATTACTTGAGTAACTTGCCTCGATCACCTAGCCATGACACTTTGTCTTGACTTTGGGTTCCATATTACTTTGACTTGACCCTCTATGATACTGAGATTGACTACTTGACCACTCTCGACTTGGGAGACCTACGGTCGGGCCACGATAGAGACTCACTATAGTTAGGGAGTACCGCGACAGGGCTACTAGCTATAGGACCAGGAGTACCATGGCAGGGCTAGGTTCATTCGATTCACTTTGTGGTCATTCTTAGTATTATTTTATATGACATGTCATGGTTATAGAGTCTTTCCATGAGATCCTTATTCTTGTCGTAGCAGTTGTTATCCCTATTTTCTCGCATGTTATTTACTGTACAGTAGGCATGTATATTATGTGTCTTGCTGGTCCCCTAAGGACCTGGTGATCTCTCCAGGTATTATTTGAAGTTATCGAGGTAGAATGCATTGGAGAATTGATGATTGTTTCTCCGAGATTTCACGTATATATATTTAAGTTCATATTTTATTATTCTCTCATGCTGCATATTCTATTCTTGATATATTCTGCTTATTAGCCTACTTTATTATACTCGTATTTCCTTTCGAGTCTATTCGGACATGTATGCTAGTGGGCTGCAGACCACGAACCATATTGTTCATTCTTGATGTTTTATTATATTATGTGGATTGAGATGTAGTAGATTATAGAACAACCAGATAGCTTATACGTATTCGAGCTGGACTTGAGTCCTCTCGATACGTAGCTGGCATGTATACGTATCCTAGTCCTACGTATTTTAGGACTGGGGCGTTACATATCCACTTTTTCTCATCAAATTAAACTCAAACAAAAACGGATAGTTACATTTATGTGTCTACTCCAATCTCTGACCACTGGATCACACAGTTCAAAGAGGTTTGCTCGTGGCATCGATTCTACAACAGGGTATCCAGAAACGACGAGTTCTGTTGCAAACCATTTTTCACCTATCTAAGATCAGTTTCGATCCTTATAATATTTTTACTCATAATATAGACATCGAGAGTTTTCCAACGCAATTCTATTTGTTAGGTTTTGAATTTGTTTGCTATTTTTAAAAATTCTTGACTTTGCTGTATCACCAAACTCCAAAAAATTCTGTGTTCTTTGTGTCTAAAAGTGCCAATACTCCATGAAACTCTATTAAACTATTTTTTGTGCAACATTTAACGCTATAAATACTATTTGAACTATTTTATTTAAATTTTTACAGAATTTAATAATTTAATTAATTATTATATTAGAACTAAACTAATAGGTCGAATTGTGGTATCCATGTGTAGTGTTGACATAGGAACTCTTGTGAAAGAATTCCACCCTTGAAAACATAATTTTGGTAATATATTGGTATTTATAAATAATTTGCAGAATTTGAATATATTATTTTGATATTTATAAATTATTTTACGAGAGGAGTTGGTACTTATATATTAAATATAGTGTTATATCAACGTTATGGCAACAAGTAGACTTAGATGCTAATATAATCTATATATGGTACGATGGTATAGAATATTAAATATATATATTATTATAGATGATCTTGGAAGGAGTGACAAGGACACTGGAGTTGGTCAGACCTACCCGCAGACAGTAGTTACAGGCAAGTGTGCTTTGCCGTGGTTACAGATTATTCCTTTACTTTCTTGTCGTTCATTTGGATTATCATTATATATAGGTACGTCGATACTTAGTGTTCATTTCAAAGACGGGTACCGATGTCATGATGATGACACCGAGTACTGACATTAGGCATTGCATTCATATTGACGTGTCCATTGATACGATTGACCATAAGACACCGACACATTCATGATGTGAGATTTATATAATTATTTGTGGTATTGACCTCGTACTAGCATTATAGATTTTTCATTATTATTGCTATTGTTATCGAGATGACTGTACAGACTTGACATTACTAGATTCTAGACATGGAGATTGGGGAGAACTTGACTATAATATCAGACCTATTGTCGAGTGGCCCGTTGTTTAGTGACCATTAGCTCTGTAGCAGAGTAGAGGATTATCAATGTCAAGAATTGATTGTCCTTGGTTCCACGATATGGTACTGGGGATAATATCTTGCTAAGGTGATTGTGAGCCTTGGTGGAAGGAGTCTGGTATTCTAGAAAAGTTTCTCACTTGCATGGCACATAGACGGATACAGTAGATTACCTTAGTTCATATTTCCATATCAGTACCATAGCATGTATATCATGCACTTTGCTAGTCCCCTGAGGAATTGTCTATTTTCCAGGCTTAGACGAAGCTGAAGCCTACCCGGAGGTTTACGGTTTAGGAGCTGAGACCGTAGACATACTGACATAGGAGGATGAGATAGTACCAGAGGATTTCTCGTGATCAAGTCATTTTTATATTTAGACATGCTATATTATTTCCTTTCATTTCATCAGATTTGTAGTTGATTGTTATGTTGTTTCTTTCTCTGTGGTTTCGGGATGTTTTACCCGCACAAACATCATTAGTTTTACTGTTGGATATTTGAGACAATTTTATTATTGGACTTGATATCTTTGTGGACTCTGTCGATGTTATTAGATGTATACTTGTGGATTGTGTTATGTTCCGGGATGTTATCGTGATTACAGCTTAAGTATTCGTAAATGGGCTTGTTATGTAGTTGGCCCAATAGTGAAGTGCTGTTGGCATGTATTCTTGTTCCTGGTCCTACAAATTTTGGGACTGGGGTGTTATACTGTAATAGGATGGCTTGTAAGCCTTAATAATTTCTTGGGCATTTGGGATGTCTTGTCACGACCCGCACCCACTTTTCGGATGCGAGCTCGTGAGCAAGCCAGCTATGTATCAAGCGGACTCCAGCCCAACCCGAATACGTAAACGTTGTCTGGACTATGTAATGGGTCTAATCATGGCAAGGCTAATCTATATTTCAATCCACAATAAGAATATAAAATATGAATGAACACTATGGGTCGTGGTCTGCAGCTGTAATGTCCCAAATTCGTGATACGTATTTAGTGTACGTATACGTGTTTTGGACCCATATTTTATTTATTCATGGTTAGTTGTCTTGGTTTATTTTGCATTGGCTTGGTTTTATTGTCATTGATAGTTTAATTACTTTTAATGATTCATTGGTTTATTTGGGCTTGGTTTATTCTTGGTTTGGGTTGGCTTAGTTCGGTTTGGGATTGCTCTTGGTTCATCATGAACCAAGGGGTGAACCCCCTACCTACCACCACCACTCATATTTATTACCTATTCTTCTTTCTCTCTCTTCATAATCATCTTCTTCCTTATTTACTTCCTCACCTACCAAAGAGAGGGAGAGAGAGGTCTAGGCAAGTGCATCTTGCTTCCACAAGAGAGCTCATTTTTATTGTTCTATTAGCCTCTCCTCATGTTTCTAAGACACATTAGAACTTGTCATTTTCTATTTTAAAGCTTTAATTTTCGTAGATCTAAAAATTGCTTATTTTCGGATTTTGGTGGTTTTGGTCTATCAAACTTCTTTGTTTTCAAGTTTTGAGGGTTCCATGCTGTAGAGAATTTTATTCTACCTAATTTTGACCTTTGAAAAGTTGGATTTGGACTTATTTTGACCAAGTTATGGACTTTTGAAGTTTTAGGTTCAAACCATGGAGTTCTTGCTGTTTGGAGAAGACAGTGAGCAGTGCTCGAGCTTTTTAGCTTGTGCCACTGAGTTGCGCGCGCTCTTTAGTGCAGCACAGTCCCCATACGCTGCCTTTTGGAAGCGTATGGATCTCATACGCTACCTTGATGAGGAGTCGTATGGAGTGCATACGCTGCCTTTTGTGAGCGTATGGCTTGCATACGCTGACTTGTGTGACAAGGAGTCGTATGGACCCCATACGCTGCCTTTTGTGAGCGTATGGCTTGCATACGCTGACTTGTGTGACAAGGAGTCGTATGGACCACACACGCTGCCTTTTGTGAGCGTATGGCTTGCATACGCTGACTTGTGTGGCAAGGAGTCGTATGGACCCCATACGCTGCCTTTTTGTGAGCGTATGGCTTGTATACGCTGACTTGTGTGACGAGGAGTCGTATGGAGTGTATACGCTGCCTTTTGTGAGCGTATAACCTGAGCGTATGACCTGAGCGTATGACCTGAGTGTATGCTGACTGAGCGTATGCTGCCTGAGCGTAGCCTGATTATCCTGGATCTTCTATGGCCCTGTATATTAATATTTTATTAGATATTTAACGTCCATTTTATATCCTTACGCCTTTTGTCATGAACTTGATAATCATAGATTTGCTTAATATGTTTGGAATTGATAATTGAGCATGACGTGATAGTGACCCGTAGTGGTACACTCCTGACATAATAGCCTGACATGACATGATAGTGGCCCGTCGTGGTGCACTCCTGACAAAGTACACTTGGCATGATAACCTGGCATGATTATCTCGAATAGCTGTTGCGACGGCTACCTGACATGACATGACCTGTTTAATTAATCATGACACCGTGGGCGATTGTGCTTGTACAAATAATCCAGTCCTGTCTTGCATCATGTCTAGGAGGGGACTCCTGAGTACCACGGTCAGGAGTACCTACTGAAATGGACTAAGGTTAATAATTAGTATAATTCACTACTCATGAAGAGATGTTCCCCAGTTACAGGCGATCCCGTTATCCCGGCCGTAAATGTTTGGACTTGTAGCCTGCCGACGAGTAGGGCACATTTCCAGCCCACTGTTATGTGGGGCACTCTTGATTGTCACTTTAAATGATTGAACTCTATTGTCACTCTAATGTATTGTACTCTCTAGATTGCCACTATAATGATTGCCTGGATAACCTGGATAGCTGCAGGGCCTGTGACTACTTGGAGCATCTCATTGCATCTTGCTAGTAACTAGGATTGTGATAACCCTAGTTAGTTAATGTAGAAAGCCGTAGGCAATGATTGGCCGTGATTGATTAGATGGAGTCTAGTCCAGTATGGTATTGTCTAGAATTGATTGATTGCAAGATTGTACCAGAATGATTGAATTATTGTCACTCCAGATTGTCACTATAATGATTGTCACTCCAGATTGTTACTTGACCTGATTTCTTATATTTATCTTGCCGATAAATGGTGAGAGAAACCAAGTTCCGTTCAGACGAAGGGTTACAACCCCAGTCCTTGTTTGGTTTACGGGTTGTAACCTAGCTATCTGAATAGTCCCATGGTTATCTCATCGTATATCATCCTGGCATGCTTTTCCATATGTCCTGCCTTTTAGTGATTCTATGCAAGATGTCTTTTATAATTACCTACCATGTTTTTTCTTAAATTACTGTCTCTTATTATGTAATTATATTATTGTGTTAATTTGCTGGCTTTAGTTCTTAAGTGAAGCCTCCTTTGTGGCACTTGCACTTTCTGGGGTCTGACCCAGCTGGTTTTGTATGGCCAGATACCGGAGCAGCACCAAAGGATCTCCCTACTTTCCAGCCCGATGGTGGTCACCAGGCGTAACCAGGGCATCGAGTGGGTTTCTTTTGTTCTCCCACTGTAATATTATAACTTATTCTTTTGAGGCGTTTAGCCGACGAGCAAGTGTTAGTTCAATTGTACTTACTTACTGTCTGCCTACGGGCTGTAACATGATTGACAAGCCCCGGAGGTTGATCATGTATGACTGAACTCTTGCTAGTCCTCATATTTTGTAACGACTAGCTTCATGATCATCTGGATATGTAATGTTTGGGACGCCTTACAATTGTATATTTGGAGATCTGATATCTTGTGATTATTATTAGTTAGTTGAGATTGAGACAATAGGCTATTTTATGACCTTAAGAGACTGATGGATTGTAGTGAAACCCTCACATATCTAGACAGCTGTGACCGTATAGCGGTGTGGATCCCATTCCATTATACGTAGCTGGCTATGTCTGCCCCCGCTCTCTAGTATTCTGGTTCTGGGGCGTGACATGCAGCCCACTAGCATACATGTCCGATTAGACTCCAAAGAATAACATGAGTCTATAAAGTAAGCTAACAAGCAAAGTATAAGGAATGAAAGCACGAACAGATAATAAACATAATATTAATACATGGATCCTGCAAGTATATCACGAACATCTACCATCCTACTCTGCTAACTAACTCCATGCAGTCGCTAAACCTGAAGAGATCATCAGGTCCTCAGGGGATATAGCAAGATACATAAAAATATGCATATCTAAAAGTTTTATCACGCATAAGAATATAAACAGGCTATAAACAGGAAATGAGACAGAAGCTGACAGTTGGCTACTGACAGGTGACTATGAACACGGATACGAGAACAACTACGCATAAATGAACTGCAAGAAGAACAAGTAAACAAGAGATCAATGGAATACCAAACCCTCGCCCCGAGTGTTGACCCGCAGGTTTGAACTAATCACTAACCCTCGCCCCGAGTGTGGACTCGCAGGTTAGTTCACGACAAATACCCTCGCCTCGAGTGTGGACTCGCAGGTGCAAACAGATCAAGACAAACGCCCTCGCCCCGAGAGTGGACTCGCAGGTGCAAACGGTCAACCCTCGCCCCGATTGTGGACTCGTAGGTTGAGAAAATGATACAGAAATAGCAGTTCAATTACATATACTTGTAGACACGACTCAGTCAAGATACAAGTGACGACACGGTACAACTCAGTCATGACGCAGGTACGGACAACTCTAGTATGGACAATAATGTCAAACTCTAGACAATGACGGTATATAAACGAGACAGCTAAAGTAATATACATGACATGAGGAAAGCATATAAACCAAAACAATCCAAGAGAAACCAAATGATAACATATAACAAAAAGAGAAAGAATATAAGCATGCAATAACTGTAGAGGGAGGCAATGTATACTTGCCTGTTGTATGTTGCTGCGGTACTGTTTGACTAGTATCCTCAACCGAAAGTGTAGCGGATCCAAGTTTCCCTATATAATGCATTCTAATCAATACTAACACAAACTAATCTAAGCAATAACAAAGGGTAAGATCGTCGCACCATATCAACTAACACTGTGATGTTCGTGCCAACAATCCAACAGTCACATGACATTAGATAACGTGCCAATAAACACATACCATGCTACGGTCTAACATGTCGTGTGGGTCTTGTACATTGTGGTATCATACGTACACATAGGCATTAACATGAATTAGATAAGTGTAGTCCTATACGTATGTAAGTACGTCACATTGTCGTAAAGCTCTCAATGACACTAACCTACACATCGGACATGCATGTGACCTCTTAAACACGCATCTCGACGTCAAATAAAACTGAAATAATCATGAATTAAATTATGAAATTATTATTAGTTAGTGAAGAATTACTAAAATAATTACCATTGTATGCACAAAGTTTCGTTGCACATCGACTAGGTGTTCTAGCAACTTGACAACTAGTTTGTGCATGCAAAGTTGCCAACTTGCATAAAAATTCATTTAATATATGAAAATATATTAATTAATATTATAAAATTTATTATTTAATTTTCGTATTTTAGTTTTTAATAGTAAAATAGCAACATGCATCAAACTAGGTTTAATATGGTTACCACGTTGTCATGCCTCAGATTTGTGTCATCTAAGAGTAGTTTTGCATATAAAATTAGGGTTTCTTATGCATGGGGATTTCATCATTGCCATCTAATATATTTATGGGTTCATACAAGCTTTCTTCCATGGATAAATTAAATACTAAATAGAAGTTAAGGAACTTACATAATTGCAATTACGACAGAGGCTTTTCTTGCGACATGGACCTTTCGGAGCGCCAAACGGACTCAAAACTTCACAAAACTTGAGGGGCTGCTTTGGGGCTTCACGTAGGGTGTAGAACTTCAGTTTGGATGGGTTTGGGGTGTTGTTTTCTTGCGTGTACAGCAGTTGCAACCAGCAACACTATTTTGGTCAAAAAAAGGGGTTCAACTACTAGTTTAGGGTTTATCGACTTGTGAGGGCTGTTTTGGTGTGTGGGAAGGAGGGGGATGGAAGTGGAGAAGGAGAGGAAAAGGGGAATAGGTTGTGGAAGAGAGGGGGGAGGCTATAGAGGGGTCGGCCACAAGATGGGAGGAAGTTAGGGTTAGGGTTTTGAGAGGGGAGGCTTGGGCTTCATATAAGGAGTTGGTTGTTGGGCCCATGGTCGAGATTTAATGGGCTTTAACCTATGGTTCAGATCTACGGGGTTTGGTTTAGACCTTAGTAAGGCTTTGGGTTCACTTGGATCAAGTTGTTTGGTCTTGGTTGGATTTGAGTGCAAGTGCACAAGAAGGTTCACTATCGGTGTCTTAACTATGAAGTTTGTTGTGCATCTGCAAGGCTTTGAATGTGCAAAATATATATATTGTTGAGTAGAGGATTAGTGTTCGGTAGTGTATAGGTCTAATAGGAATTGATTTGAGAGTCAAACTAGGGTGTTTGGGCTCTGTTGGATTCAACAAGTCAAATATTAGTAGTTTTACGATAACGATGGTTCATGATGTTTGTTAATATTTATTTCATAGGTAAACACGCAAGTATGTATGCATATAATCAAAAGAACCACAAAATTCACAAAATAGTTGTCATAGTTTTTAGATAAAATGTCACTTGAATATCAAATAATATTGACACCTATATTATATATATGACAAATACTTACGGAATATATTTATTACATTATTAAATAAGTACCCCATACACACATAAGATATATATATATTGACATAGACGTTTTTGGACACACCGCATGACTACATTGGCTTGGGTTCGGTTCGGGTCCAATCGGGCTAGTTTGGATTTGGGTCAGGTCTGAGCTAGTTCGGTCTAACCGAGTCTCCTAAAAGTCAATATGCTTAATAATAAAAATTTAAATTATTTATAGGGTCATGTCACAACTTAGCCTGATTTTCCTAGTTCGGACACACTTATGATTTGGCATTCCCTACCATGGCTAATACACTAGTCGAGGCACACGACCATGTTATCCGTGTCACAATGCCTAGTCATCTTCTATTCCAATTCTTAATCATGACTAAAGCCATCTATCGTAATAACTATTTAATTAAAATATTTCTAAAAGTCCAAAAATTCTTATTTGAAAATAAATAAAAATATTTTTAAAATACCGGGAAGCGAAGTTACAAATCTACCCACCTTAAAAATAAATTCGTCCTTGAATTTAAGAAAAAGTCCAAAAGTAATGGTAAAAGACAGGGTCCCACTAGCTATCAATTATTCTTACGGTCATTTCGAAACTACAAATTCTCGAGGACTTCTACCCACCTTTGGTCACACTACTCCCTCAAAACACAAGTCGCTAAAACTTTATAACCTTCCAACTAGTTGCTAAAATCAATACCAATAGATATCTATGACATAAAGTACCTCTAATCCCCTCCTATCTATCACGCAACCAAAACTTAAATAATCAATCAATATTAAACTATAACCTAAGAATTTTTGATAAATTCTAGAGAGCATGATCATTCGTTATCCCGAAATAGGAAAAGACAAAAATCAATGGTTCGGAAGGCACGGAAGAATAATCGAGAATAATATGAAATTTCAAGGACGTGGAGAAATTTCTAGAAGAATTTTTAAGGCAGTGTGGATTGAGATTTCTAAGGTTTAGTCATAGTCGCAGGCTCGTATCAGTACAGTTACATAACCAATACGATATGCTCTGACCTGCATGGGCCACCAAAAAAATTTGTCACTACCCGCACCCACTTTTCGGACGCGAGCTCGTGAACAAGCCAACTATGTATCGAGCGGACTCCAGCCCAACCCGAATACGTAAACGCTGTCTGGACTATGGAATGGGTCTAATCATGGCAAGGCTGATCTATATCTCAATTCACAATAAGAATATAAAACATGAATGAACACTATGGGCCATGGTCTGCAGCCCACTAGCATATATGTCCGATTAGACTCCAAGGAATAAAATGAGTCTATAAAGTAAGCTAACAAGCAGAGTATAAGGAATGAAAGCACGAACGGATAACAAACATAATATCAATATCTGGATCCTGCAAGTATATCACGAACATCTACCATCCTACTCTGCTAACTAACTCCATGTAGTTGCTAAACTTGAAGAGATCATCAGGTCCTCAGGGGACATAGCAAGATACATAAAAATATGCCTATCTAAAAGTTCTATCATGTATAAGAATATAAACAGGCTATCAACAGGAAATGAGACATAAGTTGACAGGTGGCTACTGACAGGTGACTATGAACACGGATACGAGAACAACTACGCATAAATGAACTACAAGAAGAACAAGTAAACAAGAGATCAATGTAATACCAAACCCTCGCCCCGAGTGTGGACTGGCAGGTTTGAACTAATCACTAACCCTCGCTCCAAGTGTGGACTCGCAGGTTAGTTCATGACAAACACCCTCACCCCGAGTGTGGACTCGCAGGTACAAACAGATCAGGACAAACACCCTCACCTCGAGTGTGGATCACAGGTGCAAACGGTCAACCCTCTCCCCGATTGTGGACTCGCAGGTTGAGAAAACGATACAGGAATAGCAGTTCAATTACACATACTTGTAGACACAACTCAGTCAAGATACAGGTGGCGACACGGTACAAATCAGTCACGACACAGGTAAGGACAACTCTAGTATGGACCATAATGTCAAACTCTGGACAATGACGGTATATAAATGAGACAGCTAAAGTAATATACATGACATGAAGAAAGCATATAAACCAAAATAATCCAAGAGAAACCAAATGATAACATATAACAAAAAGAGAGAATATAAGCATGCAATAACTGTAGAGAGAGGTAAGGTATACTTGCCTGTTGTCTGTTGCTGCGGTGCTGTTTGACTAGTATCCTCAACCGAAAGTATAACGGATCCAAGTTGCCCTATATAATGTATTCTAATCAATACTAACACAAACTAATCTAAGCAATAACAAAGGGTAAGATCGTTGCACCACATAAACTAACACTGTGATGTTCGTGCCAACAATCCAACAGTCATATGGCATTGGATAACGTGCCAATAAACACATACCATGCTACGGTCTAACATGTCGTGAGGGTCTTGTACATCATGGTATCATACGTACATATAGGCTTTTACATGAATTAGATAAGTGTAGTCCTATACGTATGTAAGTACGTCACATTGTTGTAAAGCTCTCAATGGTACTAACCTATACATCGGACATGCATGTGACCTCTTAAACACGCATCTTGACGTCAATTAAAACTGAAATAATCATGAATTAAATTATGAAATTATTATTAATTAGTGAAGAATTACTAAAATAATTACAATTGCATGCACAAAGTTCTGTTGCGCATCGACTAGGGGTTCTAGCAACTTGACAACTAGTTTGTGCATGCAAAGTTGCCAACATGCATAATAACTCATTTAATATATGAAAATATATTAATTAATATTCTAAAATTTATTATTTAATTTCTGAAATTTAGTTTTTAATAGTAAAAATAGCAACATGCATCAAACTAGGTTTAATATGGTTACCACGTTGTGATGCCTCAGATTTGTGTCATCTAAGAGTAGTTTTGCATATAAAATTAGGGATTCTCATGCATGCGGATTTCATCATTGCCATCTAATATGTTTATGGGTTTATACAAGCTTTCTCCCATGGAAAAATTAAATACTAAATAGAAGTTAAGGAACTTACGTAATTGCGATTATGACGGAGGCTTTTCTTGCAATACGGACCTTTCGGAGCGCCAAACGGACTCAAAACTTCATGAAACTTGAGAGGGTGCTTTGGGGCTTCACGTAGGGTGTAGAACTTCAGTTTGGATGGGTTTGGGGTGCTGTTTTCTAGTGTGTACAGCAGTTGCAATCAGCAGCACTATTTCGGTCAAAAAAAGGGGGGTTCAACTACTAGTTTAGGGTTTGTCGACTTGTGGGGACTGTTTTGGTGTGTGGGAAGGAGGGGGAAGAAAGTGGAGAAGGAGAGGAAAAGGGGAAGAGGTCGTGGAAGAGAGGGGGGAGGCTATAGAGGGGTCGGCCATAAGATGGGAGGAAGTTAGGGTTAGGGTTTTGGGAGGGGAGGCTTGGGCTTCATGTAAGGAGTTGGTTGTTGGGCCCATGGTCGAGATTTAATGGGCTTTAACCTATGGTTCAGATCTATGGGGTTTGGTTTAGACCTTAGTAAGGCTTTGGGTTCACTTGGGTCAAGTTGTTTGGTCTTGGTTGGATTTGAGTGCAAGTGCACAAGAAGGTTCACTATCAGTGTCTTAACTATGAAGCTTGTTGTCTATTGGTAAGGATTTGAATGTGAAAAATACATATATTTTTGAGTAGGGGATTAGTGTGAGGTAGTGTACAGGTCTAATAGGAATTGGTTTGAGAGTCAAAGTAGGGTGTTTCGGCTCGGTTGGATTCAACAAGTCAAATAATGGTAGTTTTACGATAACGATGGTTCATGATGTTTGTTAATATTTATTTCATAGGTAAACATGAAAGTATGTATGCATATAATCAAAAGATCCACAAAACTCACAAAATATTTGTCATAGTTTTTAGATAAAATGTCACTTGAATATCAAATAATATTGATACCTATATTATATATATGACAAATACTTACGGAATATATTTATTATATTATTAAATAAGTGCCCCATACACACATAAGATATATATATATATATTGACATAGACGTTTTTGGACACACCGCATGACTACATTGGCTTGGGTTCGGTTCGGGTCCAATCGGGCTAGTTTGGGTTTGGGTCAGGTCCGAGCTAGTTCGGTCTAACCTAGTCTCCTAAAAGTCAATATGCTTAATAATAAAAATTTAAATTATTTATAGGGTCATGTCACAACTTAGCATGCTTTTCCTAGTTCGGACACACTTATGATTTGGCCTTTCCTACCATGGCTAATACACTAGTCGAGGCACACGACTATGTTATCAGTGCCACAATTCCTAGTCATCTTGTATTCCAATTCTTAATCATGACTAAAGCCATCTATCGTAATAACTATTTAATTAAAATATTTCTAAAAGTCCAAAAATTCTTATTTAATAGAAATATTTTTAAAATACCGGGAAGAGGGGTTACATGTCTGGCATGCTTTACAGGAAGCATGGGTAGAACAACACTACAAAGGAGCGTAGTACTCCATGCTACAGTGGGATGACTCCATATGAGGTACCTAATGAGGGTAAAGCCTCGGCTTCAGGCCAAGTCACAATAGCGTAGCACCGCACATAGCCAAGTGGGCCTAATGCTGTAGAATGAAGAGTGGTAGGCAATACTACAAAGAGGCTGGGCCTTATGTTACAATGGTGTGACACCACATGATGCATTGCCTCGGCTTTGCGATCTATGTCATGGTGGCGTAACACCTTATGGAAGTGAAAGGCTTAATGCTGGGTAGTTTGGCACTACAAAGAGGCTGGACCTCATCCTATAGTGGTATGATACTACATGAGGCATTGTCTCCACTTTGGACCATACCATAGCATATCACCACAAGGAAGCGAAAGGCTTCATGCCAAGATACTTTAAAAGAATTCACCTAGAGTGTATGGATAGAGATGCAGGCCGTCTCTTGAGGAAAACCTTGTAGACACTCAATATGTATACGCCAAAACCAGGCTAGCACAAGGCCTTAAATGTGCACCCAAAAGCATGGTTGATGTCATTATGTGAGTGGAAAGAATTTCATTCGTGGTGTAGAATTCAAGGCCTAGTCCATTCTTGTATCATGCTGTTATTTAACCCCATGCAGAAAGATTCAAGTCGTAGCGACATCTATCCTAATGCATGATAGACAACCACTATGGGAAACGCTCAACCCATATATATAGAGATATGTGGGGGATTGTTGGTGTTTTACCTTGGTGACTAGAAAGATAGTCCTATATTGCTCACACCAAATGGTGAGTATCTATATATAAAGCTTTGCTTGTGTTAAGACGCGCACATGGGTGCCATGTGGGGATATTTTTCTCATGAAAAGAAGGCTAAATCCACAAAGAAAGCATTTATGCTTTTTGTCATGCTCATGAGATTATTTTTTTTGGAGCTAAGCCCCGTAGCATCTCAGACTCGGGCTCGGGCTCAAAGGCACAAAGTGGCACTTTATTGGCGCACGTCAGCATCGGTGCGTGGCACTTTATGAATTATTGTTGTGTTTATGCACTCATCTTATGCGCAAGTCGCATGCACTAGGCATATGGGCTCTATATGGCAAGGCCCATGGGCTGGCGTGGATGCAGGTGCAGGTGCGGGAGCAGGCATAGGTAGGCGCGGGATAGGCACAGACTAGGCACGGGCAAGGTACGGCTCTGTGTGGCCGCGTGCGCTCACTCTCCTGTGTTCTGTGTATATGGGCTGCTGCTCTAGTTCACGCGCGCATGTGCCTCTCTGAGCCCATGCAGTAATTAGGCGTTGATTGGTATATTCAGGCGGTTATGAAAAGATTGAATCAATATTGCATATCCAATTTTTATGGGTTTTCAATTTGATTCAATTAAATATTTCTATGATTCCTATAGTTCCATAGTCAGTGTACGACCAGGATTAGAGTTATGGTTTTAACCCATCTCTATAAATACTCTCTTCGTGTCTTATTTGACGACTTACTCAGAAATTAAGCGACGAAGAGAGTTGAGAGGTTGCTGCCATTGGAGTCTAAGGAGTTCTGCAAGTTCAATCAGGAGGTAACATCGAGCGTTCCAGAAGTTCTTGTTCGACCTTGCTGCTTCCTGGGAGCAGATCGCAGTAGGACGAATCTTGCTTTGAGCAACGATAATCTTTATCACCCTAGCAGAGTTGTATCTTCATATTTCTGCGTCTTCGAGACAGAGAGTTCACGATCTTCTAGAGAAGCAATTCTCAAAAATTCCTCATATATAAAGTGTGTAAGTAAATCGTTTGCAAAATCACTCATTTTACTTACGTTCTTCCATCTAAGATCTATTTTGAGAATAACACTTTACGTTAAGCATACAAAGTTGATCCAATAAATCCTAATGAATGATTATACTAATACAAATTTTCTGGATGTTTTTTGCTTAGATGGGATGCTAGTTCATTGGAAGAACTTCTCGACTATGTGAAGATATGTTTACTGGGGTTCCTTGATACAACCAACGAAACGGCTAAAGATATCCTCGAAACAAAGGGCAGTCAAGCTATTACCTACCTAAGAAAATATGTATGGTTTTCTCCTTGCTTTCTTCCAAAGGATTTCTATTATTTTACTCGAAGAGGCTATTAACTACTAATTAACTGTCTGCATTTAGAGTAATAGCTGCCATGTCCCAATTTTTAGAATCGATAGTCTTCCCGCAGACATGATGTCATGCGAGCCTAGGTTGCACTTGCTCAAAGCAATATCACAAAATTGTCCGAAACATAATGACAAATTGAGTATGCAGAGAAATTATACACTTGTACAGAAGAACACTTTATTTTATTGATAATGAACATCATTTACAAGACTCGATTACAAGGATTATCGTTTGGGCTTACAAACTTGACACAAAACTAACACTGATGAGATAGTCGTTCCATACATCATACTCCTTTATACAACCAAAACATTCATTGCACTTAGAATTCAAAAAAAGTTGAGTCATTTCCGTTGGATTAGTGCAGGGTCAAAAATTGAGCAAGCATTCACACTCGAGCAAGGCTTCAAAAGGTTCAAGTGTCGTTCAGAGCACCTGTGGAAACGAGAGTTAGTACATAGCCATGTACTGGTGAATGACTAATTAAATCCCACGATCTCATTTGTTATAGAAGCTATGTGAAGCATGCAGTACATTTAGTAATCTTTCTAGCCATCCTAGTCAATTGCATAAAAATATTTGGTAGGCACAACAGAACAAAGTATGATGTAACTTACCCACGATAGAGTCTGCCACTGCAGTATGAAGCTTACGATGTTCTTCCCTGTCAGTTATATCGTTAAATAAAACAGTTTGTTTTAGTTGATGTCATTGGCATGACAAGCCATCCTGGACATATAACTTAGTTTATACGGTGATCCTTTAAGTGCCGGTAGCGAGATCCATTGAAAGTCCCTGAATACTCATTGTAAGCATCCAGCATAGATATCGTGTTTCCTTCTAGTCGAATATGTCCCGTGGTTCCAGGATATCGTTTGAAAAACATTGCCCTTGTGCAGAAGTTGTCCATGATCCTGTTGGACTAAAACTAGTTACTCAAACATGATATATGAAATGATCATAAGGAACATTACACTATTAGTATTCTGTAGATCAATTTTAGCATTCAATTGGCAAGTTTCGCATTATCATTGCAACATTCACTTCTTGATTCGATCTCTATGTAGCACAGTTCTATAGTAGGCCTAACATAAGTAAATATGTAGCATTTTTATGATTTACAGTTGTATACCAGATATATAATAAGTAAACAAGCGTACAGAGATAGGATTTGTGTTTCTAAGTAAACAAGCGTGAAACAACGTGTCTGCATAACCATATCTAGTATTTCTATGTTATTCGTATCGTTTGCTTGATTGGAGAGCGTGACGGTCGATGTGAGAAAGGTAAAGCCACTCACTATATTGATGGAATGGGGTGAGAGGAATAGGTCTTCTATACTATGTATCACCTACACGATCACCTGTAATCACATAAGCAAAGGATCAATACTCTACCTTTTATCTTCAGATTCGATAGGAATTATGAAATTCAAAGAACGCAAGCAATAAAATCCATCAAAAATATTTTCGAAAATGTATTCATTAAAACCAATGCGAGCGACAAGTACGGTATGAAAAAGCAACCAATAGAGAGGTATCTCGTGACTTGCCCGCAGATTCCTTCTTCAAGATGCAACCCGCTGAATATGGGACCTGATTATGAAGAAACCAATCTATAATGAGGAAAGTATCTCGATTCAATCTGTCCTCATCAATTGATACGGATTGTGTTTCTTAATTGTGCTTCACATGAACTAGAAATGGGACACGATGTTGGGATGAGACACTATACTATAATCAACAAAGAAAAAGTTTCGTCCTCGAAACTTAAGAATAGAACCTACCACTAAGAAAATAATGAAGAAAACTTTTTCTTTATCTCAGACTCAAGTTCCCAGGTTGACTCCTCGACCTAGTGGTTCTTCCAAAGCAAACGAACGAGAGGGTTCGCATGATTCTGATGTAATTTATCTTTGTGCTCCAAGACTTGGATAGATTCCTCCACGTACGACAAGTCTGCCTTCAGGTTCAGCTGAACAGAATCTACCACATGGCTAGGATCGTGCACAAATTTTTGCAGATGTGTGATGTGAAAGATAACATGCACATCCGACAGTACTTACGACAATGAGATTTAATAAGCTATTGGGGTGACTCGTTTGAGTATTTTAAGGGACTAACAAATCTCTGACTCAGCTTGCCTTTTGTTCCAAATCTGATTACTCCGCACATAGGCGTTAGCTTCAGAAACACATGGGCCCCTCCATAAACTCGAGAGGTTGTCGATGGGTATCGACATAACTTTTTTGTCGACTCTAAGCCAGCTTTAATCTATCCCGTATCAGCCTAACTTTTTATAGGGTTGGCTCCACTAGCTTCGGGCCAAGAATCTGTCGCTCCCTGACTTTATCCTAGCAAATGGGTGATCTGTACTTCTATCCGTACAATATTTCATACGGTGCCAACTGTTTCTTGACTAGTAGCTATTATTGTATGCAAGTTCTACTAGCGGTAGATGAATGTCACAACTTAACTTCACGTCTATTGTACAGAGCCATAGCATATCTTCGAGAATATAATTCACTTGTTCTATTTGGCCATCGATTTTTAGGATGATAAGTTGTATTAAATTTTAACTTCGTCCCCATAATCGATTGAAGGCTACTCTAGAAACATAATAAGGATCACCTATCCCGATCAGAAATAATGGATAACAGAATTCCATGTAGCTGTACTGTCTCGTTAAAATAAATCTGTGCTAGACGATCGATGCTCAAAGTAACTTTGAAGACAATGAAGTGCACTGACTTGGTTAGTCGATCGAAGATGATCCATACAGCATCGTTCCCCCTTGGCGTCTTCGAGAAGGCAACAATAAAATCTATGCTGATATGCTTCCACTTCTATTCCAGAATGGTGAGGTTTTACATATCCCCGTCCAGTCTCTGGTGCTTAGCTTTCACTCTCTGATAGGCCATGCATTACGACACGAAGAGTGCCATGTCTTTCTTCAAGCCGTACCACATAATGGCCAGGACTGTTGTCCAATGCCAAGGGACATGTCTTTGGTATGACACATGATGAGGCATTCACCTCAGATTCAGTGGTTCCAGGTATATTACTTTTCAATATTATGCCTGCTCATGTACTATTTGATTTGGGTGCCACTCACAATTTTCTATTGACATATTTTATCAAGGAACCCAAATTTCCTACGACACCGACAGGTCTTAATCTTAGTGTTAGCACCCCGTTGGGCAAGCAATACCTACACAGTCAGTCTGTAGAGACGGTTGTATTTGTATCGAAAGTAGGAGATTGTCTCTCAATACGATAATTCTAGACCATAAGTTGTACGGTATTATCTTGGAAATGGATTGGCTCAGCACTTGTTCGGCCACTAGTGATTGTACAGAAAAGAAAGTCGTATTCCGCCTACCTTGAGAGACTGTATTCTGCTACTAGTGTGGTCAAGCGATGATGACTTGCAAGATGATCTCAGCGATGTCTGCTCGGTGTATGCTAAATTTCGACTGGGAAGGATACTTGGAGACTGTTCGAGACACATGACATGATGGTGTAAACGTAGGTCAAACTAACATTGTGATAGAATTCTCCAACGTATTTTTAGACGAACTATCCGATAGCCACCCGATAGAAAAGTCGAGTTCATCATCGACATATTTCCCGGTACCCAATTTCCAAAGCCCCATACTGAATGTCTCCTACAGAATTAAAGGAACTCAAGGTCTAGTTATAGGAGTTACTCGACCGAGAACTCATTCTACCTATCGTCTCGCCATAGGGAGCAATAGTGTTGTCCGTGAAGAAGAAAGATGGGTTAATGCGATTGTGCATAAATTATCGAGAGTTAAACAAGCTACCATTAGGAACAAATATTCATTGCCTAGGATTGACGACCTGTTTCATCAACTACAAGGTTCCTGGTTGACTTCAAAATTGATCTTCGTCCGTTGTCACTCCCGTTTTCCGCTATACGTATTTTTAGCAAACGTATACAGAATTCTGACTTTTGTCAGGAGACCCGTATTTTGACTTGAATTATTTAGCCTAGTCCTGGGTTAATCTAGCCTTGGTTTATTTGGTCTTGGTTCATCATGGCTTGACTTGGTTTGTTTTGGTTCATCTTGGCTTGGTTTGGTTTTGTGTGGTTTGAGATGAGTATGTTGTTATATAAGTCAACCCCTCTTTCTCCTCCATAACTCTTCATTTATTTTTTCATCTTCTCCATTACTCCTCCCCACCCACCAAAGAAACCATAGGCAAGTGCAACTTGCTTCATGACGGATCTCAAATTTTATTGTTCTATTGTCTTCCTTGCTTGATTCTAAGCCTCTTTAGAACTTGGAGATTTTGTTTTGATGGTTACATTTTTGTAGATCTAAGTTTATAGTTTCTTCGATTTTTCTTGGTTTTGATCTCTTAAACTTTGTTATTTTTGAAATTAATGGTTGTCACGCCCCAGAACCAGAATACTGGAGAGCGGGGACAGAAATAGCCAGCTACGTATATTGAAATGGAAACCACCTCGATATACGGTCACGGCTGTCTAAAAATATGAGGGTTTACTACAAGCCAACAGTCTCTTATGGTCATGAACTAGCCTAATGTCTCAATCATAAGCAAGTAAGTAAGGTCGCAAGATGTATGATCATTAAATATACAATAATAAGGCGCCCCAAATATTACATATTCAGCTAATCATGAAGCTAGTCGTACAAAATGTTAGGACTAGCAAGAGTTTAGTCGTACATGATCAACCCTAGGATTTGTTAATCATGTTTACAGCCCGTAGACAGACAGTAAATAAAGTGCATCGAGCTAACAGGTGCTCGTCGGCTAAACGCCTCAAAAAGAATAACTTTACAATAGAGTGAGCGAAACAAAATAGAAAACCCACTCGTAGCCCGGGTTCCTTCTAGTCGCCACCATTGGGCTGGAAGCTTGGTAGATCCTCGGGAGCCGCTCCGAAATCTGGCCACACAAAACCAGCTGGATCAACCCCAGAAAGAGCAAGTGTCACAAGGGGGCCACGAAATAAGAACAAAAGCCAGCAATTAGCACAAGAAAATCTAATATTAAAACTAGAATTTATGAAAACATGTCAGGATGATATACGACGAGATAACCATGGAACTATTCCGATAGCCACGTTACAACCCGTAAACCAAAGAAGGACCGGGGTTGTAACCCTTCGTCTGAACAGAACTTGGTTTCCCACCATTTATCGGTAAGATAATAATGTAAGAAATCAAGACAGGGAGCAATCTTGTACTGGATCAAGACATGGCTAAACTGGTTATACCTCATTTAATCAATCACGGCCAAGTAGATACTACGGCTTACTACTTTAACTAACTAGGGTTATCGCAGGCCTAATTACTAACAAGATACAGTGAGATTGTTCCACAGCCACAAGCCCTGCAGACCATCCAGGTTATCCAGGTCGAAAATTAGGGGTTGAATTCAGGTGGGTACATCGCCCAGGAGACAAATGTACCCTTAGGTGACTTAGAGGGTGCAACACGCGACGGTGTGCTGGAAATGTGCCCTACTCGTCGGCAGGCTACAGATCCCAAGAGCGCCCAGGTAACGGGATTGCCTGTAGCTGTGTCATCTCTTCATGACTACTGTGTTATTCTAGTTATTAACCTTAATCCATTTTAGTAGGTACTCCTGACCGTGGTACTCAGGAGTCCCATCCTAGACATGATAGAAGACATGACGAGTGGATTTAACAAGCAAGCAAGAAAGAACCACCCACGGTGTCAAGGCAGGTCAAGTTAAGTTATCAAGATAAATCATGTCAGGGTACTTGTCAGGAGTGCACCACGACGGGCCACTATCATGTCAGGTTAGTCATGTCAGGAGTGCACCACTACGGGTCACTGTCGTGTTATGCTAGTTCCTTGTCATACCGTGCCATGTACAATAGTCATTCCAAATATATTAAGTAAAATCAAGTTCATGACAAAAGGCGTAAGGATATAAAATGGGCATAAAATATCTAATAAAATATCAAAATACAGGGCTATAGAAGAGCCAAGCTTAATAAAACCAGAACTCCAAGAGCCAATGGGTTAAACAAGGGGTCAAGGGGCAGCATACGTGCAAAAGCACGCACGCAGGAAAGCTGCGTACGAACAAAAGCACGCACGCTAGGGAGAGCAGCGTACGTACAAAAGTACGCACGCAAGGCTCGCTCAAGTCTGCGTACAAGGGCACGCTCAAGGGAGCGGCGTACGTGAAAGTCACGCACGCTCAAGGGAGCAGTGTACGTGAAAGTCACGCACGCTCAAGGGAGCAGTGTACGTGAAAAGTCATGCACACTCAAGGGAGCAGTGTACGTGAAAAGTCACGCACACTCAAGGAGACACGCTTCCAACAGGAAGCGTACTCAAGCCTGCGTACGCAGCGCTAAAGAGCGCACGTAGCTCAGGGTGCGTAAGCTAAACAGCTCTGCATACTGCTCACTGTCTTCTCCAAACAGCAAGAACACCATGTCTGAACCCAAGCTACACAGCATCATAACTTGGCCATCCGAACTCCAATTCCGGATTTCCAAATTTCTAACCAGGATGGAATTGAACTCTCTTCCACAAGGAAGCGTCAAAAACCTATAAAACCCAACTAAAACAGATCAAACCATGCAAAAATCTAAAAATAAGAAAACTTAGATCTAGAGCAATGGAGACTCCAATTCATAAAATACCAAGTTCTAATGTTGATCACCATGTCCTAATCTAGCAAATGGGCAAATAAAAGAGGGCTCTCATGTAGTGGCAAGATGCACTTGCCTAGGGTTGGGAGAGTTGTGTAGAGGAAGGAGAAGAAGAAGAAGAAGAAGGAAATAAATGGTGCTTTATGAGGAGAGAGAAAGGTTGGTGGAGTTTTAAAGAGGGTGGGATGTGGTGTGTTGAGGGTGGAGAATAAGGTAAGGTGATCCAATGCTCATGAAACCAAACCAAACCCAATCCAAACCAATTAAAACCGAACCACGCCAAAACCCAAAAATACGAGAAATATCGAAATTCCATAAGTTGAGAAAAATAAAAAAAATATATGCCAAAATCCAGATACTAGTATAAATACGAAATACGGGAAATACGGGAAATGAGGGTGACAACTCTACCCACCTTAACAGAAATCCGTCCTCGAAATTTAATCAAGGAGCTAGAGATTGTCACGACAAGCTACATTAAGCACAGGCAAGTTACACTAAGCAGTTCAATCATACAATCATACAATGCAAGCAAGGAAGGAAAAATGTAAGGCATAAGAAAGATATTATACCTCACGAGTCAAACAGGTAGGGATATCGCGATCGGATGTTGTCCTCACGCTCCCACGTTGACTCACCTAGAGAGTGATGACCCCAAGCAACACGGACTAATTTAATAGTCTTGTTCTTGAGTATCCTCTCCCTCCGGTCCAATATAGACACGAGCCTCTCCTCATACGAAAGGTTGGTACCAACAACCAATTCCGAATGGTCTAGGATGTGGCTCGGGTCCGGAATATACCATCGTAACTGGGACACATGGAATACATCATGTACCTCACTTAGCGACGGCGGAAGAGCGAGATGATAGGATACATCTCCTACTCGCTCTAGAATATCGAACGGCCCTATATACCTAGGACTAAGCTTTTCCCGCACGCCAAAGCGAATGATGCCGCGGTTAGGGGAGATCCTAAGAAATACATAGTCACCGACAGCAAATTCTAAGGGACGCCGATGAGCATCGGCCCAATGGCGCTGGCGGTCCTGGGCAACTCGGAGGTGATCTCTGACCTTCCTGACCACCTCAACCGTCTGGGAAATTAATTCGGGTCCGAGCATCTGCCTCTCTCCGACATCGTCCCATGCTAGCGGGGATCTGCACTTCCTGCCATAAAGAGCCTCGAAGGGTGCCATCTGGATACTGGCCTGATAACTGTTGTTGTACGAGAATTCCACTAGGTGCAGATGACTCTCCCATGAACCACCAAAGTCAATGGTACAAGATCTCAACATATCTTCAAGAGTCTGGATTGTGCGCTCTGATTGACCATCCGTCTGCGGGTGATAGGCTGAGCTGAATTGAAGGCGAGTCCCCAAACTCTTCTGCAAGCTGCGCCAAAGTGTGATGTAAATCTTGAATCTCTGTCCGAGGTGATGCTGACTGGCACACCGTGAAACCTGACGATCTGCCTGAGATACATCTCTGCTAACTGTGCCATCGACTGTCCAACTCTGAATGGGAGAAAGTGTGCCACCTTGGTAAGCCTGTCCACAATTACCCAAATAGCATCTCTGCCGGCCGAAGATCTGGGCAATCCGGTCACGAAATCCATGGTTATATGCTCCCATTTCCATTCTGGGATCGGTAAGGGTTGAAGAAGTCCAGCGGACCTCTGATGTTCAGCTTTAACCTGTTGGCAAACCAAACACCGAGAGACAAACCGGGCTATCTTCCTCTTCATGCCATTCCACCAGAAATGCTGACGAATATCACGGTACATCTTCGTACCACCCGGATGAATAGAATACTGTGAACTGTGGGCTTCTGCCATGACTTCCTGTCTGATATCTCCACTGGGTACACAAAGACGAGTGCCGTGCCGAAGTGTACCGTCTTCATGGATACATAACTCTGGCCTTCTTCCTGCTTCACACTCTGCTCTGAGTCGCTGGATCTTGGAATCTGTTGACTGCGCCACCCGGATTCTCTCAACTATGCTGGACTGAACCTGTAGACTAGCCATCAATGCTACGCTGGTTGGAAGAACCACTTCAATTCCTATCTTCTGAAGATCTGCCAATAATTCTGGTTGTGCCGTCAGGAAATAAACTCCGGCTCTCCTGCTCAATGCATCTGCTACAACGTTGGCCTTCCCGGGATGATACTGCAAATCCACATCATAGTCTACCAGTAGCTCGAGCCATCTTCTTTGCCGCATATTAAGGTCCTTCTGGGTAAAAATATACTTCAGGCTCTTATGATCAGTAAAGATCTCCACTCTATCTCCGTACAAGTAGTGTCTTCACAACTTCAAAGCAAACACTACCGCCGCCAGTTCCAAGTTGTGGGTCGGGTAATTCTTCTTATGATCACGTAGTTGACGTGACGCATAAGATATTACCTTCCCATGCTGCATCAAGACACACCCCAATCCTCTGCCTGAAGCGTCGCAATAAACTGTGAATCCTCCGGTCCTATTCGGAAGGGTGAGAATGGGAGTCATTATCAAACCTCGCTTCAACTTCTTAAATGATTCCGGACACTCTGCTGTCCAAACAAACGGCACATCCTTGCGGGTCAACTGGGCCAGCGGCGCTGAAATCCTCACGAAATCTGAAACGAACCGCCGGTAGTAGCCGGCGAATCCAAGAAAACTGTGAACTTCTGCTACTGAGCTGGGTACCGGCCATGACTCGATAGCCACAATCTTCTGAGGATCCACTTCCACTCCTCCTCGGGTAATGATGTGACCCAAGTATGAAATGCGATCGAGCCAGAACTCATATTTACTGAACTTGGCGTACAACTGATGCTCCCTAAGCGTCTGGAGGACGACTCTGAGATGCTGCTCATGCTCTGCTTCACCCTTGCTGTAGACCAGGATGTCATCTAGGAACACAATCACAAATTGATCTAAGTAAGGCATAAAAATACGATTCATGAGGTCCATGAATACGGCCCGTGCATTGGTCGCTCCAAAGGGCATAACAAGGAACTCCTAATGTCCATACCTCGATCTGAATGTTGTCTTCGGAATGTCCTGCTCTCTGACTCTGATCTGGTGGTATCCCGACCGCAAGTCGATCTTCGAAAACACTGAAGCCCCTCTAAGTTGATCAAACAAGTCATCTATCCTCGGAAGAGGGTATCTGTTCTTGATTGTTACCGAATTCAAGGTACGATAATCAACACATAGCCTGGACGTACCATCCTTCTTTTTCACAAGAAGCATCGGGGCTCCCCAAGGCGATCCACTTGCACGGATGAATCCCTTGGTCCTCAGTTCTTCAATCATCTTGTATAAAATTTCCAACTCTGAAGGCGCCATCCTGTAGACTCGCTCTGATACTGGTGCTGTCCCGGGAATCAAGTCTATAGTGAACTCAATCTCCCGCTCCGGTGGCATCCCTGGAAGCTCCTCTGGAAAGACATCTGGAAACTCTTCAACTATCCGGGGTAACTGTACTGTTGCTACTGCCATCCGCAATGCTGGGGAAGATGGCTCCACTGCGCCTCTAGAAAATGAAAACTCTGGCTCGCCGGGGATACTAAAGACAACTATGCCAATATGGCAGTCTATCCTAGCATACTGGTTCCTCAACTAATCCATGCCTAGGACTACATCATAGTCTGCCATAGAAAACTCTATGAATGTAGCGGGGAACTCCCTACCGCTAACTACGATCCGACACGAGGAAAACACTCGATCTACTCCCACAAGGCCATTACCAGTAAGTAT
This sequence comes from Iris pallida, assembly GCA_029216955.1. Classification (NCBI taxonomy): domain Eukaryota; kingdom Viridiplantae; phylum Streptophyta; class Magnoliopsida; order Asparagales; family Iridaceae; genus Iris; species Iris pallida. The sequence goes on along the minus strand of JANAVB010008599.1, from coordinate 5,716,879 downwards.
ATTGAGCCTCACTGATAATGACTCGGGCTCCAATCCTATCCGTGTCACGAATCGTGCAGACATAAATGAATGCGATGCACCAGAATCGAATAATACAGACGCTGGAGAGGAGTTGACGAGAATAGTACCTGCCACAACCTCACCTGGTGCAACTTCTTCTTCCATAGCCATCATCATGGCCTGACCTTGTCCTCTGGCTGCTGGTCCCCTCTGCTGGAAACCTTTCTGCCTATTCTGGATCTGAGCTTGGGCTTGTGCATACTGCTGGGGGTGCTGTTGCTAGAATGCCTGAGACTGAGGCGACAAGGGCCTCGAAGACTGATACTGCTGCTGCTAAACTGGTGCTGGGGCCGATCCTCTCACTGAAGAGCTAGAAGGGTTGGATGCTGATGAACCACCCCTATTCGGACAAGCCCCTATCCTATGATCTGCTGCTCCACAAGCCAGGCACAATCCCTGCGCCCTACGACAATCCGCTACTACATGGCCTGGCTTACCGCAATGAGAACATCCCATTGCGGAAGTCTGTTTCTGCTGCTGCAATTACGTCGGGGTCGAATGCTGAACCGACGTTACTGAGGCCGCCCGCCTCGGAGTTCCAATGGTCAATCCCCTAGCTGCCGGGGCTGGAGCTGATGATTGGTGCATCTGACTGTGGGACCGCTTCCTACCTCCGGTCCTATCCACGATCCTCTAGGAGGTGTACTCATGCCTCCTAGCTGCCCTCAAGACTGCATCGAACGTCTGGTGCTCGAACTGCTCAACCGCCAATAAGATCTCCAAATACAGTCCCTGCTGGAACCGCTGGGCCCTATCAAACTCGGTCGCCACCAAGGTGGAGGCAAACCTACTGAGTCTAGAAAACTCCGATGCATAACTGTCGACTGTTCTGCCTCCTTGCTTCAAGTTGGTAAATCTGGTCTGCAGGTCGTACCGAGCCACAGCATCAAAATACTTCGCCTGGAATCTCTCTCTAAACTCTGCCCAAGCAATGGGTGCCACTAATCCCATGGCTTGCGCCGTCCACCAACTGCGAGCCAAGTCCAACAACTGCAGGCGTACCACCGCCACCTTCTCATTCTAGGGTGTCCTAGCTGCTTCCAGAATCACTTCGGTATCCTGAAGCCATGCATCCGCGACAATCGCATCCTCGGTGCCGTCGAAGAAAGGAGGATTCAATCGCTTGAAGCTGTTGGCCGTCTAGTTCCCTGGATGTCCGCCTCGGGTCAAAGCATCTTGAACTGTCTGGTGCAGGGCGTCGCTTCGACGATCCTGGGAAGCTATTAAGGTTCTGATGAGGCCTACCAAGGTACCATCATCTGGCGCCGCGGGCTGGACGGGCCGAACTGGTGACTCTTCTCCACTAGGTATCACTCTGGAGGCGACTCCGGAATGCTGGGCTTGATCTCCAGGTTGCTGCTGGCCCACGAAAGGTGCTCCTCCTTGCTGATCGGCAGGGTCAGGTACAGTGCCACTGAGGAAGACGACACAGGGAAACAATAAGGAAGGACCAGGACAGATCAACGATACAAGCATGTAATCAGGGCAAGAATTTCAGGGAATTGAAAATACGGGCGGAGATCAAGGGCGAATACTGATTGAGACATCTATTCGGTAAACCCTCATATTTCTTGATTGATAAGACCTGCATGGGCTACCACTTAAACCGTGTCACGCCCCAGAACCAGAATACTGGAGAGCGGGGGCAGACATAGCCAGCTACGTATATTGAAATGGAAACCACCTCGATATACGGTCACGGCTGTCTAAAAATATGAGGGTTTACTACAAGCCAACAGTCTCTTATGGTCATGAACTAGCCTAATGTCTCAATCATAAGCAAGTAAGTAAGGTCGCAAGATGTATGATCATTAAATATACAATAATAAGGCGTCCCAAATATTACATATTCAGCTGATCATGAAGCTAATCGTACAAAATGTTAGGACTAGCAAGAGTTTAGTCGTACATGATCAACCCTAGGATTTGTTAATCATGTTTACAGCCCGTAGGCAGATAGTAAATAAAGTGCATCGAGCTAACAGGTGCTCATCGGCTAAACGCCTCAAAAGAATAACTTTACAATAGAGTGAGTGAAATAAAATAGAAAACCCACTCGTAGCCCGGGTTCCTTCTAGTCGCGACAATTGGGCTGGAAGCTTGGTAGATCCTCGGGAGCCGCTCCGAAATCTGGCCACACAAAACCAGCTGGGTCAACCCCAGAAAGAGCAAGTGCCACAAGGGGGCCACGAAATAAGAACAAAAGCCAGCAATTAGCACAAGAAAATCTAATATTAAAACTAGAATTTATAAAAATATGTCAGGATGATATACGACGAGATAACCATGGAACTATTCCGATAGCCACGTTACAACCCGTAAACCAAAGAAGGACCGGGGTTGTAACCCTTCGTCTGAACAGAACTTGGTTTCCCACCATTTATCGGCAAGATAATAATACAAGAAATCAAGACAGGGAGCAATCTTGTACTGGATCAAGACATGGCTAAACTGGTTATACCTCATTTAATCAATCACGGCCAAGCAGATACTACGGCTTACTACTTTAACTAACTAGGGTTATCACAGGCCTAATTACTAACAAGATGTAGTGAGATTGTTCCACAGCCACAAGCCCTGCAGACCATCCAGGTTACCCAGGTCAAAAATTAGGGGTTGAATTCAGGTGGGTACATCGCCCAGGAGACAAATGTACCCTTAGGTGACTTAGAGGGTACAACACGCGACGGTGTGCTGAAAATGTGCCCTACTCGACGGCAGGCTACAGATCCCAAGAGCGCCCAGGTAACGGGATTGCCTGTAGCTGTGTCATCTCTTCATGACTACTGTGTTATTCTAGTTATTAACCTTAATCCATTTTAGTACGTACTCCTGACCGTGGTACTCAGGAGTCCCATCCTAGACATGATGCAAGACAGGATGAGTGGATTTAACAAACAAGCAAGAAAGAACCACCCACGGTGTCAAGGCAGGTCAAGTTAAGTTATCAAGATAAATCATGTCAGGGTACTTGTCAGGAGTGCACCACGACGGGCCACTATCATGTCAGGTTGGTCATGTTAGGAGTACACCACTACGGGTCACTGTCGTGTTATGCTAGTTCCTTGTCATACCGTGCCATATACAATAGTCATTCCAAACATATTAAGTAAAATCAAGGTCATGACAAAAGGCGTAAGGATATAAAATGGGCATAAAATATCTAATAAAATATCAAAATACAGGGCTATAGAAGAGCCAAGCTTAATAAAACCAGAACTCCAAGAGCCAATGGGTTAAACAAGGGGTCAAGGGGCAGCATACGTGCAAAAGCACGCACGCAGGAAAGCTGCGTACGCACAAAAGCACGCACGCTAGGGAGAGCAACGTACGTACAAAAGCACGCACGCAAGGCTCGCTCAAGTCTGCGTACCAGGACACGCTCAAGGGAGCGGCGTACGTGAAAGTCACGCACGCTCAAGGGAGCAGTGTACGTGAAAGTCACGCACACTCAAGGGAGCAGTGTACGTGAAAAGTCACGTACACTCAAGGGAGCAGTGTAGGTGAAAAGTCACGCACACTCAAGGGAGCAGTGTACGTGAAAAGTCACGCACACTCAAGGGAGCAGTGTACGTGAAAAGTCGCACACACTCAAGGGAGCAGTGTACGTGAAAAGTCACGCACACTCAAGGGAGCAGTGTACGTGAAAAGTCACGCACACTCAAGGAGACACGCTTCCAACAGGAAGCGTACTCAAGCCTGCGTATGCAGCGTTAAAGAGCGCGCGTAGCTCAGGGTGCGTAAGCTAAACAGCTCTGCACACTGCTCACTGTCTTCTCCAAACAGCAAGAACACCATGTCTGAACCCAAGCTACACAGCATCATAACTTGGCCATCGGAACTCCAATTTCGGATTTCCAAAGTTCTAACCAGGGTGGAATTGAACTCTCTTCCACAAGAAAACATCAAAAACCCATAAAACCCAACTAAAACAGATCAAACCATACAAAAATCCAAAAATAGGAAAACTTAGATCTAGAGCAATGGAGACTCCAATTCACAAAACACCAAGTTCTAATGTTGATCACCATGTCCTAATCTAGTAAATGGGCACATAAAAGAGGGCTCTCATGTAGTGGCAAGATGCACTTGCCTTGGGTTGGGAGAGTTATGTAGAGGAAGGAGAAGAAGAAGAAGAAGGAAATAAATGGTGGTTTATGAGGAGAGAGAAAGGTTGGTGGAGTTTTAAAGAGGGTGGGATGTGGTGTGTTGAGGGTGGAGAATAGGATAAGGTGATCCAATGCTCATGAAACCAAACCAAACCCAATCCAAACCCATTAAAACCGAACCACGCCAAAACCCAAAAATAAGAAAAATACCGAAATTCTACAAGTTGAGAAAAATAAAAAAAATATATGCCAAAATCCAGATACTAGTATAAATACGAAATACGAGAAATACGGAAAATGAGGGTGACAATGGTTTTACGTTGTAGAAAATTCAATTTCATTCAGTTTAGACCTTTATTTTGTCCAATTTCGAGTCATTTTGCCCAAGTTATGGACATTGGAAGTTTCTAAAACTCCATGGCCAAAAGCTTGCTGGTAGGGACGACACCTCGCGCACCTTGCACCTCACGCACCTCGTGCGCACCTCGCGCACCTTTTGGTCCTCGTACCTTGCACCTCGGCACCTTTTTGGTCCGCGTACATTGAACCTCGCGCACCTTTTGGTTCGCGTACCTTGTACCTCGCTCACCTCGTTTACCTTGTACCTCGCACATCTTTTGGTTCGTGCATCTTGTACCTTGCGCACATTTTGGTTTGCGTACCTTGCACCTCGCATACATCGTGCATCTTGATCCTTACGTACCTTGTACCTCGTGTACCCTGTACCTCGCGCACCTCGCGTACCTCGTACACCTTGCACCTCGTATACCTTGTACCTCGTGCACCTCGTGCATCTTATATTTCGTACACCTCGTGCACCTTGCACCTCATGCACCTTGCACCTCATGCACCTCGTACACCTTGCAAACTCAAAAAGTGGAAGTTATAGATCTTTGTCTTGGCTTCAAGAATCTTTCTGTCTCACTTTAATCAGAGTTTATATGTGACTTATAGTTTCAATCACACATGGGTGTTCTCGATTTTCTTTGCATATTTTTCTATACTTGTCATAAATTGCGACGACCCGACTTGACACTTGACAGTCTTGAGATAGTAACTTGAACTTGACTTGAACATGATAATATGAACCCGTCCTATCGAGGCGCACTCCAGACAAGTACTCTTGACATGACAAGTAACCTGACATGTCATGTATACTCTTGAAAGGCTGTTGCGACAGCTACCATGACTTGCTAAGTAACCCTTGTCTTGACACCGTGGTTGACTTTGTTGATTGTGCATGTACAAGCTACCTGTCTCGTCTTGCATCATATCTAGAATATGGATTCCTGGTTACCACGGTCAAGAATTCACAATGAATCTGACTAGGTTAATGACTAGATTGATCAAGTAGTTCATATAGAGAGATTTTTCCCAGTTACAGGCGATCCCGTTATCCCAGCCATACTTGAGGGACTTGTAGCCTGCCGACGAGTAGGGCACATTTCCAGTCCACTGTCATGTGGGGCACTTCTTAAAAACATAAGTACTGAAAGTACACCAGTAATCTTGATAACTCTTGTAAATCACCTCGCCTGGATAACCTGGATAGCTGTTGGGCTTGTGACTGCGGGAACATCTTACCGTATTTTGCTAGTAACTAGGCCTGTGATAACCCTAGTTAGCTAATGATAGCAAGCCGTAGGACATGATTGGCCGTACCTGAATGCTTGATCGTGATTAGCATAGGAATTATATTTCGTCTCTTAATGCAAGTTGTTGTTTTATTCTGACCCTATCTTCTTGTCATTTAAGCATGTTCATTTATTTATTCTTTTATTTTATTATCTGCTGGTTTTAGTTCCTTAATGAAGCCTCCCTTGTGGCACTTGCTCTTTGTGGGGTCTGACCCAGTTGGTTTTGTATGGCCAGATTTCGGAGAAACATCCGAGGATCTACCAACTTTCCAGCCAGATGGTGAACACCAGGCGTAACTTTGGCAATGAGTGGGTTTCTTATTTTACTCTCCCACTTAGTTGTAAATTATTTTTTTGAGACGTTTATCCATCGAGCAAGTGTTAGCTCGTGTTAAAACTTAAATTTTTGTCTGCCTAAGGGCTATTACATGACTGGAAAATCCTAGGGATGATCATGTATGACTTAAACTCTTGCTAGTCTTCGCATTTTGTATGACTAGCTTCATGATCATCTAAATATGTAATTTTTGGGTTGCCTTACTTTGTATGTCTGATGATCTAACATCTTGTAACTTTTATTTGCTTGCTTGAGATTGAGACACTAGGCTTATTCCTGACCATAGAGACTGATGGATTGTAGTTCAACCCTCATGCATCTAGACAGCCGTGACCGTATTACGAGGTGGGTTGTACTTCAATGTACGTAGCTGGCTGTGTCCGTCCCCCACTCTCCAGTATTTTGGTTTTGGGCGTGACACCGTTTAAGTGGTGGCCCATGCAGGTCTTGTAAATCAAGATGTGTGAGTGTTTTATCGAATAGATGTCTCAATCAGCATTCCCCTGTGATCTCTACTCATGCTTTCTAATCTTCCTGAATCTTGGCCTGATAAGGTGCTTTATCCTTGATCTATCTTGGTCCTTTCTTATTGTTCCCTATGTCATTTTCTTCAGTGGCATCATTTCTGGTCCTGTCGATCAGTCGGGTAGAGCACCCCAGAGACAAGAAACAAGTGAACCAGCCGTAACCTGGGGACCAAACCCAGCACTCAGGGGCAGCATCCCGAGTCATGCCTTCTGGGGAGCAAGAGCTGCTAGTTCAGCCAGCCCAGCCTACAGAGCCAGATAATATAACCCTGATGGGACTCATCCGGGACTTGCTTGCATCACAAGATCGTTGGGGCGATACCCTGCAACAAACAGTACGAGATGCCATGGGCAGAGTTTATTATTAAGGGAACAAAATGGCTAACAACTTCAAGCGTCTGAACCCTCCTTTCTTTGATGGCAGTGAAGATACTATTACCGCTGATGCTTGGCTACAGGATATAGAGATTATTCTGGAGGCAGCTAGGACTCCAGAGGAAGAGAAGGTGGCCATTGTGCGCCTGCAATTATTGGACTTAGCCCGCAGCTGGTGGGCGATGCAAGTAATTGGATTGGCAACACCTATTTTGTGGGCAATATTCAGTGACAAGTTTCAAAGGATGTACTTTGATGCAATAGCTCGGTATGATCTGCAGACAAGGTTCAGCAATCTCAAGCAGATGGGAAGGACGGTCGATGGATATGCGGCCGACTTTTCTAGGCTTAGTCGATTTGCTCCCACCTTGGTGGCGATCAAATTGGACCGAGCGCAGCGATTCCAACAGGGACTCCACCTAGAGATCATTCTAGCAGTGGAGAAGTTTAAGTACCAGACCTTTAATGCTATTTTGAGAGCAGCTAGGAGACATAAATATACCTCCCAGAGGATAGTAGATCGAACTAGAGGACGGAAGAGGCCTTATGGTCAGTTGTTTGTCATCAATACCAGCCCCAGTACCTAGGACTTTGACGATTGGAGCTCCTACGAGGGCGACCACAATTTTGTCGGTTCAGCACTCGACTCCGACATACCCTCAGCAACAGAGGCAGAAGCAATCTTCCGCAATGGGCTGCTCTCATTGTGGGAAGCCTGGACACGTGGTTTCAGAGTTATTCAGGGCACAGGGGTTGTGCTTGGCTTGTGGGACATCGGATCACAAAATTGGGTCATGTCCATATAGAGCTAATTCAGCTTCATCAACCTTAACCAGTCCATCGGTTAGGGCACCAGCACCAGTGCAGCAGCCTCCGAGACCATTACCGCCTCAGGCTCAACAATATGCTCAGGCCCAAGCTCAGATTTAGAACAGGCAGAGAGGTTACTAGCAGTGGGGACCAGCACCAAGAGGACAGGGTCAAGCTATGGCTCTGATCGTGGTAGAAGAATTGGCATCATGTGAGATGGTGGCAGGTAGCATTCCCGTCAACTCTTTTCCAGCATCAGTATTATTTGATTCGGCTGTATCGCATTCATTTATATCTGCACGATTCACTACACGGATAGGACTGGAGCCTGAATCATTATCAATATGGCTTAATATAATACTGGTAATGGTCTTGTAGGAGTCGGTAGAGTCTTTTTTTCGTGTCAAATTGTAGTTAGCGGTAGAGAGTTTTTCGCTAGATTGATAGAATTTTCGATGTCTGATTATGATATGGTCATAGGAATGGATTGGTTGAAGGATCAATATGCAAGAATAGGCTGCCATGTTGGCAGGATTATTTTTGGTATTCCCGACGAAGAAGAGTTTTTATTTTCTAGAGGCGAAGTAGAACCTTCTCCACCAATCATGCGGATGGCGGTAGCAGCAGCAGTTCAGTTTCCCAGAGTAGTAGAAGAATTTTCTGATGTATTTTTCGAAGAGCTCCCATGCATGCCGCCAGAGAGAGAGAGAGAGTTCACCATTGATCTGATTCCAGGGACGACACCAATATCAGAGAGAGTCTATAGAATGGCACCATCAGAGTTGGAGATCCTGTACAAGATGATTGAAGAAGTCAGAACCAAGGGATTTATTCGTGCTAGTGGATCACCTTGGGGAGCCCCGATGCTTTTTGTGATGAAGAAGGATGGTACGACAAGATTATGTGTTGATTATCGTACCTTGAATTCTATAACAATCAAGAAGAGATATCCCCTACCAAGGATAGATAATTTATTCGATCAACTCATTAGGGCAGCAGTATTCTCGAAGATTGACTTGCGATTGGGTTACCATCAGATCAGAGTGAGAGAGCAAGATATTCCAAAGACAACATTCAGATCTAGATATAGACATTGGGAGTTTTTTGTTATGTCATTCGGAGCGACCAATGCATCAACAGTATTCATTGATCTCATAAATCGTATATTCATGCCCTATTGGGTCAGTTCATGATAGTGTTCATAGACGATATCTTAGTCTATAGCAAGAATGAAGCAGAGCATGAGCAACATCTTCGAATAGTCCTTCAGATTCTCAAAGAGCACCAGTTGTACGCGAAGTTCAGTAAGTGCAAATTTTGGGTTGATCGTATTTCGTACTTAGGTCACATCATCACCAGAGGTGGAGTCGAAGTGGACTCCCAGAAGATAGTGTCTATAGAGACATGGCCAGTACTTAGTACCGTCACAGAACTTCGCAGTTTCCTAGGATTGGTCGGCTATTACCAACGATTTGTGTCAGACTTTGCTCAGATTTTAGCACCATTGACGTAGTTGAACCACAAGGATGTGCAGTTTGCTTGGATAGCAGAGTGTTAGAGTTCATTCGAGAAGTTGAAGAAAGGATTGATGACGACACCCATTCTCACGCTTCCAGATGGTACTGAAGGATTTTCAATTTATTGTGATGCTTCAGGCAGAGGATTGGGATGCATCTTAATGCATCATGGAAAGGTAGTAGCTTATGCATTACGTCAGCTTCGTGATCATAAGAGGAATTATCTAACCCATGACTTGGAGATAGCAGCGGTAGATTTTGCACTTAAGCTTTGGAGGCATTACTTACGGAGATCGGGTAGAGATTTTCACCGACCACAAGAGTCTTAAGTATGTGTTTACCCAGAAGGATCTTAACATGCGTCAGAGAAAGTGGCCAGAGATATTAGTAGATTATGAAATCAACCTGCAATATCATCCTGGGAAGGCCAACGTAGTTGCAGATGTGTTGAGTAGAAGAGCAGGAGCTTATTTTCTAACAGCACAACCAGAGTTATTAGCGGATCTTCAGAAGATGGGTATAGAGATAGTTCTCTCTACAAATATGGCAATGATGGTCAGTATGCAAGTTCAGTCCAATATAGTTGAGAGGATCAAGATAGCTCAATCAATGGATTCTAAGCTTCAGCGGCTTAGGGCAGAATGTAAAACAGGATGAAGAGCAGAGTTATGCATTCACGAAGAAGGCACGCTCTGACATTTAAGGCGTCTTTGTGCACCCAGTAGTGACATCAGGCAGGAGATCATGGCAGAGGCTCACAGTTCACAGTATTCAATTTATCTCGGTGGTACGAAGATGTATTGTGGTATCCGTCAGCATTTTTGGTGGAATGGCATGAAGAGGGAGATAGGTCGGTTTGTCTCTCGTTGTTTAGTTTGCCAACAAATTAAAGCTGAACATCAGAGACCAGCTGGACTTCTTCAACCTTTACCAATCTCAGAATGGAAGTGGAAGCATATTACCATAAATTTTGTAACTGGGTTACCTAAATGCCCAGCTGAGAGAGATGCTATATGGGTTATAGTTGACCGACTCACCAAGGTAGCTCATTTTCTCCCTTTCAGAATTGGTCAATCGACGGATCTGCTAGCAGAGATATATCTCAGACAGATAGTCAGATTGCATGAAGTGCCAGTCAGTATCATATCGGACAGAGATTCAAGATTTACATCTCACTTTTGGTGGAGCATTCAAAAGAGTTTGGAAACTCGTCTCATGTTTAGTCAACTTATCATCCATAGACAGATGGTCAATCAGAGCGCACAATTCAAACTCTTGAAGATATATTGCAATCATGTATACTTGACTTTGGTGGTTCGCAGGAAGATCACCTACATCTAGTGAAGTTCTTCTACAATAACAGTTTTTAGGCCAGTATCCAAATGGCACCGTTTGAGGCACTGTATGGCAGAAAGTGCAGATCCCCTTTAGTCTGGGATAATGTAGACGAGAGGCAGATGCTTGGTCCTGAAATGGTTACGCAGACTATCGAGGTGGTCAGACAAATTAGAGATCATTTTTGAGTTGCACAAGATCGTCAGCACCATTAGGCCGAATCTCATCAGCGTCCTCTTGAGTTTTCTATCGGCGACCACGTATTTATTAGGTTCTCACCTACCCGTGGCGTCATTCGATTCGGCGTACGGGGATAGCTTAGTCCTAGGTATATAGTGTCGTTTCATATTCTCTAGCGAGTCGATGATGTGTCTTATCGTTTCGCTCTTCTACCGTCGTTACGTGAGGTACATGAAGTATTCCATATATCCCAATTACGACGGTACATTATGGATCCGAGCCATATCTTTGATCATTCAGAATTGGTTGTTGGTACCAACCTTTCATATGAGAAAATACCCGTATCTATATTGGACCGAAGGGAGAATGTCACGACCCGTACCCGCTTTTCGGATACGAGACGTGTCCAAGCCAGCCGACGTCGCAGAGTTGGCGGTAGAACGTTGTCACGGCCAAGATGCTCAAAATCATAAAATATAATATTTATTGTTCATTCATATTTCTAGATTGATAACAACATTTACAATATTTATATTTAAAGAAAGTACAAGGTTCTTACAATTAATGTAAATGATACCACATTATCTAATTTTTAGGCTTCTGCCTGCTAGTAATCATGTATCTCCCAATGCTAAGTGAAGCCATAGCTAACCTGAAAAATGTTGGTTTATAGTCAGGAATGGAACAAGCACACAAACCAACGGCAATCCGAAAACATAATAGAATTCACAAAACATAAAAATAGCATATATGAAATGAAGCCAGAGAGTAAATGTCATAACCGTATCCAATTATACTATTTATTTTAATTAATTGTACGTTCCATAAAATTTCTCTCTAATTAATTATTAATATTTTATTATAATGAAAAGGATTTAATAATTTAATTAGATGAATTTTTATAAAAGTCCATGAATTAAATTTCTAATTGTATTTTTAGACTTACCAACTCATTGGGTTAGGTGTCAATATGAGAGAGTAGGTGGCATTCATATATGTTTAGGTGGCATCTTCTAAGACATGTGGCACTTAATAATGCCACATGGGTTGGATGCATGAAGAGAGGCTCTCTTCAAGAGCCACCTCACCCACTTTCTTCTCCTTCCTCCTTTATTTCTTTTTCTCTCCCTATTCCCTTCATTCCCATCAGCATCACCAAAACCCAAACTCCTTATTTCAAAAAAAAAAAGAGAAGGAAGACGAAGAAGAAGATGGAGTAAAGAAGAAAAAATTGGGGAAGGAGCAAGCCCTAATTTCCAATTCCAAACCCAAATCATTTTCCCAAGGTAAGTCCTCTCCTACCTATATTAATTACATATAATTTCTAATGCAGTTGTAGAAGATATAGCACAAGTATTACACCCAAGTAACGTAAATCTGGAATTTTTCCAGTACAGTTTTATTGTGAGACTGTTTTGACCTAATAAAATTTACTAAAATAAAAATATGTCTAAACGAGTTATCTAAAAAATTCGACGCCGTTTCCGAAAACATATAATATGATGGTATTATGATTTATGTACTAGGAGCTACAGGCCGTGCAAAATGGATGGAAAATTCTAGAACCATATTCTGGAATTTATTTTATAGTATTTTTTGGATCAGTTTTGATCTAGCAGACTTCATTAAAATTGAAATATGTCTGAACGAGAATCAAAGAGGACTCGATAATCTTTCTGATGATATATGATACGATAGGGTTTGAGTTTATATGGTAGAAGTTATGGGGCGTACAACATAGGTGTACAATTCTGGAATTGAATCAGGAATCCAGTGTACACATAATTTTGTACGACAGATTTGACCTATTAAACCCTGTCAAAATGAGAATATGTGTGAACAAAAATCGAAGAGGATTCGATAAGATTTTCAGCGATATATAATATGATAGTATCTAGATGTATAAATTAGGAATTATTAACCGTACAATATCATCGTCGAAACCTAGAAACAATTTCTGTAATTTAAGGACACAACAGCTTTGTATCCTAACTTTGACCTATTAAACTTTATCAAATCCAAAATGTACACTTGTTTCGTAGAAAATTTGATAAGCTTTCCAACGATATATAACATGATGGTATTCAGATTTATATGATAGGTGTTATGCTATTTGCAAGTAGAGGATACATGTTTAGGATTCTGGACAACTTAGTTTTGTATTTTTATGTAATTCTTATCTACTATATTGACTGCGTGTGACCGGTGTAGAGTTGCTCCACCGAAGGGGCTTTGATCCATTTCAATTCTACGGAGAGTTGCTCCGGGTCAGTTATAGTATTGTGTTTGGAGCTCGAAATACAGAGGAGACTCTGCCGAAATTTTTAATAATTTAGAGAGTTAGACAAAGTTAGAGAATTCCTGGATTAGAAAAATCTAATTGAATAATATAAGTTTATATCCAGCTTCCTAGTCACAAGATATTACCATATGGCGTGTTGTCTTTGACACACGAGATGTTAAAATAAGTTGAACAATTCCTTACCAACGATTATTACCATATGGCGTGTTGTTCCGACACACGAGATGGTAATGAGTTGGATAATCTCCTGCCAACAAGATATTACCGTATGGCGTATGGTCTTTGACATACGAGATGGTAATTGAGTTGGAATATGATATTAGACATAGGAGTCAATAGACTATTGTCTGTATTTGTAGTTGCATCATGGGGTGGGAGAGAACAACTGGATCACGTCTATCAAATCCTTACAATATAATAACAACAGAAAAAGCTGATCAGTAGTCCCGCATCTGTAAGGCCTTGCGATGTCGGGGGTGAGGCCTAGCTCACCAACAGAGAACAGTCCAGTAAATTCCAAGAATAAAATCGGAGTTTAAAAAGTTAATGCATACAAGTTTCCCACAAGATGTGGGGGGTCGGATCTATGGCACCGCACCCAATCCAGACACCACCTGGTCCCGGGTAAATGGGATTGTTGTCGGGAAAATATAGAATGATCGTGATCCAAATGTGTTCTCTAAACTGCATCATCATATGGGGAACTTGACTGTGATTGTGGTAGTAAGTTTAGGTTGTTGTGATTGTGACGGTAGTCGTTATTTATGAATTATTAGGATTTAGTCGTAGGACGAACACTAAGGAAATTCACTATAATGAGATCTAGTCGAAGCCATATTTTAAGTTAACGTTATAATCCCTCAGAATTAATTTCTTAATTTCTTTACTTTGGAATTATGAGAATTCGATCATCTCAGTGATTCTCAATTTACTTATTTTATTTTCTCGTCTTTGACTGAGGACTTGCATGTCGTTTGACGACATAGTATTGTTCACTAGATTTGTTGACATACTTCCAAAGAGCTGCTATTGTATATTGAAGAAAAGCTGGAGAACAAGAACGAGATGTGACGATTGAAGACAATCATATTGAAATCAGATTTTCTTATCATCAATTCAGGTATATAAATATATAATTGTAATTGGATTAATAGTTGTATTAGGTATAATAGTCCATTTCAAATTTATAGTTTCAGAATGTCCTTTTGAATAATATTAATTTTATTTTGCCAATTATGACCTGCGATAACCTATCCTAGAATATTACGGGCGACAATCGCGAATATGGGTACTGGACTATTCGTATGTCGCGTAGCCTTGGGATGATGTTACGTACTCGGCTCGCCGTATTCTGGGAGCGGGGCGTGATAGTAAACTAGTGATGTAAAATCATTATTTTTTTAAAATTTTTATTTTTTATTTTTTATTTTATTAGACTAAAAAATGAATTTATACAATTTATGGTTTTATTTATTTTTTGATGACCCGGTTTGGCCAATTCAGTCCGAACTGGGCCTGCACCAAATCCAAGCCCATATAGGCATGTGGTAGGACCAAGATGACCAGGCAGGCATTTTTTTAAAGTGTGCAAAGATTTTTTTAGATTAATATAGAAATTGAGATATATATTCTAATTATTGAATTAGAGGTAAAAATTATATTTTTATTATTAATGATGTTTTTAATATTGGTACAATTATCTGGACCCAAGTAAGAGTGTGGTAAAATTTACCTATTGGAAAGATTTTATTTTTAATATTTTTATTGTTGTTAAAATTATTTTTGGGAGATTAACTAAGCCCGTCATTTGGTTTAAATATATTGCATTGAGATTGATTTATTATATATATATATATATATATATATATATATATATATATATATATATATATATATATATATATATATATATATATATATAGAAAAAAATATATATATATAGACATATTTATATATATAGACATATTAAAACCGATATGCATATATATATATATATATATATATATATATATATATATATATATATATATATATATATATAGATATATATATATATAGATATATATATATATATATATATACTTTTGATAATTGGTGGGCGGCCACCCATGTACCAGCGGCCTTAGGTGAGGTGGGACCGGCCCTTCCTTTAAGTTGCTAAGCAACAACAACAATAGTTACTAGCCGAACCCCCCCTTTTATAAGAGACAACAACAGCAGCAACAAAGGTTCACCAATTTAATTCCTCCCCTCTCTCTCTATAAACACACATATCCAAACCCTAATCAATCTCTCTTCCTCCACCCTCCTCCTCCTCTCTCCTCCACCCTCGGCCAACTCCTCCCCTCCGCGAGCACAGCAACACCCCGCGACAGCGGCGACGGAAACGACGACGACAACAACAACAACAACAGATTCCCACTTTAAGGTATCCCACTTCCCCGATCGATTTCTCTGTCAATTCTACTCCATTTTTAGATCCGTAAATTTGTGTAGAAAGCCCACATGACCCTCTTCGAGATCCCCAGGTGGATTTTGATATGGCCATCCATCTTGCTCGAAAAATCGAGACGAAGTTGGAGAAAAACCCACTTTTCTGAATATTAAAAACTGTTTTAAAACACCAACTTGTCGGCCACTTTTCTCGTTGTCCATTAAACTTTCGTAAAAGCTAATTAAAGACAGTCAAATACAACATAACCGAGATTGTAACGCACCTTTTGGATTCACTTTTCATCTAGTATGTAGAAAGTTACGCGTTGTTAAAGTTTTCCGAAAAATTTTAAATTCTATTTTCGAAAATTAGAAAAACACCCGATACGGCGTGTGCCCCGACAAACCGGGCGACGTGGTCGTGCACTATACACATCGAACGGCGCGTATGGATGTTGTCGACGTGTGGGAACAGACGGAACCCGATTTTGTTGCATATGCGCGACGAAATCAGTGCGTATCCGTCGAGATACCCCTGTATCGACCCTTTGCAAATTAAGTCACAACTTTGTGCACACTCATCATATTGCAATAAAACTTGTGCCATTGGACTCGAAATATTTTTCTGCTCCTGTGAGCCAAGTTTGGTCCGATTCTGAGACCGTTGATCGGGACGCTATTTTGGCGGGCCCACAATCCTACTCAACGGACGATTTTGTGCACAGCCCCCCGAAATCCAAAATTGGACATACCGTTGGGTTCGTCTCATCAAAACAAATCCGTAGACATGTAGTTTGACGACTTTAGAGACCGTAGATATTGGCACGTATTTCGGTGCAAAGCGGGTCCAACGGCGGACATCGTTTTGACCCGAAATTACGATTTTGCTCCTGTTCCAGAATTTAACTTTTGGACAGGCATTTCCTAGGTATATCTTTTATTCCAAAATCGTTCGTGATGTTTGTTTCAGCATCCGGAGCTTCTTGTGGATTTTGACTTTCGTGTTGACGATTCTGATTGTTGGATTTTGCTGCTTCTCGTACCACCCGCAGGCAAGATACCTTGCCATTATACTGTTTATATTCAGTCTGCATTTTATTACATATCACTGTTCATTAATTCTTGTTATTACAGTTCTTGATTTACTACATGCTCAGTGATTATTATTTACTTTATTACTATCCTTTGGTTGCACATGAACCTAGAATTAAGGGACTACCGTCTGCAGTGTATCGCATATACCTTGACACAGTTGTACCACGAGGATGTGTGAGATGAGTAGCATGTAGAGGTTCTTACGTGTGGGCTGATCCCCCATACGCATGCGTTAGGGCTAACTGCTAATAGAGGCGTGTTAGGAGACTTAGCAGTTAGTAGAGGTACATGGTCGTGGATGCGACTTGACAGGTACATTAGGTGGGGAGAACAATACCTGACGTATGGGCTTTTTTGCACTTCCCTGCTTACCTGTGCGCTCCGCCGGAGACGCAGGCTCCAGGTGCCCTCTGACGTTTTCCAGAGCATTATGGACGTAGCCCCTTGCACATGATGCCCTCTGACGATCTTCGAACGTTACGGACGTAGGCCCCTGGTGCCCTATATGGGGACTATGCCGATCCCATTTACAGCCAGGGCTCATGCGTCGAAGGATTGTTTCTCAAACAACATGTTCACTTTAGTATGGTTAGATTACCTTTTTGTGTCTTGTCACTTTCTTTGATTGTAGCATATTTTATATTCAGTATTTATATGGCATGTTCTTCCTGTATCTTGTTACGTCCCTCTGAGGACCTGGTTATCTCTTCAGGTGTGTGCTTCTGTGATTTTGCAGATGTTCTAGCCAAGGCCGTGGTCTTCTCCATTCTTTCGAAGACGATTGCGCTTGGTTCGCCTCGTTATTTTATCGATCACTTCTTATACATTTTATTTGAGATAGTTGGTAGTGGACTTTGTCTTCGCCCAACGATTGTATACATGACAAATTCAAAGTTGCTTTTATATTATTTATTTATCTAGTGGATGAGATTTAGTTATTATGGTTCTACTATATTTTACAGCTTATGTATACATACAAGGTTTCCATATATTGGAGTGTACTTTGTATTTATGCAGCTGGCATGGATACGTACCCAGTCCTAAGTATTTTGGGACTGGGGCGTTACATGTTTTTGTGGTGGCCCATGCAGGTCGAGTTGTCACTTCGGTTACGTAATTGTACCTATGTAAGCCTGCAACATAGGATTAGAATCTAGGAATCTCATCCATACAGCTTGACCTCTTCCCTTGGCTTCAAATTCCTAACTCTCGTCCGACTTTCTTGAATTGTATCTTGCTTGATTCCTTTCTACCGTTGATTCTTATTTTCGTGCTTAGTGTCAACCAGGAAGATGACTACATTAGTATATGGTCATAGGTCACACAGATGGCTAGAATGGTTATATTGGTAATTGGAATACATTCAAGACTCTAATTGAGTTAAAAAAAAGCTTTTTTTTGTGATTTAATGATTAGTAATTTGTAAAGTAGGATATCACCAAGGAAAGTTTTAACCTTGAGATTTCTAAATAGTAAACACCATAGGATTAATATTGCAGAAAAAAAGGGACTAGAATCTTTATACCCTTGATTTAAGAAATAGATTGGCCTTTTGAGGTTGATATTTATGATTTATTGGGTTATAGTTATACATCTTTGCACAAGTATAAAATTGATTTACTTTTCGAGTTGTGATATTTAAAAATTTTGAGTGATAGATATACATCTTTGAACAAATATAAAATTTATTTGGTTTTCGAGTTTGATGTTTATGATTTATTGTATTATAGTTATACACCTTTGAACAGTTATAAATTTTGTTTGAAAATGATCTTAGCTTTTAAAATGGCCATAGGAATTATTTAAATTTGAGTTGTACAACTTGCGATCTTCGTGTTTATTAAATTTTGAATTTTAAGTAGAAGTAATGATGGTAAATTTTGGTTTACAATAATTGAAAATGATTTTTGAGAATTTTTCTTTATTTTAAATTGTGTCCTATGATTGAGGATTTACAAATCTATTTAAATTTTGGTAAAAAAAAAAAGAAAAGAAGAATTTTGACTGATAAGATTATTTGAAAATTTAGTTTAATGTGGGATTGCTAATATTAAAATTTTTGGAAGAATTTTGAAGGATGTGATGGAAAGTTATTTTGATGGATTAAAGGAAGTTACCATTTAAAAGTTGTGATTTTGTTGGAATAACTTAGCATGAATAGAAGTTAAAATTGATGAGAGCATTGAGCTTAATTTTTGAGATTGCTTTTAATATGCTAAGAGTTTTATTATGAGTTATTTGAAAATTTTAGAGTGTTAAATTTTGATTGATTGTGAAATTTTTATGGATTCGTAAATTATGAACTCTTGAGTTAAATAGTTGAATTTAAATATTTATTTTGGAAAAGGTTAGTAGTAACATGATAAAAATTTGCTTTGAGATTTATGAAAGTGATTTAAATTTTTGTCATGATAAATTTGAATGGCTTGGAGTGAGTACAAATTTTGGTGGTTAAATTTTTTTTATATTTATTCAGAAATTGTTAGAGGAAACACGAGTTAAAATATTAATGGTAGGCCACAAAGGTAGCCCTAATGAGTTAGAAGTATTCCACACTAATTGCCATGTCACCCATGACTATGATAGTAGTATATACACAAGTGTTGTTAGTCATCCACCCAGCTATGTGACTGTATTTCTACCTCGGCTTACTCGACCTTCCTTCAATTCTAGATCTTTTAATTGCGACCTTCTAACCCATTTGCAATTTGAATAATGATTTAATGGTTCCTTAAATGTATTCATCTAGAAGACTATCTTCTCTCCAGAATTGTGTTCCTAAATTATTTTTACTAGATTCTTTAATTAATTTTATTTCGTGCTTTAACTTGATCTTCTTTATTTTTGTGCATTAAATTATCAC
The DNA here is from genome assembly GCA_029216955.1 of Iris pallida. NCBI lineage: Eukaryota > Viridiplantae > Streptophyta > Magnoliopsida > Asparagales > Iridaceae > Iris > Iris pallida. The sequence goes on along the minus strand of JANAVB010008599.1, from coordinate 5,697,299 downwards.
CTCGTGAACTCCCACTTTCTATTTTAGATCTTTTGGCGTCCCTTACCATGACTTGAACATTTGGAGCATGACACTAGACTTTTTCTTCCAACAAATTCCATATGTAAGACCTAGATGAGCCCATCTTCCTGTAGACATATTATGTCCTACCAAAACCCATCTCCTTGTACTCTATTTCTTGATATGACCTTATGGTCAAAATGGCCAAACTATAACCTTTACCATAATACCGATATATTTTTGACCACGGATAGGGATTCAACCTCGACTCAATTCTTTCGACCCGATATGTGATTGTGTTCTACTAAATCCCTTAAATGCTTAAATTTGTACCTTATCTTGATTGCTTGATCCATTGTCCCATGATACTATTAGTTTAACTTTTGTAAGTTGGGTAGAATACCTCACCACCTAACAAACCTTTTTTCTTGTGAACCACATTGGTAAGTTCACTTAGACTATAAATTCAGAGGACCCTACCTTATCTATTCTACTAGGCCATAAGTGAAGAAACACTAGGACAACCGTATAGGCCCAAACTTCGGGCAGACTTGATTTTAAAAGATCTTGGACTATCTAAAATTTCCTTCATCAATACCTCCCCTGCTCATATTTGACTACCTCATGCTGCTAATGTAGGTTCAGTTTTGCAAGCTTATTTCGTTATCAAGCTTGATCATGACATATTTTATTGGGTGCACCCACTAACATATTGTCTAATCAGAACAGGTGCATGATGGTCTGATCAACCTATTGCACTTTGGTTCGCTTATCACATATTATTCTACGTGGATGAAGACATAGTAAACTTGCCTTAGAGTCTCATCCGCGATAGCATTGGCAATTCTCTTTTGAATTATTTTCGCCGCCTATGAACCCCGTAATTCGTACTCAATATATAACACCGTCTTTGAAACCTTGTTGTTCTGGTCTTTTACTCATTTTTGAAAGACAAGGCACAGTACTTGCTAAGATAGACTCAAGGTATCATCTTTGGTTGCCCAATCGGTTAATTATACACAAATGTATATAGCCACCGACCGACTCATGTGGCTATATCCTCGCCTTTAACTACTCCTCATTTCTCAACCCTAGAATTATGATCGTGTCCTTCCAATTGTTCTTGAGCACTCGAGAATGATTCTAATCATTCACTTAAATCAAACTCTCAATCGAGGCGATTAGTCTCCAGTTTTTCTCAAGGAACCATATCTCCCAAACGTCTAATTATTCTCTTTGATCTACTCAATCCCTTATTACTCTCCAATTTGGATTATCGAAATTTTGCTACCTTCACTGGCAACCCTTATTCAATTCCATAACCATGATATATTTTTCTATATATCGACTCCACAATTCTCCGTTGCATGGTGGTGTTGAACGCCGTTTTATCGCCTCCACCCAAATTTAATTGTATGTTGGTATTGATAACTCATTTCCACACCTCCACACTATCTACCTTATTATTCCTAAATTTCGAGGACGAAATTCTTGTAAGTTGGGTAGGATGTAAAATCCCTATTTTTAAATTTTTTTTTAATTTTATTAGACTTAAAAATGAATTTATACAATTTATGGTTTTATTTATTTTTTGATGACCCGGTTTGGCCAATTCAGTCCGAACTGGGCCTGGACCAAATCCAAGCCCATATAGGCATGTGGTAGGACCAAGATGACCAGGCAGGCTTTTTTTTAAAGTGTGCAAAGATTTTTTTTAGATTAATTTAGAAATTGAGATATATATTCTAATTATTGAATTAGAGGTAAAAATTATATTTTTATTATTAATGATGTTTTCAATACTGGTACAATTATCTGGACCCAAGTAAGAGTGTGGTAAAATTTACCCATTGGAAAGATTTTATTTTTAATATTTTTATTGTTGTTAAAATTATTTTTGGGAGATTAACTAAGCCCGTCAGTTGGTTTAAATATATTGCATTGAGATTGATTTATATATATATATATATATATATATATATATATATATATATATATATATATATATATATATATGTGCATATCGGTTTTAATATGTCAACTATTCACATAAGCAAATATTTAAATTTGTTATTGAAATTTTTGGAGATTTTGTGCATATATATGGATATATATAAATATGTCTATATATATATGTCTATATATATATATATATATATATATATATATATATATATATATATATATACTTTTGATAATTGGTGGGCGGCCACCCATGTGCCAGCGGCCTTGGGTGAGGTGGGACCGGCCCTTCCTTTAAGTTGCTAAGCAACAGCAACAATAGTTACTAGCCGAACCCCCCTTTTATAAGAGACAACAACAGCAGCAACAAAGGTTCACCAATTTAATTCCTCCCCTCTCTATAAACACACATATCCAAACCCTAATCAATCTCTCTTCCTCCACCTTCCTCCTCCTCTCTCCTCCACCCTCGGCCAATTCCTCCCCTCCGCGAGCACAGCAACTCCCTGCGACAGCGGCGACGGAAACGACGACGACAACAACAACAACAGATTCCCACTTTAAGGTATCCAACTTTCCCGATCGATTTCTCTGTCAATTCTACTCCGTTTTTAGATCCGTAAATTTGTGTAGAAAGCCCAAATGACCCTCTTCGAGATCCCCCAGGTGGATTTTGACATGGTCATCCATCTTGCTCGAAAAGTCGAGACGAAGTTGGAGAAAAACCCACTTTTCTGAATATTAAAAACTGTTTTAAAACACCAACTTGTCGGCCACTTTTCTCGCTGTCCATTAAACTTTCATAAAAACTAATTAAAGACAGTCAAAGACAACATAACCGAGATTGTAACGCACCTTTTGGATTCACTTTTCATCTAGTATGTAGAAAGTTACGCGTTGTTAAAGTTTTTCGAAAAATTTTAAATTTTGTTTTCGAAAATTAGAAAAACACCCGATACGGCGTGTGCCCCGACAAACCGGGCGACGTGGTCACGCACTATACGTATCGAAAGGCGCGTATGGATGTTGTCAACGTGTGGGAACAGACGGAACCCGATTTTGTTGCATATGCGCGACGAAATCAGTGCGTATCCGTCGAGATACCCCCGTATCGACCCTTTGCAAATTAAGTCACAACTTTGTGCACACTCATCATATCGCGATGAAACTTGCGCCATTGGAATCGAAATATTTTTCTGGTCTTGTGAGCCAAGTTTGGTCCGATTCTGAGACCGTTGATCGGGACGCTATTTTGGCGGGCCCATAATCCCACTCAACGGGCGATTTTGTGCACAGCCCACCGGAATCCAAAATTGGACATACCGTTGGGTTCGTCTCATCAAAACAAATCCGTAGACATGTAGTTTGACGACTTTAGAGACCGTAGATATTGGCACGCATTTCGGTGCAAAGCGAATCCAACGGCGGACATCGTTTTGATCCGAAATTACGATTTTGCCCCTGTTCCAGAATTTAACTTTTGGACAGGCGTTTCCTAGGCATATCTTTTATTCCAAACTCGTTCGTGATGTTTGTTTCAGCATCCGGAGCTTCTTGTGGATTTTGACTTTTGTGTTGACGATTCTGATTGTTGGATTTTGCTGCTTCTCGCACCACCCGCAGGCAAGATATCTTGCCATTATACTGTTTATATTCAGTCTGCATTTTATTACATATCACTGTTCATTAATTCCAGTTATTATAGTTCTTGATTTACTACATGTTCAGTAATTATTATTTACTTTGTTACTATCCTTTGGTTGCACATGAACCTAGAGTTAAGGGACTACCGTCTGTAGTGTATCGCATATACCTTGACACAGTTGTACCACGAGGATGTGTGAGATGAGTAGCATGTAGAGGTTCTTGCGTGTGGACTGATCCCCCATGCACATGCGTTAGGGCTAACTGCTAATAGAGGCGTGTTAGGAGACTTAGCAGTTAGTAGAGGTACATGGTCGTGGATGCGACTTGACAGGTACATTGGGTGGGGAGAACAATACCTGACGTATGGGCTTCTTTGCACTTCCCTGCTTACCTGTGCGCTCCGCCGGAGACGCAGGCTCCAGGAGCCCTCTGACGTTTTCCAGAGCGTTATGGACGTAGCCCCTTGCACATGATGCCCTCTGACGATCTTCGGACGTTACGGACGTAGGTCCCTGGTGCCCTATATGGGGACTATGCCGATCCCATTTATAGCCAGGGCTCATGCGTCGAAGGATTGTTTCTCAAACTGCATGTTCACTTTAGTATGGTTAGATTACCTTTTTGTGGCTTGTCACTTTCTTTGATTGTGGCATATTTTATATTCAGTATTTATATGGCATGTTCTTCCTGTATCTTGTTACGTCCCTCTGAGGACCTGGTTATCTCTCCAGGTGTGTGCTTCTGTGATTTTGCAGGTGTTCTAGCCAAGGTCGTGGTCTTCTCCATTCTTTCGAAGACGATTGCGCTTGGTTCGCCTCGTTATTTTATCGATCACTTCTTGTACATTTTATTTGAGATAGTTGGTAGTGGACTTTGTCTCCGCCCAACGATTGTATACATGGCAAATTCAAAGTTGCTTTTATATCATTTATTTATCTAGTGGATGAGATTTAGTTATTATGGTTCTACTGTATTTTACAGCTTATGTATACATACAAGGTTTCCATATATTGGAGTGTACTTTGTGTGTATGCAGCTGGCATGGATACGTACCTAGTCCTAAGTATTTTGGGACTGGGGCGTTACAAGTAACATGTCAGGTATAGAATAAACTGGAAAGATATAGCAGGATATATGGTCGAGAATAAAACATGTAAACATAGTGACATGGCAAGTAGTGACGACTGCAAGAAGAAAGACAAGGAAACACTATCTACATGTTTTGAAATATCGAGTTCGACATGTGAATGGCTAAGGGGTAAATCAGGCACCCTGCACGTGTCGTGTGCAACTGCTATTCTCCACTTAAGACACGGGGGATAGTCTTGGCACATATCTACTAAGATATTTCTCCTCTCGACTAGTACTCATGGACTCGAACAAGTCACGAAAACACGACAATCACGAAATAAAGTATGTAGAGATCCATGACACTAATCCGTGTAACAATGTGTCAACAAGCAAGAGCATATGTATAAACATGAAATGGAAAGACTACTATGAATCGAAAGCAATCAGAACGTGCACTTGCCTGGGATTCTTAGCTGCTGAAACCGATAATCACATTGGGTCCAGATTAGTCTGATTAGCCTAAGTCGATATGAGAAAGTCAGGATTTACAAGAATTAGGGACTCATGCTTAACTACGATTAAGATTGATCTAATATAATATAGAATTTGAAGAGAAAAATTCCTAATAAAATTTATATAATAATATTTCAATAGTATTCGTTATATATAACCTTTTGAAAATATTCCAACCATAAGGTTTATTATTTAAAATTTATAGGAATAATATTAAAATCCAGTAAACCGTCTATTTTATGCAAGGACCAAAATATACTTATAAATTATCCATTTAGAATAATATATGTAAACTAATTTTTAAAATACATAATAGCTATTCTGAGACTCATTCAAGAAAATAATCATAATATAATAAAATATATTTTCACTAGCAAAATTCTTTTTAGAAATAAATGCATCAAATCTATAAAACATTTCGGCAAAAATCTAATTTTTTTTGCCAAATATAACCATAGGACAAAACTATAAGAAAATGCTTGAATAACATATTTAAGGAGTTTTAAATCTAGTTTTAAAAATAGGGGTAAGGTCCAAGCCCCGTACTATCATTGGTAAAATATAATTTAAAAATATTTATTTAAAATCAATGATACTTAATGATGAAAACACCACTAATAATATCAACAACAATAATAACTAAATAATACTAATAGGAACTTAAAAACTACTAAAAATAACAATTCAATTACTACAAATAATAATAGGATATCAATAAAGCTCATGGTAGGAAAAATACAATAATCTTTAAGATACCACACCATTCTTTCTAACATTAACATTTGACAATAAGCTCATAACCATCACACTCTACAATACTATTTTAATGAAATTATTTACCATAGACAAACTCTCATCTCAGAGTCTCCTTTGGTTACTACGTGTAATAATGATAAAATAAGAGTAAATATGAAGAAAACATTATACCCTTCTCGTTTCTCACGTACCAAATATTAATAAGAGGAGAACCAGCATCTGTTGTTGTCTTCAAAATAATGTAAGACCATCTCCAATCGTGATTTGTAAAATGAGTTCTTATCCTTTTTGGCATTGTACTTTATGGAGATTTCTATCCTAGTTGGAAGAGTTTCTAGATAGAAATTGTAGACATACAAAAATGCTCTCCAATGGTTTTCCATTTCTATCCTATGTGTCACATTGTAAAAGGAACAATTTAATGGTGTGGGACCCAATAATAATTGTCATGAGAGATAGGAGAATTTCTATGAGAGTTTCTACATGTAGAAACCCTCTTAGAAAGTTTCTATCCTACATCATTGCCACCTAGGATAGAAATGGTGATAGAAATGGTGATAGAAATCACCATTGGAAGAAGTTTTTTCTAAAATGGATTTCTTCCATAGAAATAGGGAAGATAGAAACCCCCACTGGAGATGGTCTAATAAACTATTATTTAAAGGGAGAGAAAGGGACAGAGAGACAGATGGGGAAAACCGAAAGAGGGAGAGAGTGTTCAGAGAGAGGGGGCATTTACCAGGGTTGTTCGGCCGGAGGAGCTCGGATCTGCTTCGGCGGAGGTTCTGCACGGCCGAAAATGCGGCGCTGTCCGCAAAATCTACGGACAAGGAGAACTCGTCCAGAGCAGCGCGGCTGCGGAGTCTTCGCGCTGGAGGAGGCGGCGGGAGCTCGCAAAACTCGCCGGAGGAGCTCCGAAGGGCAGCGTGCGGGTCCTGGAGAGGGGGTCGCGGCCTCTGGCATGATGAACGAGGGCGGTGATCATATTCGATAATGGTGGGGTGTGTGTTCAGGCAGTGGCAGAAGTGAGGTTGCAGAGCTCGTCAGCGGCTTCAAGGGGGTCGGTTGTGGCGGTGCGAAGCCAGGATGGGAAGGTGGTTTTTTTTTCTGAATGTTTTATTCTTTATTTTTGGTTTGGAGGATGGTGAAGTGTCGAACACGATAGGATGGATATATTGTAATGAAGGAAGTGGATGTACACGGACACTCGGGGTCGGACCCGAGGCCGGACACTCGGCGGACACGAAGATGGTGTTGACTGGACACAGACACCGCGATACGATAAAGTTATTTTAGTGATGGCGGTTTGATTGGTGGCGGCAGCGACTTGGTAATGGTGGTATGGAGTCGGGTGATGGGGTGGTGGCGAGGTGATGATGGCGGGGAGATTTGGTGGCGAAGACGGGTGAAGTCGAGAACCGTGGTGATGGGAGGAGGCTGGGAACGAGATTGTGTCGAGGCCGACACAGCGGTGACCACGACTGTACTGTCGATGGTGTTGGTGGTTCGGGTGTTGCAGGGGAGACGGGTCGGCCAGACTGGGAGGTTTTGGGAGAGGAGTTGAATGAAAACAAATTATGGTTTCCTCTGTGTATTATATAGATAAGTGTGTATAGGAAGATAAGATGGTTTAGTTGGAATAGAAGATGAGATATATGTGATATAGTTAGGGATAAAGATTAGCTTTGGAAAAGTCTATCATAACTTCAATTTAAAATAAATATGATCAAATAGTCATATAAATTATGATATTTGTTAAAAATATTTAATCTATTAATATACTACCTTATCTTTTATTTGTTTTAAAGAACTATTCCTTAAAGAATAAAATACTTTGTTATTCAAATAAATTTCAAACTACACTATTCAAAATCTTAGTCCACTAATTTATCATAAAAATAATTTAAAAGTATTATTTGACACTGTTAAATATTTTCAAGTATATTTTCATAAATTCATACTTTATTCAAAATAAATTAGCTAACTATTTTATTGTTTAAAAATACTTATAATAACAAACCAAATAAGTATATCAATTTAAATGAGTAACTTAATGTTATTAAATACGTTTCGAATATATATAAATTCAAATATCAAATAAGTTAGTTAAAGCGTCCCATAACTCAAATAAACTTGAATACCACAAATTCAAAATTAATCCATAATAATTTAAAATAATACTATATTTTGTCAATAATATTTAAAATTACATCTAGCCAAATTTGAAACTAATAATGCTTCTAAAATAAGGCTTAATACTGCCAAATAATATTTTTAATCAAATAAACTTTTGAATAAGACTAATCTAATCAAATTTCCATAAATAATCCAACTAATAATTTAAAGCATTAGTCTATCTTATCAAATAAATTAAGTCACGTGAATTCCAATTCAACTCAAATAAACAAATAAATAAAAAACGGAAAGAGGAGTTACAAAAAGATACTCAAGAACAAGACTATTAGTTTAGTCCATGTTGCTTGGGGTCATCACTCTTTGGGTGAGTCAACTTGGGAACGTGAGGATGATATCCGATCGCGATATCCATATCTGTTTGACTCATGAGGTATAATGTCTTTCTTATGCCCTATGCTTTTAACTCCTTGCTTGCATGAATGATTGGTTGATTAATTGCTTGTCGTAGATTGTCCGTGGTTAGTGTAGCTTGCCCCGACATCTCTAACCTTTTGATTAAATTTCGAGGACATAATTATTTTAAGGTGGGTAGAGTTGTCACTCCCGTTTTTCGTTATATGTATTTTTAGTATACGTGTACGAAATTCTGACTTTTGTCGGGAGATCCGTATTTTGACTTGTCTTGTTTAGCCTAGTCCTGGGTTAATCTAGCCTTGGTTTATTTGGTCTTAGTTCATCATGGCTTGACTTGGTTTATTTTGGTTCAGCTTGACTTGGCTTGGTTTGGTTTTGTGTAGTTTGAGATGAGTATGTTGGTATATAAGTCAACCCCACTCTCTCTCTCTTCCATAACTCTTTATTTATTTTCTTCATCTTCTCCATTACTCCTCCCCACCCAACAAAGAAACCCTAAGCAAGTGCAACTTGCTTTGCTTCATGATGGATCTCAAATTTTATTGTTCCATTGTCTTCCTTCATTGATTCTAGCCTCTTTAGAACTTGGAGATTTTGGTTTTGATGGTTACATTTTTGTAGATCTAAGTTTATAGTTTCTTCGGGTTTTTCTTGGTTTTGATCTCTTAAATTTTGTTATTTTCAAAAATTAATGGTTTCATACTGTAGATAATTCAATTTCATTCAGTTTAGACCTTTATTTTACCCAATTTAGAGTCCTTTAGCCCAAGTTATGGACATTGAAAGTTTCTAAAACTCCATGGCCAAAAGTTTGCTGGTAGGGACGATACCTCGCGCACCTCGTGCGCACCTCGCGCACCTTTTGGTCCGCGCACTTTGAACCTCGATACCTTTTGGTCCGCGCATCATGCACCTCGCGCACCTTTTGGTCCGCGCACCTTGCACCTCGCGCACCTTTTGGTTCGTCCACCTTGCACCTTGTGTACCTTTTGGTCCATGCACCTTGCACCTCGCGCACCTCGTGCACCGTGCACCTCGCGCATCTCGTGCACCTTGCACCTCGCGCACCTCGTGCATCCTGTACCTCGCGCACCTTGTGCACCTTGCACCTCGCGTACCTTGCACCTCGTGCATCTTGCACCTCGCGTACCTCATGCATATTGTACCTCGCGCACCTTGTACCTCGCGTATCTCGTGCACCTTGCACCTCGTACATCTTGCAAACTCAAAACGTGAAAGTTGTAGATCTTTGTCTTGGCTTCAAGAATCTTCTTGTCTCACTTTAATCAGAGTTTATATGTGACTTATAGTTTCAATCACATATGGATGTTCTCGATCTTCTTTGCATATTTTTTCTATACTTGTCCTAAATGGCGACGACCGGACTTGACACTTGATAGTCTTGAGATAGTAACTTGAACTTGACTTGAACATGATAATATGAACCCGTCTTGATAAATCTTGATAAGTGATCCGTCGAGGTACACTCCAGACAAGTACTCTTGACATGACAAGTAACCTGGCATGACATGTATAATCTTGAAAGGCTGTTGCGATAGCTACTGTAAACCCCAAAAATTTTAATACATTTTTTTATCGATTTTTGGTTTTTCGTAATCGTACGTCGCATGTGAGTTCGTGTTCTTCGTATTTGTACGTCGCGTGCGAAATTGCGAGATGATATAAATTTTATACCAAACATGTTTTATTAAAAGATTTATGTTATTTTGAATTATTGCGTCGCGTCGAGATTTGATAAACATTATTTATTTTTATAAAAAGTCTATTGATTTTATTGTACAAATAGTAATTTGAAAAAACTATGTTTTATAAAAGTATCTTAATTGCGAGGTGCATAAAATTTAATTCATGACTATTTTGATTTATGGAAACTATTTGTAACCACTTTAATTATTTATAAAAGGTAATTATCATTTTCAAAATTTATTTATTATAATATTTATTATATATGAAAAATGAAATTTGAAATTATGTGTGATTAATATCTAATTAGTTATGATAATTTAATTTGAAAATATTTTATTTTTAATAGAATTTAAATTTAAGATAGGATTTACTTAGATATAAATTCAATCGGATTTGATTGAAATAGTTTTGAATCTATTTGGGTTAAATATGATATTATCTATGGGGAATTTAAATCGTCCCAAAGCCATATCCAATTGGAGCCCCGCCTCCTATATAAGGAGAGCCCTATTGCTCTATTTTTTCCTCCATAAACTCTACAACCAAAATACTCAACCCCAACCCAAAAATTGTGCATTGTGTCCGTGTCCCTGTTCCCCTCCCATCCGCTATAATTCTATTTTGTACATATACATGGCTTCTCCGTGTCCGATAGTCCCGGACACCAACCCTTTCAATCCCTCATGTCTCGTAGGACACGAATCCAGTTCCGACACAATCTCTGACATCATCCAAACCTAACCTAGACCTTGTCGTTCCATGTCCAGCCGTCGCCTTGGCAAGCCTCGCCACCTCTCCATCGCAGCAACCTCCGCCACTGCCATTGTCACCTCTGACTTCACCCCTACCATCACCATCACCACCATTACCGAAGCGCTCGCCAAACCCATCGTCACCGACGACTTCGCCAATGACACAACCATCACCAACATCGTCATCATCTCCACCACTCCCCGACCGACCCTCCTCCCTGCCACCGTACTCTAGGCCATCATCGGCCACATCGGTCCCTATCCGCCGCGGCCCCTAAAAATCCCCACAACACCTCCGCCCATAGGACCCCATCTCCATCGCCATGACAGCCACCCAAAACCCCAAAATCACACCATCACCATCAGCAAGAACGAAAAACTCACATCCTTCCCGACCATCGAAGTCCATATGCGCCGGTCTTCCGTTTTGACCGAGGAGCTGCCGTCGTCAGCACCTTCGATGTCGTCCCGTCCACCTCTGCAGCAGCGAGGCAGGTCATGCACGTGCAGCCGAGCATCTCCGCATCGAGCTCCCCTCCTCCTCCACGAGATCACCGCCCAAGGCCTCCAACACGACCCCGTCAGCCGTCAGCCCCCGCCGTGGGTCCGACTCATCCGCCACCAATTCCGACCTCAGGCCGCCCAACCGCGTCGCACGTCCGCCGCCGAGCTGCGTCCGAGCAGCACCTCGCCGAGATGAGATCTGTAGGAACCCTAGAGGGGGGTGAATAGGGTCAAGCTAACTAATCAAGCACTTAGCACAAGCTAATTAGCAATTTTAAAATATAAGTGCAAGAGAAGAAGCAATAACAATAGCGACACACGATATATCCTGGTATCCTCCCAAGAGGCACTCCAGTCCCGGAAATCTCTCCGGCTTTAATCCACTATTTGAGTAAATAGTTACACACGAGTTTGGATCTGAAGAACTCGCCAACTTCTTATACGAGAGCTTTAATCCGAAGGCCTCTCCGACTTCAACCGAGAGTTTGGATACGAAGACTCTCCAACTTCAACCGAGAGTTTGGATACGAAGACTCTCCAACTTCAACAATTCACAATAGGTTTGATCTCCTTAAACAATAAGATGAAGATCTTACTTTTTAACTCAATAACTCTAACACAATTTGTGGATGGCAAATGAAAGCTTTGTAAAGTTGTTTGTGGATAGGCTTTGGTGGTTTAGAAATTTTTAGGCTCAAAAGCATCATCCTTGAATGAAGGGGTTCAAGGCTATTTATAACCAAAGCATTAAAAAGAGCTCAAGGCAACTTTTCAGTCAACGAACCGGGATACCGTCGGTATGAACCGGCATACCGGCGGTATACCGGTCTGAAATGCAACGGCTAAATATATTGCCGTTGGGATCATTAATTGCTCGGATTTTCGACCGTTGGATTTTCAACGTTACTAAACAGGTATACCGTCGGTATGAACCGGTATGCCGTCGGTATGCCGATTTTGTAGACAGAAACTTTCTGTGAACAAAATTGGTATACTGTCGGTATGGACCGGTATACCGTCGGTATGTCGGTTTTCATCCGAAAATGATCCTGGGCTAATTTCTACCCTAGCTTTCGATTGCCATCCATTTTTTGTGTTTACAAATATTTCTAAGACTCATTACAGACTCCAAAAAAACGGTAGCAGGTGCAGGCTTCTTCAGAGTCTTGAAATGATGATGGCATGGCATGGCTTTTTTTCTTGATAGATGTTAGCTTTTTTCCTTGGCGGTAGCTGTCCAAAGATATCCAGGCTTTTTCTCCCGGTGCGTGGCTCCGAAGATGTCGTCGGATGGTTTAGAGAAATCTTATGGGATCCGTCGTCTTTGTCCCACTATGATTTCTTCATTGCATATTACTTTATCTTGCTTATTACGTTTCTGCATGTACATGTTAGACGAACAAAGAAATATACATAGTAGTAAGTATGACAAGTTTAATGCACATTAGGACAATGCTGAGTTTAAGTATAGGTGCTAAGGTGATAGCAAAAATGTTAGTGATATCATAATGATTAAACTTAATTGAATGACCACAATCAAAAACATAGTTTTGATTTTGGCAACCCGATTAAATTTAAGATAGATAAGCTCATATCACTAAGATGTAAACCAATAGGCACATATCACCAAACGTATAAGTATAAGTAGAAATGTTATAGCGATAGTATAAGATTAGTGATAAAGAAATGCTAAACTTAACAGATTAACCATATTCAAAAATACGATACAATATTGGGCCAACAAGATCGCCTCTCACTCTCGCACTCTCTCTTTTACTCCCGCTCTTACTCTCCATCCCTCCCGAATGCCTCTCTTCACTCCCTCCTCCTTCACAGGTGAATTCGTTCAATTAATACTCTCTTTCCTTCCAGTGGTGAAGAGAAAGGGTCAAATTAGAAATGGTGAAAGAGAAGGGATTTCTTTTCATTGTCATATTGGAAGTGGTAAAGTACAGAGAGTTTTTATGCATATTTATACCAATCTATGCCCTCTAATTATTGATTGTTGCTATTATTACTATTATGATTATTATTAATATTAATATTATTATATTTATTATTATTATTATTATTATTATTATTATTATTTGCTTTAGATAGTTACTATTAAGTAGTTATTACAATTACTTATTTCCTTTAGTTTCATGACTACTTATTTCCTTAAGTAGTTATTACAATTCTTATTTTTGTATCATTAGCAAAACAAAAATATTTAAATATATATGCTACTACTTCCAGCGGTTCTATTCTATCTATAATATTGGACTTGCAATCATTTTCAAATTTGGGTTATGAACCTAAATAAATTAATATATTATATTTATAAAAAAAACTATTTTAGGCCTCAAAATTTTATTTAACACAAGTTGGAACTTTTGGTATTAAAATGACAACTAGATTTTTAACATATTTAGTTACAAGTATTTTGACTAATAAAATATAATTTCCAAATTATTATACATAAAATATTTTCAAATATTTTTGTAAAAATTATTATTTTTAATTAAATATATTGTCAAATATATAAATAAATAATTTCTAGAAAGAGTATAAATACTTTTCTACGCAAATTCTCACTGTCTGTCCATATTCAATCGTGACTAATTCTGTAATCCTATTTCCGGTTCTCTACATATCAAACGTGGCCTTTTGATAAATTGGAGTATGACAGACCATCACACCAAATTAGGAGACACACCAGGCAAGATACCTTGCCTTATTTACTGTTTATCACAAGTTGGAACTTTTGGTATTAAAATGACAACTAGATTTTTAACATATTTAGTTACAAGTATTTTGACTAATAAAATATAATTTCAAAATTATTATACATAAAATATTTTCAAATATTTTTGTAAAAATTATTGCTTTTAACTAAATATATTTTCAAATATATAAACAAATAATTTCTAGAAAGAGTATAATTACTTTTCTACGCAAATTCTCACTGTCTGTCCATATTCAATCGTGACTAATTCCGTAATCCTATTTCTGGGCCTCTACATATCAAACATGGCTTTTTGACAAATTGGAGTATGACAGACCATCACACCAAACTAGGAGACACACCAGGCAAGATACCTTGCCTTATTTACTGTTTATAATTAGTTGCATGTTCTTTATTTTACTGTATATTTATTTTTAGTTCATTTTCAGTTGGATCCGTGACTTGCTGTTTATAGTTACTTTATTATTCTTTCATTTATTATTCTTGCTTGTATTTTAATATGCATGTGGACCTAGTCTTTATGGACTACCTTTTAACAGTGACCCTTGGGAGGGTGAAGACAGTTAGATGTATGGGCTAGCCAATTCCAAAAATCGTAGTAACTGCGTGCTACGGTATTCGTATAGAGACGGTCACTAACCTCGAGCTATGTGGACTGATAGATCATGTGGGCCGCTAGCCTCGAGTTATACCGACAAATAGTATTGGTACTTGACGTGTGTGTGTCGTGAGTTATGAGTTAGTCTTCGGGGAGTCAGCCTTCACCTGTCCAAACATCGAGTTGTCTTCTAAATTACATACTAGAGAGGTTAGGAGACCTTAGTCAATGTCATGTCACACTCCGTCCTAGTCATGGCATGGGACAATGTCACATCGCGGAATAGTGTGCTACCCCTTGTCCTTGTTTGGTTGTAGGGATAGTCTACTGTTTCGATGAGGGGATATTGGGCCGTGTTGTGGTTGAGATACTTTACTTTTATTTGTGACTTTATGGCATATTTTATATTCAATAATTATGACATGTTCTTCCTGTATCTTGTTACGTTCCTTTGAGGACATGGTGATCTCTCCAGGTTTGTGCCTTTGTGATGTTTCGTAGGTGCTTTAGCCAAGACCATGTTTTACTCTCTTCCTCCGAGGTGATTGCACTTGGATCGCCTTCGCATCGCTCAAAAAATTCCTTTGTTATGTATTTCTTCTCTTTTTAGTTGGTAGTGGATTTGTCTCGGCCTAACGATTTGTAAATGACAATTCATGAGTTGATTTATAAATTCTTCCTTCTTTATTTGTGGATGAGATTAATATCGTGGTTTACTGTATTTACAGCTTATGTATATATATGATGGTTCTATATATTAGAGTTTACGTCGTATGTATGCAGCTGGCATGTCGACGTACTTAGTCCTAACTATTTTGGGACTGGGGCCTTACATATTTTTGTGGTGGCCTATGCAGGTCGAGTTTATCATTTTGGTTTTGTTATTGTAATAATGTAAGCCTGCATATAGGATTAGAGTCTAGGATCTCATCCATATATTTGACCTCCTTCCTCGATTTCGTTTTCGAACTCTCGCTTGGCTTATTGTTTTTTCATCTTTCTTGATTCCCTCTGCCGTAAATTATTATCCTTCTTTCGTGCTTGATAGTGGTTAGGAAGATACCCATACTTGATTGATATATTCAATTATCCCATCACACTACTAGTTAAACTCTTGTAAGTTGTGTAGAATACCTCAAAACCTGGCATCATACTATTCTTGGGACCCAGTAAGGTTGTATAATTGAAGGTCACTAGTAGGATTGTTTAGATAACCCTAACCTATTTGGTCAAACTAAAGACTTAGACAAGAAGACACTAGGATGACTATGTAGGCCCAAAATTCGGGAAAGACTTAGATTTAAGAAACTTGAACTATTCATATTTTTCTTTCAATCGTTATATCTTGTACTTACATTTTGGACTAACTTGACTAACGCTGCTTCTAAAGCCTAGTTTTGCAAGCTTATTTCTTTCATCGAGCTTGTTTACGACATATGTTTATTGGGGAGGTCCCACTAATATATTGTCGAGTCAGAACTGGTGCATGATGGTTTGATCAACCGAGTGCACTTGGTTCGCTCTTCATTCTAAGTGGCATGAGATATAGTTAGACTTGCCCTCTAGGGTCTCGTCCGCGATTTCCTTGACAATCTCTTTTGAATTATTCACTCGCCTTTTCGTATTCGATTGTAGCTTCCTTGAACTCCTTATTGTTTCGTGTTTCGCCTATGTTAGAAAGACAAACGCTCCTACTTGATACATAGACACGGATTCTACTGCTATAAATATGATAGTTGTATATACACAAGTGTAGTTAGTCATCTACCAAATCATGTGATTATCTCTTAAATTTACTCGACCTTCCCTCAAATCTAGATCTTTTATCATGACCATCTAATCATTTGAAACATGGAAAATAATTAGATCGTTCCTTGATCATACCCCATCTGGGTGACAATCTTCTCTCTAGAACCCGTGTTCCTAACCTATTTTACTATATTCCTTAATTATCTTTATTTCGTGCTTCAACTTGATCATTTACTTTTTGCGCCTCATGAACGCCCACTTTCTATTTAGATCTTTTGGGTGTCCCTTACCGTGACATTGATATTCGGAGAATGAGACCAGCTACTACCTTTCAATAAATTTCACATACAAGACATAGACGACTCCACCTTCATGTAGATATATCATGTCCCACTCAAATACGTCCCTTTGTACTATATTTTTACGATACGACTTCCAGGCCAAAAGGCAAAATTATAACCATTACCATGTTACCGAAATACTTTTCGACTACAGATAGGGACTCAACCTTGACTCAAATCTTTCGACCCAATATACGATTGTGATATACTAAATTCCTTAAATGCTTAACTTTGTATTTTATCTTGATTTCTTGACCCTTGTCCTTTTATTATCTTGATTTACTTAGACCCATAACACCTTTTACTCTTCATGCAATATTAGCAACCCTTACCTTTCTTCCTTCAAATTGAATTGCTTTACTCATTGAGAATTTTCCCTTAAAATCGGATCGTAATTTGTGCAACCTTGTCCTTAATTGAGCAAAGATAAGAAGCGGATCATGACACCCATCGGTTAGAAAGAGATTGGATTAGAAAACCCCATAAAGGAGATGATGGTATAGTTAAATAAAATGATTGTGTGATTATGAGGCATAAGTTGAAATATATGATAAGGGCTATTAGATAGAATTGAGAAATGTGATATTATGTTTTGACAAGTGATATGATCAAAAGAGGGTATAGTTGCGATTTATAAATTATTTCAGAATTTATTAAAAGGTATAAGATATAATTTTTTTATATTGGTACTTTGAAGTCAATATCTTTTGTACATAGATAAATTAGAAGGAATTTCCTACTAAGAAGAGTTCAAAAATTTCTTTTTGCCTTCGACTAAATCGATTTACTACAACTTAAATTTTCAAGAAGATTGGCACTTGAGGAAATGTATAGATATGTCGAAAGATGAAGATTGCAGATTTATTGAATTAAAGTTTCATGACTTTTTAAATTTCTAATTATGAGATATCGCATATAAGAACATATTTTAAGGAATCGATTGTTTTGTTTGGTGAGTTAAATAAATGGCAGTTTGAAGGATGATATACACATGAGTATGCTTTAAGAATTTTAAGTAGTGTTTGAGGTTATTTAAGGATAGTTATCAAATCGAATAAAGAAAAAGAGGGAACTGCTTAAAGGAAATTTAAATTTTACAAGGAAAACGCTAAATTAGATAAGGAATCGAGTATTTGATTATGTTGAGATTGAACTTGAATAAAAATCTTTATTGAGTTACAGTTCAGCATTGCGATCGAAGAAGTTATTGTTTACTCATAAGGTGGCACGTCTAGAGAATAAATGGTAACGTTGAGTGAATTTAAACGTTGATGGATTGTCATGCATTGATCATCTTCTACACTACAATTGTTGATTTTATTTGACTAAATTATCTAAATTGTCCATTTGATTAACTTAGGTCTCAGAATCCTCGCTCAATGGTTAATCGTGATTCTTATCGATCAACCCTTCCTACCTCCTCAATCCTATCTACCCTAATATTTCTAAATTTCGTGGAAGATATTCTTGTAAGTTGGGTAGGATGTAAACCCCCAAAATTTTTAATATAATTTTTTTTATCGATTTTTGGTTTTTCATAATCGTACGTCGCGTGCGAGTTCGCGTTCTTCGTATTTGTACGTCGCGCGCGAAATTGCGAGATGATATAAATTTTATACTAAAAATGTTTTATTAAAAGATTTATGTTATTTTGAATTATTGCGTCGTGTCGAGATTTAACAAACGTTATTTATTATTATAAAAAGACTAGTGATTTTATTGTACAAATAGTAATTTGGAAAAACTATGTTTTATAAAAGTATCTTAATTGCAAGGTGCATGAAATTTAATTCGTGACTATTTTGATTTATGGAAACAATTTGTAACCACTTTAATTATTTATAAAAGGTAATTATCATTTTCAAAATTTATTTATTATTATATTTTATTATATATGAAAAATGAAATTTGAAATTATGTGTGATTAATATCTAATTAGTTACGATAATTTAATTTGAAAATATTTTATTTTTAATAGAATTTAAATTTAAGATAGGATTTACTTAGATATAAATTCAATCGGATTTGATTGAAATAGTTTTGAATCTATTTGGATTAAATATGATATTATCTATGGGGAATTTAAATCGTCCCAAAGCCATATCCAATTGGAGCCCCACCTCCTATATAAGGAGAGCCCCATTGCTCTCTTTTTCCTCCATAAACTCTACAACCAAAATACTCAACCACAACCCAAAAATTGTACATTGTGTCCGTGTCCCCGTCCCCCTCCCATCCACTATATTTCTATTTTGTACATATACATGGCTTCTCCGTGTCCGACAGTCTCGGACACCAACACTTTCAATCCCTTGTGTCTCGTAGGAGACGAATCCAGTTCCCGACACAATCTCTGACATCACCCAAACCTAACCTAGACCCTGTCGTTCCATGTCCATCTGCCGCCTCGGCAAGCCCCGCCACCTCTCCATCAAAGCAACCTCTGTCACTGCCATCGTCACCTCTGACTTCATCCCCACCATTACCGTCACCACCACTACCGAAGCCCTCGCCAAACCTATCGTCACCGACGACTTCGCCAATGCCACAACCATCACCAACATCGTAATCATCTCCACCACTCCCCGGTCGACCCTCCTCCCTGCCACCGTACTCCAGTCCATCATCGGCCACATCGATCCCCATCCGTTGCAGCCCACAAAAATCTCCACACCACCTTCGCCTACAGGACCCCATCACCCTCGCCATGACAGCTAGCCAAAACCCCCAAATCATACCATCACCATTAGCAAGAACAAAAAACTCACCTCCTTCCCAAACATCGAAGTCCTTATGCGCCGGTCTTCCATTCTGACCGGGGAGCTGCCGTCGCTAGCACCTTCGACACCGCACCGTCCTCCTATGCAGCGGCAAGGCAGGTCTTCCACATGCAGCCGAGCATCTCTGCATTGAGCTCTCCGCCTCCGTCGCAAGATTACCGCCTAAGGCTTCCAGCACGACCCCATCAGCCGTCAGCCCTTCCCGTGGGTCCGACTCACCTGCCACCTATTCCAACCTCAGGCCACCCAGCCGTGTCGCACGTCCGCCGCCGAGCTGCGTCCGAGCAGCACCTCATCGAGGTGAGATCGCCTCTCGCTCTCGCACTCTCTCTTTTACTCCCGCTCTCACTCTCCATCCCTTCTTAATGCCTCTCTTCATTTTCTCCTCCTTTACAGGTGAATTTGTTCAATTAATACTCGCTTTCCTTCCGGTGGTGAAGAGAAAGGATCACATTGGAAATGGTGAAAGAGAAGGGATTTCTTTTCATTGTCATATTGGAAGTGGTAAAGTATAGAGAGTTTTTATGCATATTTATACCAATCTATGCCTTCTAATTATTTATTGCTGCTATTATTATTATTATTATTATTATTATTATTATAATAATAATTATTATTATTATTAATATTTGTTTTAGATAGTTACTATTAAGTAGTTATTACTATTACTTATTTCCTTTATTTTCATGACTACATATGTGATTTTATGATAAATTGTTTTTCTTATTTTTCTATCATTAGCAAAACGAAAATATTTAAATATATATGATACTACTTCCAATGGTTCTATTCTATCTATAATATTGGGCTGTGCTTGCAGTCATTTTCAAATTTGGGTTATGAACCAAAATTACTATATTATATTAAAAAAACTAGTTTAGGCCTCAAAATTTTATTTAACACAAGCTGGAACTTTTGGTATTAAAATGACAACTAGATTTTAACATATTTAGTTACAAGTATTTTGACTAATAAAATATAATTTTCAAATTATTATACATAAAATATTTTTAAATATTTTTTGTAAAAATTATTATTTTTAACTAAATATATTTTCAAATATATAAATAAATAATTTCTAGAAAGAGTATAATTACTTTTCTACGAAAATTCTCGCTGTCTGTCCATATTCAATCGTGACTAATTCCGTAATCCTATTTTCGGGCCTCTACACATCAAACATGGCTTTTTGACAAATTGGAGTATGACAGACCATCACACCAAACCTGGAGACACACCAGGCAAGATACCTTGTCCTTTACTATTTATAATTAGTTGCATGTTCTTTATTTTACTGCATATTTATTTCTTGTTTATTTTCAGTTGGTTCCGTGACTTGCTGTTTATAGTTACTTTATTTTGCTTTCAATTATTATTCTTGCTTGCATTTTAATATGCATGTGGACCTAGTCTTAGCGGACTACCTTTTGACAGTGACCCTTGGGAGGGTGAAGACAGTTAGACGTATGGGCTACCCAAATCCAAAAACTGTAGTAACTGCGCGCCACTTTAGTCGTGTCTCGACGGCCACTAGCCTCGAGCTATGTGGACTGATGGGTCACGTGGGCCGCTAGTCTCGAGTTATGCCGGCTGATAGTATTGGTACTTGACGTGTGTGTGTCGTGAGTCCTTCACCTACCCATACATCGAGATGTCTTCTAAATTGCATAGTAGAAAGGTTAGGAGACCTTAGTTAATGTCTTGTCACACTCCGTCCTAGTCATGGTATGGGGCAATGTCACATCGCGGAATAGTGTGCTACCCCTTGTCCTTATTTGGTTGTAGGGATAATCCACTGTTTGGATGATGGAATATTGGACCGTGTTGCGGTTGCGACACTTTATTTTTATTTATGACTTTATGGTATTTTTATATTCAGTAACTATGACATGTTCTTCCTGTATCTTGTTACATCCCTCTAAGGACCTGGTGATCTCTCCAGGTGTGTGCCTTTGTGATGTTTCACAGGTGCTCTAGCCAAGGTCGTGTTTTACTTTCTTCTTCCGAGGTGATTGCACTTGGATCGCCTTTACATCGCTCGACAAATTCATTTGTTATGTATTTCTTCTCTTTTTAGTTGGTAGTGGATTTGTCTCCGCCCAACGATTTGTAAATGACAATTCATGAGTTGATTCATAAATTCTGCCTTCTTTATTTGTGGATGAGATTAGTGTCGTGGTTTAATGCATTTTACAGCTTATGTATACATACGATGGTTCCATATATTAGAGTTTACTTCGTATGTATGCAGCTGGCATGTCAACATACTTATTCCTAAGTATTTTGGGACTAGGCGTTACAGTTACCCTGACTTGCTAAGTAACTCTTGTCTTGACACCGTGGTTGACTTTCTTGATTGTGCCTGTACAAGCTACATGTTTCGTCTTGCATCATGTCTAGGACATGGATTCCTAGTTACCACGGTCAGGAATTCATAATGAATCTGACTAGGTTAATGACTAGATTAATCAAGTAGTTCATATAGAGAGATTTTTCCCAGTTATAGGCGATCCCGTTATCCCGGCCACACCTGAGGGACTTGTAGCCTGCCGACGAGTAGGGCACATTTCTAGCCCACTATCAAGTGGGGCACTTCTTAAAAATATAAGTACTGAAAGTACACCAGCAATCTTGATAACTCTTGTAAATTACTTCGCCTGGATAACCTGGATAGCTGCAGGGCTTGTGACTGCAGGAATATCTCACTGCATCTTGCTAGCAACTAGGCATATGATAACTCTAGTTAGCTAATGATAGCAAGCCGTAGGTCTTAATTGGCCGTGACTGAATACTTTCTCGTGATTAGCATGGGAATTATATTCCATCTCTTAATGCAAGCTATTGTTTTATTCTAACCTTGTCTTCTTGTCCTTTAAGCATGCTCATTTATTTATTCTTCTATTTTATTATCTGCTGGTTTTAGTTCCTTAATGAAGCCTCCCTTGTGGCACTTGCTCTTTCTGGGGTCTGACCCAGCTGGTTTTGTATGGCCAAATTTTGGAGAAGCATTCGAGGATCTACCTACTTTCTAGCCAGATGGTGAACACCAGGCATAACCCCGGCAACGAATGGGTTTCTTATTTGCTCTACCACTCAATTGTAAATTATTCTTTTGAGGTGTTTAGCCATCGATCAAGTGTTACCTCGTGTTGAAACTTAAATTTCTGTCTGCCTAAGGGCTGTTACATGATTGGCAAATCCTAGGGTTGATCATATATGACTTAAACCCTTGCTAGTCTTTACATTTAGTATGACTAGCTCCATGATCATCTAAATATATAATATTTGGGACGCCTTTGTATATCGGATGATCTAACATCTTGTAACTTTTATTTGCTTTCTTGAGATTGAGACACTAGGTTTGTCACTGACCATTGAGACTGATGGATTGCAGTTTAACCCTCATGCATCTAGACAGTCGTGATCGTATTGCGAGGTGGGTTGTACTTCAATGTACGTAGCTGGCTGTGTCTGTCCTCCACTCTCCAGTATTCTGGTTCTGGGGCCTGACACCCGGGTTACCATCAACTCAATATTAAGCTAGACAACATGCCGAAGTCAGCCTTTCATACTCGTTATGACCACTATAAGTTCCTGGTAATGCCATTTGGCCTGACAAATGCCCCTGCTGCCTATATAGATATAATGAATCCGATGTTTTGAACATTTTTTGACAAGTTTGTGGTAGTCTTCATCGATGACATCCACATCTACTCGAAGGACAAAACAGAATACAACATGTGGAGCACCTAAGGACCGTACTCCAGACCATTTGAGACAACCTGTTGTATGTGAAGTTGAGCAAGTGCGATCTTGTTGGGAAGCATATCATTTATTGGGCACATCATTTTTGTAGAAGGCATTTCAATCGACCCAAAGAAAATCAAAGCTATTGGTGATTGGAAATGACCCGCGTCAGCTAGTGAGATTCGAAGCTTCCTTTGTTAGCTGGATTCTACAAACGATTCATGAAAGAGTTGTCAAGGATCACATCACCCTTGGCTCACCTTACTAGGAAGGTAGTCACGTTCGACTGGTCTGGCAATTGTGAGGCTTGCTTCCAAGAGCTAAAGCAGCAGCTCGATTCTGTCCTATACTTGCACATTTGGACAGGACTGAGGGATTTCAAATCATCAACGATGTTTCAGGCCAGGACTTGGGATGCGTGCTCATATAGAGGGACAAGGTGATATATTTCACTACAATACAGTTGAAGCCATACGAGAAGAACTATCCCACGCGCAACCTGGAGTTAACGACAATTATATTCGCATTAAAATTATGGCAATTCTATCTTTATGGTATGGCGTGCAAGATCTACAAGGATCATAATAGCCTCAAGTATATCTTCACTAAAAAAGAGATG
The DNA here is from genome assembly GCA_029216955.1 of Iris pallida. Classification (NCBI taxonomy): domain Eukaryota; kingdom Viridiplantae; phylum Streptophyta; class Magnoliopsida; order Asparagales; family Iridaceae; genus Iris; species Iris pallida. The sequence continues at coordinate 5,673,275 of JANAVB010008599.1, read as the reverse complement.
AACTTTAGCAGAGACGTTGGTTGGAGCTAATCAAGGACTATGACTTGACGATCGATTATACGCCAGGCAAAGAAAATATTGTAGCAGATGCACTATGTAAGAAGTACATGGCATCTCTATCCATCAATGATAGGCTACTATGAGACTTAGAATAAATTGGCATTCTCTCAGGATTATATACGAAGTGTGAAGTTCAAATAATTCAAGCAATGAAATCCATTCAAAACATTCTAGAAAATAAATTCATAAAACCAACACAAAAAGGGGGGAAATGTCGCAATGAAAACCAAGCAATGGAGAGGTCTCCTGTGACACAGTCGTAGAGTCCTTCCATGAGATGCAATCTGCTGAATATGGGACCTGATTCTGAAAAAATGATCCATAATAAAGAAAGGATCTTAATTCAATATGTCTCAATCAATCGATACCGACAATATTTATTAACCACGTTCTCCGTGAACGAGGAGTAGGTACGATATTGGGACGGGGCACTAGCTACAATTTAGTTGCTGATTTATTTGTGTAATCTACGAAATGAACTAGAATTGTGTTGGGAAGGGACACAGAACCAGTGTAATAAATGCCTTTCAGATACAGACAAAAATGTTGAAGATTGAAGTATAACGCACAACCTGCACTATCCATAACCAAGGAGCACAACACAAAGATAAACGATATATATATGAGAAATCTTGACAAAAAAGTTACGGGACGATCGGAGTACAACCTGAAAAAGCCTTCAGTTTAATAAAAGATATACATCAAGCCTATTCTAGCTTCTCCGGCATATCCAAATAGATTATATATCAAAACTACTCAAACAATAGAAATTGATTACAATTGTGATAAATAAGTTTGCCAAAATTAAGAAAAAGAAGAAGAGCCAATGAAAAATCTCCCTCCTTATATCAAACAAAAAATTTCCATCCAAATTGCCCTCCTTTCTTTGAAAGTTACAATCTCTTGAGTACTCTTTCTCCATTGTAATTGCTATTTAGAATTAGGTAGGAAATCCCTATTTAAGTCATTATAATCTCTGGACAATCATTACCATCCAACATGATCCAACGGTCTAGATAAAACACCAAAGTCCACTTAGCCCGATGTCGACAATATACTAGTAGCATATTGTGATCACAACTTTTTGCCACAAAAAATATTCTAGAAAATTTGATCCAGTTCTAGCATACTTTTGTACTATTGTGAGTAAATTTCATCGATGAATAGCTTTTCAAGAAAAAGATATACTATAAGGGTATACTAGGGAGTATATTGGGAGTATCCAATGACACCGAGTTGAAATGTGCTTCGACTGGTTATAAAAAGTGTAGGACCGTTGAGCACCTCTAGAGGGGAGTGAATAGAGTGTGTGTGTGCAGCGGAAAATAATCACCAATTAAAAATTAAACTATGGCAGAGATATAAGAGACAGTAAATAAAGATAGAGAATTCAAACTCAGTGACACAGCGATATATACTGGTATCCCTCTGAGAGGACTAATCCAGTCTCGAGTACTCTTGCTCGATGTTTATCCACTATGGCACAAGCTTTAACTGAGAGCTTGCAGTCTCTTACAATACCGTGCTTGGTGACGAGCGCACGACCAGCTCCACAACACACACCGTACTTGGTGACGAGCGCACGACCAGCTCCACAACAGGAAAAGTTGTTGAACTTGGAACGACCTCTTTACAACTCTTGAAACACCAAAAGATTCTAAATCAACTCTGATAGTACTGACTTTTGGCTAAGAGATGTATAGGTATGATTTGAAAGTCTTAGATTGTTTGAAAACACTTGAGTAGTAGAGAAGAGAGAATGAAGAATGAATGAATTGAAATAAAAATTTCTTCTCTATTTATAGGTGTTTTCTCGAACCGAACTCGGGCAGAGTTCGGGCAGAGTTCGGATGCAAATATCTCGCAAAGAGACGTTGCTCGCTGATTTGGAGGCAACAGAAGTTTGAATCATTTTTGACCGAACTCGGTCAGAGTTCGGACCGAACTCGGGCCGAACTCGGTTACGAGTTCTGTCAGGAGATATTTGAAAATCATTTGTAAAAACAGTTTTCTAAATATGTTTTTGGTTATTTGTAAAATTATTTGTAAAGGCTATTTTCAAAATATGTTTTTGAAATGTTTTGTAAATGAAATACGAATGGTAAATAGGTAGGCTTTTGGAATGTGGACAGTTTTAACCCTAAGCCAGTATTACCAAACTGATTTTACAAAATAAATCCTAGACTCAATAAAATATAAAATACAAAATAAAATGAGAAATGAGTCTTCTGAAGATTTGATGATGTTGACGCTTTGTTTGATGCAGTACATCGTCCGTTGAATTTGATTTCATGTATCCTGAAATGATTAGCAGCATTTTCTATATTTTGTGTATTGACTTAAGTGTATGTTGATTATCAAAATCGGGTGTGACCATGGAATGGGCCAACAATCTCTCCCATTTTGATAATTGACAAACTTGAGTCTATACCAAAATATATTTATATGAAATAGAACAAAATACAAAGTACCTTAAAAAATGAGATGTTTTGATTTTGGATTTGTATATGCTTTGCTTTGTATATGCTTTGTTTTTTGGTATTGTACTCTTTTTCTCCCCCTTTGTCAAGTAGTAAAATGACTTAGCTCCCCCGTAATATGTGAAGCCAACAATAGACAAATACAAGACAAAGTGAAGCAAAAAGACATAATCACAGCATAAGACATATGGAAACAACTAATATAGAAAGAAACGGCTCATAATAAACTGAAACAGTCATGAAAATTTCCACTAATAATCCAAAAATACAACTGAAAATGTCTAACTAATCAGTTTAGACATGAAATAAAAAAAACTACATCAACTGATCATCATCTAACAAATGTCCACAAGTCCATAGCTGAATCCACGTCACATCGTGGGGTTGTCCGCACCAGGAGCCTCATGAGGAAAGTAGGCTGTAGTCGGGTCGAAATTCTGAAAGGAAGCCTCATCAGTAAATCGAGGACCCGGAAAGGTAGGGTGAGGTAAGATGGTGACTGGATGGACAGGATCATGAGCCAGGCTGTAGTGGAGATCAGCAATGCCATTCCTCAGCACCTGGGCCTGAGAAATGCGCCGGAACTCCGAATCCAGATGACGTTGCGTAGAGACAGCAACAAAGTCATCAAAGCACTGATAGAACGTCTGATCAAATCCTAGGACAGGGACCGGAGCAGGAGGAGCATTAGCAGGAGGGACCTCAGCATCAGCAGCTGGAGCAGGATGAGCTCCAGGAGGCAGAGGTTGAGCAGGAAATCGACGAGATCTAGTCAGCTCGACAGGAGTGGAGGAGATGGCACACGTCTCAAGATCAATCTCGAAACGTCGAAAGATAGAAGCTAAGTGCATTGGATATACTAGATTCCTACCTGCATTTCTGCAGTTAAGCATCCAGGACATCACAGTTTTGGGAATAGAGAATGGGATGCCAAAGTGAATATGATACAAAGCAGATAGTTCCATAAAGGTTACTTCATCAGTAGAACCTTTCTTTGGAAGATGGACGGAGAAAACTATACGATGAAGTTCATAGAAGGTTTGGTTCAAATTTTTGGCAAAAATTCTACGGGGAACAGGGTTAGGATGACAGATTAGTTCCCTGAAGGAAGCAAGAGTGACATCAACAGGGAATTGAATATGATAGATGTCAACCAAGGCATCACCAAGATCAGGAATATGGAAGAATTCGCTGATGTCGGTGGCACTAAATTCCAATTCTTGCCCAGCAACGCAAGAATAGAAATTTTCGTTTGGTTTTACTTACAGGTTGCAGTAAAACATACGGACGGCGTTGTCATAAATATTTTCTTGTACCTCGAAGAAATCTCGGTATCCAAGTTGGTCAAAAGTTGGAGCGTACTCAAAGAAAGTAGTAAAGTTTACAAAAGCTCCAGTACAAATACGACGACCAGAAAAAGAGTCGAACCAGAGATCCGAAAAATCTTTGTCCGGGAACAAAGTAGAGTCATATTCATCGGGATCTCTAGGTCGTGCTGGACTGAATAGACTAGCAGGGGTGTATTCAGAAGAAGAGGAGGCACCTTGGGAAGTGGTTCCTCTATGACGCTTGGTGGCCATGAGAAAAATAGAGAGAAAGTACCTTTTGAAGAAAAAGGAAGGAGGAACAAGATGATCGCCCACTAGATCACTTCGGAACCTTGCTAGGATGGAGGAGGAGAAGCTTCTAGGAAGAGAGGAGTGATTTCCACGAGTTGTTGTGTGGAGAAAGTGGATGAAAAGATGGGTTTTATAGGCACTAGGGCCGGCTGTTCGGTTCTGGAATTAATACAGCGCCGACCGAACTCGGTCCGAACTCGGTCAGAGTTCGGGTCGAGTTCGGCCACTTGCATTTCCGAGACAGTCAATGCATTCTGGTAGGTTTAAAAGTAGAATTTAATAACTTTGACTGTAATATTAAATAACGACTGTTATTTTTGGGTTAACTGTGGGGTTGTCCCAGCTAACGGAGGTTCACCGGGAAACTCTTAAATACCGCTTCGCTTCGACCGTAGTCGTGGTGACAGACATACCCTTTTTAAGTTTGTACCCAAAAACAATTTTTATTAAATAAATAATAAAGTATCAAGTCATAAATTCAATTTTAATTACCATATACATTATGAGTCTGAGAATTCAAGAATGCCGAGCTCACGCCTCAAAATGTTAAAACGGTCTTCAGCCAATTGTTTAGTGAATATATCTGCTAGTTGATGATCAGTGTCAATAAATTCTAGGCAGATATCCCTGTGTTGTTGATGATCACGAAGGAAATGATGTCTAATTTCTATGTGCTTTGTGCGTGAATGACAAATAGGGTTCTTAGTCAGATTTATAGCACTAGTGTTGTCACAATAAATAGGAACATTAGTGTAGTGCAGATTGTAGTCCTCTAAGGTTTTCTTCATCCATAAAATCTGAGCACAACAACGTCCTGCGGCGATATACTCAGCCTCAGTTGTTGATAATGCTACTGAATTTTGTTTCTTGCTAAACCAAGAGACTAAGGCCTTTCCTAAGAAATGACATGTGCCACTTGTACTTTTACGGTCCACTTTGCATCCAGCAAAATTCGCATCCGAGTAACCTATAAGGTCAAAGGATTTGGTTTTGGGATACCATAAGCCAACTGTAGAAGTTTCTTTAAGGTATCAGAAGATACGCTTAACGGCACTAAGATGTGATTCCTTAGGGTTTGCCTGATAACGTGCACAAATGCAAATGCTAAACATAATATCAGGACGACTAGCAGTTAAGTATAATAAACTACCAATCATACCTCGATACTTACGTTGATCGACAGGTTTGCCACTTTCATCCGCATCAAGCTTTGTAGATGTAGCCATAGGCGTCCCGATTGGCTTTACATTCTCGAAGTCGTAATTTTTCAGTATGTCCTTCGTGTATTTAGCTTGGTTGATGAATGTTTCGTTCGAGTGCTGTTTGATTTGAAGTCCTAGGAAGAAGTTTAGCTCTCCCATCATACTCATCTCAAATTCACTCTGCATACACTTGGCAAAATCTTGACAGAGTTTTTCATTAGTAGAACCAAATATAATGTCATCTACATAAATTTGTACTAGAAGAATATCATCATTCATGGATTTAATAAATAAAGTAGTATCAATCTTTCCTTTCGAAAATCCATTATCAAGTAAGAAGGTGCTTAGGCGTTCATACCAAGCATGAGGTGCTTGTTTGAGTCCATAAAGTGCTTTCTTAAGCTTGAAGACGTGATCAGGTTTTTGAAAATCTTTAAAACCAGGGGGTTGTTTCACAAAAGCCTCTTCTTTCAAAAATCTATTTAAAAATGCGCTTTTCACGTCCATTTGAAAAAGTTTAAAATCATTAAAACATGCAAATGCACAAAACATGCGGATGGCTTCTAGTCTAGCAACAGGAGCATAGGTCTCATCATAATCAATTCCTTCTTCTTGATTATAACCTTGTGCCACTAGACGTGCTTTGTTGCGTAGAACTTGTCCATCTTCACTGAGTTTATTTTGGAACACCCATTTGGTACCAATTATAGATTGACCAATTGGTTTAGGAACAAGTTCCCAAACTTGGTTTCTCTCAAATTGATTAAGTTTCTCTTGCATGGCAGAAATCTAAAACTCATCAGTAAAAGTATCATCTACATTCTTAGGTTCTATTTTTGAAATAAATGCTACATTTGCTACTAATTCAGAATCTTTAAGAGATGAACGTGTACTTACACCTTTGGATATATCACCTATAATGAGAGTTTCTGGATGATCTGGCTTGAATTTCAATGATTCAAATCTTTGGGCCATATCTTTCACAAGGCTCTTCTCAGTTCCTGCATCTTCGGAACTTTTATCAGTCCTTGCCTCTTGGGTCAGATCTTTCTCAGAACTCTTCTTAGCCTTTGTATGTGTATCTTCATCATCACTGTCGCTAGATCTGTGACTATTTAACTCATCAAAGGTAACATTAATAGTCTCTTCAACAATCATAGATCTTTTATTGAAAATTCTATATCCCTTACTTTTGGCAGCATATCCGAGAAATATTCCGTCATCTGCTTTGGAGTCGAACTTTCCCAAGTTATCCTTGGTGTTCAGGATAAAACAGCGACAACCAAAAACTTTGAAATAAGAAATGTTTGGAATTCTTCCAAACCAAAGCTCATATGGTATTTTCTTCGAGATTGGTCGAATTAACACCCTATTTAAAATATGACAGGCTGTACTAACGGCTTCTGCCCAAAAATATTTAGGAAGATTATACTGATTCAGCATGACTCTAGCCATTTCGCTTAGAGTACGATTCTTCCGCTCCACAACACCATTCTGTTGGGGAGTTCTAGGACAAGAAAATTCGTGGTCATATCCACTATCATCACAAAACTTTTTGAAATTAGAATTTTCGAATTCGCCACCATGATCACTTCGGATACGAGTAATCATGAAGCCTTTTTCGTTTTGTACATTTTTGCAAAATATCTGAAATTCAAAAATTGTATCACTTTTGTTTGATAAGAAATAAACCGAAGTAAATCGAGAGAAATCATCAACAATAACAAAAACATAGAGCGTATCGCCAAGACTAGCGACTCTACTAGGACCAAATAAATCCATATGAATTAACTACAAAGGTCTCGAAGTACTTACATCGTTGATGGATTTAAAAGTAGACCTATGTGTTTTGTTCTTTTCGCAGTCAGCACATACCATATCTCTCTTGAATGGAATTTCAGGGAGTCCTCTTACCAACTTCTTTGTATTTAGACGTGAGATAGTATCCATGTTTGCATGTCCTAGTCTCATGTACCATAGCCAGCTTTCATCTTGATTGGCTACTAGGCACCTTCCTGCATTATTAGTATTCTCCAAAAAAAAAACATAAATATTGTCTTCTCTAATCCCTTTATATACGGGATCACCAGATGACATATCATATATGGTACATTTATCTTTCACAAAATTGATACCATAACCATTATCTGCCAAATGACTTATGCTCAATAGGTTATATTTCAATTCAGTTACTAGACAAACATCCTTTATTATTGGATAAGGAGAAATACCTACAGTACCATTACCTATTATATCACCTCTCAAGTTATTTTCGAAGGAGACGTATCCTTCTTTCTTCATCGATAGCATAGCGAATAAAGATGCATCACCAGTCATGTGTTGTGAACATCCGCTATCGAGGATCCATTTGCTTCTAGCATGAGAGGGTTGAGGGTCCACCTACAAGATAAGTAGATGAATCCTTTGGTACCCATTTTCTGAAGGGTCCACTCAGATTAGCTTTAGGTCTCCAGACTAAAGTATGGTTGTCAACAAGCTTTCTTGTAAGACAATATTGTGATATGTGTCCGTGCGTACCACAATATGTACAAGTCAGTTTAGTGGTAGAAACTGTGTTTGCAAGCTTGTTTTGTTTGGAGAACCTATAAGTGAAAGCATGATGATGTTCGTGTTTCTTCTGTGCTTTCTTGTGTTTAGTCCTTTTAGGTGTATGCTTAGCATTAGGACTAATCTTAGGCTGTGTCACAGGTATTGCCTGTTTGCCTAACTTGATTTCTAACTTTTTAGAAATCGCAATAGACTCTTCGTATCTAGCAGTCATATCTAGGAGGCTTTGTTCAGTTACTAAGTACATTTTCTTCTCTATGTCATAAAGCTTTTGTACTTTGACATAGTCCCTTTCTTTCTTTTCAATATTGAGGATAGCCTCATGATAGTCTACCTTGAGTTTGGCTATCTCTTCTGTGTTACCGGTAGTAGATGTCTCTTTAATATCTTCAATCAGATTGGACAGTCAAGCTATCTCGGTTGTGTGTGCCTTAATCGCTTTTCGAGATTGCTTATACTTGTCGAACACAGTTTTGTGATCTTCAAGTAGTTCGCTAAAGGCATTCTCTAATTCATCGAAAGTGAAATCATCAAACAAAGGGTTAGATGATACCTTATCAAATGCCATGAGACAAACATTTGCATTGCCGCAGGGTCTGTCTTCTTCTTCTGTATCACTGGCAACGTTTTCATGCCAGATGCTTGTGTTGACATACTTTCGACCAGATGTTGCTTTTCTGCTTGATCTTGATCTATCGTATGGACTGCTTTTCTTGGTGGTTGGACAGTCCTTCTTCATATGCCCTGACTTCTTGCATCCAAAGCATATAGTTTCATCTTCGTTGCTTTCTTGGACATCTTTCTTCTTTCTGCTTGTGAACTTTAGATATTTCTTGAAGTTCTTCACAAGTAGGGCTCGTTCATCACCACTTGACGATTCTTCATCGGAATCGTTGTATATTGATTTTCTTGCTTGAGCTTTGAAGGCAATAGATTTCTCCTTTGGTGTTGCTTCTTCAAAATCTTACAAGTCGAGTTCATGGGTCATGAGTTTGCCCATCAGCGTTTCCAGAGTCATAGTGGTGAGATCGTTTCCTTCAATGATTGCTGTGGTTTTTGGATTCCAGTTCTTTGTTAGAGCCCGCAACACTTTTCTGATCTTCTTGTGATTGCTGTAATCCTTACCAAGAGATTGTAAAGGATTAGTTATATCAAGAAAACGAGTAAACATCTGTGTAATTGACTCACCGGGTTTCATCTTAAAAGATTCATACTCCTGTGTCAGTCTACTAATTTTGGATTCCTTCACTTGGGAAGTCCCTTCATGGGTTACCTCAAGGAGTTTCCAATTTTCGTGAGACGTCTTACAGGTTGAAACTCTGTTGAACTCGGTTTTGTCAATTACACAGAATAGTGCATTGATGGCACGAGCATCTAGGCTAGCTTTAGCCTTTTCAGCTTCAATGTACTTATCATGGGTCTTTTCCACCAGCTGGCCTTCAACCACTGTTGGTGCTGGTTTCTTATAACCATCAATGACTATTGACCAAAGATCAAAGTCGAGAGACTTTAGAAAGAAAGTCATTCGTGTTTTCCAGTAGGTATAATTTGTTCCATCAAATAGGGGAGGTCTATTTGTGGATTGCCCTTCACCGTTGAATATAGATTTCACGGCTGCCATATATATACTCTCTAAGGTATGTTATATAAGAATATAATCTGCTCTGATACCAATTGTAGGACCGTTGAGCACCTCTAGAGGGGGGGCGAATAGAGTGTGTGTGTGCAGCAGAAAATAATCACCAATTAAAAATTAAACTATGGCAGAGATATAAGAGACAATAAATAAAGATAGAGAATTCAAACTCAGTGACACAGCGATATATACTGGTATTCCTCTGAGAGGACTAATCCAGTCTCAAGTACTCTTGCTCGATGTTAATCCACTATGGCACAAGCTTTAACTGAGAGCTTGCAGTCTCTTACAACACCGTGCATGGTGACGAGCGCACGACCAGCTCCACAACACACACCGTGCTTGGTGACGAGCGCACGACCAGCTCCACAACAGGAAAAGTTGTTAAACTTGGAACGACCTCTTTACAACTCTTGAAACACCAAAAGATTCTAAATCAACTCTGATAGTACTGGCTTTTGGCTAAGAGATGTATAGGTATGATTTGAAAGTCTTAGATCGTTTGAAAACACTTGAGTAGTAGAGAAGAGAGAATGAAGAATGAATAAATTGAAATGAAAAGTTCTTCTCTATTTATAGGTGTTTTCTCGAACCGAACTCGGGCAGAGTTCGGATGCAAATATCTCGCAAAGATACGTTGCTCGCTGATTTGGAGGCAACAGAAGTTTGAATCATTTTTGATCGAACTCGGGCCGAACTCGGTTACGAGTTCTGTCAGGAGATATTTGAAAATTATTTGTAAAAACAGTTTTCAAAATATGTTTTTGGTTATTTGTAAAATCATTTGTAAAGGCTATTTTCAAAATATGTTTTTGAAATGTTTTGTAAATGAAATACGAATGGTAAATAGGTAGGCTTTTGGAATGTGGACAGTTTTAACCCTAAGCCAGTATTACCAAAACTGATTTTACAAAATAAATCCTAGACTCAATAAAATATAAAATACAGAATAAAATGAGAAATGAGTCTTATGAAGATTTGATGATGTTGACGCTTTGTTTGATGCAGTACATCGTCCGTTGAATTTGATTTCATGTATCCTGAAATGATTAGCAGCATTTTCTATATTTTGTGTATTGACTTAAGTGTATGTTGATTATCGAAATCGGGTGTGACCATGGAATGGGCCAACAAAAAGTAGGGTTCTTCTAAAGGTAAATTGCAATATAGCTATCACAAAGCAAAGTGTATTATTCTTGCTTTAGCCCCATCTCTAGCATAAACTTTTTCGTCCATAGTAACATACTCCTTGCAATCCTCTATCGCCATAATAAATTATGCCTTTGTTGTAGAAAAGGTGACACGCTTCAACAATCGAAACGTGCATGATACTACCCCTCCTGCAAACATTATCACATTGCATGAAGTCGATCTCCTAGTATAAACATGCCCAACCATATCAACGTTAGTATATCCAACCAACTTCGGCACGTCTCTCCCACATCGAAGTCACCGACTGGAAGTACCCTAGAGATATTGTAAAATCCACTTGACCGTACTCCAATGCATCCTATATAGATTGGATAGATACTTGCTAACTGATCTAACAACATGAGAGATAGACAACCTCGTATACATCATGGCGTACATAAGATTCCCCATAGCTGAAGCATAAGGAATACTCCCATATCTTTTTTCTCCTCGGTCGATGGACACTGCTTAGTAGTAAATCCGATGAGCTATAAGTAGAGTGCTCACTTTCTTCGACTCGTCCATCCCATAACATTGAAGTACCCTATGAATGTACTTCTCCTCGGACAACCAAAGTAACTTTGAGCCTCTCTCCTAGGATGATCTCTATTCCAAGGATAGTCTTCGTTACACCGAAATTCTTTATAGAGTAGGTCGTGCCCAGTTGGCACTTGATCACCTAAGCTATCACAGTGGCATATTGTCCTACCAATCACATGCTATCTACATAAAGCAACACTATAATAAAATTATCCTCGATAAAATACTTCATAAACACAAATGTATCTAAAGTCATACGAGCTAACCATGCTCTCCCATAAATGACTCAAACTTTTTATACCATTGTCGTGGAGCCTACGTCAGATAAAAAAAACTCTTCTTCAACCGACAACCTAGATATGACTTTCCCTTCTTACCGAAACCCTCGGGTTATTTGTCATGACCCGTACCCACCGTGAGGGTACGAGTATGTAACAGCGTCCAGCCTATGCCGCAGTGTCGGCGGTAGAACGCTGTTCTAGGTCATGAACTATAACTAACTAACATGAAATACTCTCCATACAGAGGCCAACACAGAGGTACAACTCAATCACGATCTAAGGCAGAATGTAGCACGATAAAATAGATAAGAGAAATCCTCAACTGAGGTACAACAGAAATGAATAAACAAACACAATCACCTCTAAAAATATACAAACTCTGATCAAGAACAACAACTAAACAGAAAGGAAAACTCTCTAAGCAATCTATACTAAGCAAGGTATCGTCCTCAGCAGCTGCCTGAACCTCTCCAGGGGTCCAGGTCACGAGTGTCATCTAGGAAAGCTCCAAAGTAAGGGGTGCAAGGTTCCTCATCATCCTCTGTAAAATTTTCAACAGATCCAGTCAGGACGGGAGCGAGCACAATACATCTCACGCAGATCATAATAGGTTAGAAAAATATAGACATGCAAGAGAGTACGATACATGAAACTGAAAAAAGTACATGATGTAAACAGGAAGAGAACTGTAATAGAAATATCTACTATAAGTAGAGAGCTACCAGTGACTAGTGATTTAGAGTACAAAGTCGACATGTGAACGGCTGGATTTGCACATGACTATACTAAAGAGGTGCACATGGCTATAATATTTTGGAATTGTTCACATGACTATTTATACTCCCCCATACCCCAATCAATACACAAGGATCCAAACAAGTTATGTTACGTACATGGTTTTCACATGAAACCCATAAATGGGTGTACATAAAATATACATGAGAGCTCATACATGAGTGCACATGAAGTTCACATGGGGGCCCATAAACGGGTACACATAAAATTCACATGAAAGCTCATAAATGAGTGCACATGCAATATAGGTTTTACACGAGATACATGGGAAACACGATAGATTCATGAGAGCACATGTGAGTACACGAGCGAGCATGAACGAGCATGATGCACATGAGAAACATGAATAACATGAGAGCGAGGAATACACGATGTACATGAAACACATGACACAATGTATCCGATGCTCCCGAGGGGGATAACATCTCAATGTAGGGATCCATATAGTACCAATCCATGATAATATCGTGACAGCATCAAATAAGGTAAACTAGAGCAGGAATATAATTCTAAGCAGGTTATGAAATGATCAAAGAATGTACTCGCCTGATATCTGAATAGTTGTAAAATGCACTGTCCGAGATGAGGTACCTGACTCCTAGTTAGAGCAACACAAGCCACAACAAGTCCAAAATGGTAATAATATGCACTACGATGCGTTCTACATGAATCTAGGTCAATCTAGACCAAAGTCAACTCTTGGTCAACTTGGGTCAACCCTAGAAGTCAAACTAGGTCAACCAAGTCAACCTTAAGTCAAACTAGTCTACACTAGGTCTAACAAACCATTCTAGGTCCTAACAAGGCTAAACAGTCTATTCTAGACTTCATACTAGGCATACCATGCCATAGGCTAGAAGACTAGGCCATGGGCCAATAGGCTAAGCCAAGTCTACACAACCTACAAAACATCTATACACATAACACATATATATATATATCATATCACATAATATCCCATATATATATATATATATATATATATATATATATATATATATATATATATATATATATATATATATATATATATATATATTACATTATGACATATTGTATCCCATACTCTATAACATATCATATCACATAGTATCATATATATATATACATTTTCACACATTCCTATATATAACTAATATGTATAGTACAACACTATGATATATTATATAGGAAACTTATATATATATAACACAAGCATATCTCTATGTATACATAGGAAGGGAGTGAGGGAACACATGAATATACAAGTGTATGTGTGTGTGTGTGTATATGTGAGAGAAAGAACATGGACATGTGTGTGAAGAGTGTACTCAAGTGGGTGAAACAAAAACAGTGAGGAGTGTAAAAGGCTAGAGTGTGATAGTGTGTGTGTACTAGGTAGAGGGTGTGTATGTCATGAGTGAATGTGAGGGTGTGTGTCAATGGGCTAGAGGGGACATGAGAGTGTTGTGCTAGTGTGCAACAGTGATATAACACAGGAATTCAGTGAAGGCAACATAATCTCATATTCACACACCCCAACTCAGTTGGAACAGCCCCCATATCATTTCAGATTTCATATGAACAAACATCAACTGTTAAAACAGTCCAACATTAGATTACAGGTTTAAAACAGTTCAAAATAAAACCCATAAATACACATACCTATTAAACAGTCATATAGTGCAAATCTTCAGATTTTTGAATCAACCCACAACCAAATCAGTATACAACAGTCCCCATAATGCCCAGGTCAGGTAGAACATTGTATCACCCTAAAATAGTAAACAAGAACACAAAAAAATAGTTTAAACAGTTCCTAACAACAGTTAAAACAAATCCTTAAATGTAAACTCAGATTTCAGCCTCAACACAGTCCCAAATCACCTCAAAATCGACACACACATAGGATTTATGTAGGAACACATGCTAGAGGTTAAATTACAAGTAATTAACAATGTTAGAAGGGTTTAAATGATTGACAAATCTTACTTTAGAAAACTGGACAGAAACAGGAATGGATTGATACATGATATTTCAGAAAAAAGAAAAAATGGAAATAGCAATAAAAAATTACATTAAGACATAAATTTTTGGGTTGGTAATAGATAAACATATTGTACACATGCTACACAAGTGGTTTGTGTCCACAAAAGTGGACACAAACGTGTCCAAAGAAATTAAATACAAAATAGTGTAAAACTGTACAACACAGAAAAATAATCATCGTGCACGTGTTCTCGTCTCTCGTGTACACGATACGACATGACACAACCCGCGAGGTTGTGTCCACGTGTCGACCTAGACTAGGGCTAGGGATAGGACACCGTATATCGTGTCCAAGTTGTGTGTACACGATACGACACACGTGTGTCAGTGCACGTTTTCAACAGAAAACTGTACAGTGCGAGAACGGTGCATGTGTTCGTGCGTGTCCGACACGACACGTGGGGCCCTAAAACTTGGGGAGCCCCGTGTCAGTGTCGGCCCCAAGCTGTGTGTCAAATCCCATGTGTCGGGGTGGCGTGTCCGTGTCGCTGTGACCCCCGAAGTGCAGGGCACGCACTGTGCCCGCGCGCGCGTGTGCACGACCGTGTGTACACGTGCCCAACACGACTCGACACGACACCAAGGACACACAAGGACACAAGAAACCTATAAGCGAGGCCAAATGCTAATTTCCTATTCAAACAAATACTCAAAAATCACACGAAAAGCCTTTTGTGGCATTTCAACAAACACAATAAAAACGACACTGATAC
The DNA here is from genome assembly GCA_029216955.1 of Iris pallida. Lineage (NCBI taxonomy): Eukaryota > Viridiplantae > Streptophyta > Magnoliopsida > Asparagales > Iridaceae > Iris > Iris pallida. The sequence goes on along the minus strand of JANAVB010008599.1, from coordinate 5,658,162 downwards.
GTGTCCAAAATGGACATGAAAGGACACAAAATTTTGGGGATTCCTATTCCTACAATTTGGCTAGGTATAGGGCTCCCTAATGATGCAAAAATAACAGAGTTCTATGGTGAGAAATTGAAATTACCTATGAGTATCAAAAGCTCCAAAAAGCTCCACAAAGAGGTGCTCCTCTTGATGGCCAAATTCCTCCAATGAGCTCCAAAGCTAAGAACACTTGGTACCGACAGAAAGTAGAGGAAATTTAGGACTCAATGCAATTTGTTTGGGTTAAAAAGGAATAAAAATGAATTTACTAGGATTTATTGAAGATGGGAAATACCTCTTTCTAAAACTTGGCAAGAAAACCTAATGGAGGCTAGCCCTAACTTTGAGGGCATTAAATAGGAAGGGAAAGGGTTAATAGTGGCTACCATGGATTGATTTGGGTTAGGGTTGGTTCATGGTGTTGGCCTATGGGCTATTAAACCTAAGTCATTAATCATGACTTATGAAGTCATAAGCCATATTAGTCAAATCAACTCCAAATCTCTCCAAACAAGTTCCAATGACTTAACCCTCACTAAATTAGGTCAAACCAAGTTTACTTTACCTAACCAAGTGGTCTTAACCTAGGTTAGTCACTAGGTTAGTCTCCTAGTCAACACTAGTCAACCCTCATTCAAACAATTCCAAAATAAATTCTAAAAATTCCCATAAATTCAAATAAATTATAATAAATCCAAATAATCGTAAAAATGTCAAAAATATCCTAATCATATGGCTAGGCTCTTGGGTAGGCAGTCTCTACTGTTTACTAGCACAACACCAAAATCATAAGTCATGAATTTAAATAGTTTAAAAATAATTAAAAATCACTAAAAATTATAATATGAAATAAATATCATTAAATAATAATTATAATTACAAAATTTCAAAATTACCCTCTTCTGAAAAACTGGGTGTTACAATCCTACCCACCTTATAAAAATTTCGTCCTCGAAATTAAGATGGTAGCAGGCCTTCTAGGTCAAACACCCCACAAACAAAGTCTCAACCATACCGTCAGATAATCATATGTGTCTGTCCAAAATCATGATACTCAGAATCTTCATCGTGCTAGTGAGCAAGGCTACGATAATCACAGAGTCCTCGACTAAGGTACATACCTCTAGAATCATGGTATTTAAAATTTTTGCATTACCGCATGCTTTGCAGCGAAAACCTTAAATTTTCACACCCGAGAAATACGTCCTAAATCTGACTATATGTCCTTACTATGCCAGCTAAACACGACCATCGAAGATTCTCGATTCTATAACCAAAGTGACCTAGCCCATATGATTCATCTCAGAAAAAAATTAAACATAACACAAGAACAACATGACAGAATTAATAAATCAACAAAGAACAGAGGGAATCGAAATTTCAAGTCAGTTATGAGAGGCAATTGTAGAATTTGAGTCAAAAGAACGGAACCTGCAACTTGATCTCTAACGGCCAGAGCATCCTCGACTGTCCTGGCGAAAGCTCGCCCTTGCTGGCCTCCCCTGGCCTGCTGCTGATGCTGCATGTACCTCTGCTGCTGAGTCGGTAAGGGTAATCCCCTCTGCTGGCCTACCGGAGCCCTAGCTCCTTCTTCCTGCACAGTTTGTCCCGATGACTCGGGACACTCTCTCAGACGATGATCGGATCCTCCGCAAAGCAAACATCTGTCCAGCCTCTTTCGACATTCGCCCCAATCGTGCCCTGGTCTCTTGCAAAAAGGACAAATAATAACAAGCTGCTGTCCCGGGGTCTACTGCTGCCTCTGCGGCTGCTGTGCCTGTTGGAAGGGTACACGGTCCTGAAACGGCCACTGCTGAAGGTAGACCCTCGACTGCTGGTACTGCTGCTAAAACTGTAGAGGTAGCATCTGCTGCGGATACTGCTGCTGAAACTGTAAGCGGTGCATCTGGTGCGGATACTGCTGCTGAATCTGCAGGTGGGGCCTCTTGGCCGGGCCCGTACTGCCACTAGCTCCCTGAGTATCTCGCATCCTCTTCTCCTTCAGCCCAAGATCGTCCTCCGCTGTCATAGCCCCTACCAGAATCTGCTCGAAAGTGGAATCGTGGTCGCTCTTGGTATATGACTTGATCTCTCCGATCAAACTCCTGCGGAACCTCCTCGCCTTCCCGACCTCGGTAAGATCCTCGATAAATCTGCTCAAACGGCTGAACTCTCCAGCGTACTCTCCAACGGTCTGGTTCCCCTGAACCAAAATCTCGAACTGCGCCTCCAAAGTACGGAGTGCGGTATCGGGAAAGAATTTCTCCTAGAACAGTTTCTTGAACGCTGCCCAAGTCTGACCGGCTGTACCAATCCTTGGGTCCGTCTGGTACCAAGTACGGGCCAAGTCCTGCATCTGACTGACAGCTGCCTCGATATGTAATCCTACTGGTATCTGTGCCAATCGAAATATCTCCTCAATGTGCTCTATCCAATCGTCAGCATATATGATGCCCTCTGTACCCTTGAAGTCTCGGGGTCCCATCTTCTTGAAGGAATGGATGTCTGGAGTCCTCGGCTGATGCGGCTGCATCTGGCATCCCTGTGGCTGAGCAGCCACCAGCTCCACTGTCGTCCTGACCAACTGGTGAGTATCTTGTATGCTCTGTCGGATATCAGCAGACTGGCTCTGCTGTATCTGCTGCTGAAACTCTATGAATCGCTGGAAGAGGGTAAACATCTGAGCCGCATCTACTGTCCCTGAAGGTAACTGCTGCTGGTACATATCTGGAATGACGGGGGAAGACCTCCGGACAGGTGGAGGTGCACTCCCAAAAGCTGCAGAAACTCCTATATGAGCAGAAATAGGGGGTACTGTGGTCCCAGCGTCCACAATTAGGCGAAGGGTGGTAGGCCTCTCACCAGCGTCTGCTGGGCCAGAGCGATGCGATCGTGTCTCAATCACCATCCTGAAGACAAATCAAACAAGGAATCAATACTGAGATAGAATCGATAATTCAAGGGAGGACAGTTATTCAAGGAAGCAATCTTCAACAGGAATTTAGATGGCAGAAATCCAGTTAAGAGTTTTTCCTAATGTGATTGAGTACCTCAAAATAATCCTAATCCTACTGCAGGCTGTAGTGATACTCTAATTCGAATACCACTACATAAACTCAACCTGCATGGGCCACCACTAAAAACATGTCATGACCCGTACCCACCGTGAGGGTACGAGTACGTAACAGCGCCCAGCCTACGCCGTAGTGTCGACAGTAGAACGCTGTTCTAGGTCTTGAACTATAACTAACTAACATGAAATACTCTCCATACGGAGGCCAACACAGAGGTACAACTCAATCACGATCTAAGGCAGAATATAGCACGATAAAATAGATAAGAGAAATCCTCAACTGAGGTACAACAGAAATGAATAAACAAACTCGATCACCTCTAAAAATATACAAACTCTGAATCAAGAACAACAACTAAACAGAAAGAAAAACTGTCTAAGCTATCTATACTAAGCAAGGTATCGTCCTCAGCAGCTGCCTGAACCTCCCCAGGGGTCCAGGTCGCGAGTGTCATCTAGGCAAGCTCCAAAGTAAGGGGTGCAGGGTTCCTCATCATCCTCTGTAAAATTTTCAACAGATCTAGTCAGGACGGGAGCGAGCACAATACATCTCACGCAGATCATAACAGGTTAGAAAAATATAGACATGCAAGAGAGTATGATATATGAAACTGAAAGAAAGTACATGATGTAAACATGAAGAGAACTGTAATAGAAATATCTACTATAAGTAGAGATCTACCAGTGACTAGTGATTTAGAGTACAAAGTCGACATATGAATGACTGGATTTGCACATGACTATACTAAAGAGGTGCACATGGCTATAATACTTTAGAATTGTTCACATGACTATTTATACTCTCCCATACCCCAATCAATACACAAGGATCCAAACAAGTTATGTTACGTACATGGTTTTCACATGAAACCCATAAATGGATGCACATAAAATATACATGAGAGCTCATACATGAGTGCACATAAAGTTCACATGGGGGCCCATAAACGGTTGCACATGAAATTCACATGAAAGATCATAAATAAGTGCACATGCAATATAGGTTATACACGAGATACATGAGAAACATGATCGATTCATGAGAGCACATGAGAGTACACGAGCGAGCATGAACGAGCATGATGCACATGAGAAACATGAATAACATGAGAGCGAGAAATATACGATGTACATGAAATACATGACACAATGTATCCGATGCTCCCGAGGGGGATAACATCTCAATGTAGGGATCCATATAGTACCAATCCATGATAATATCGTGACAACATCAAATAAGATAAACTAGAGCATGAATATAATTCTAAGCAGGTTATGAAATGATCAGAGAATGTACTCGCCTGATATCTGAATAGCTGTGAAAATGTACTGTCTGAGATGAGGTACCTGACTCCTAGTTAGAGCAACACAAGTCCCAACAAGTCCAAAATGGTAATAATATGCACTACGATGCGTTCTACATGAATCTAGGTCAATCTAGACCAAAGTCAACTCTTGGTCAACTCTGGTCAACCCTAGAAGTCAAACTAGGACAACTAAGTCAACCTTAAGTCAAACTAGTCTACACTAGGTCTAACAAACCATTCTAGGTCCTAACAAGGCTAAACAGTCTATTCTAGACTCCATACTAGGCATACCATGCCATAGGCTAGAAGACTAGGCCATGGGCCAATAGGCTAAGCCAAGTCTACACAACCTACAAAACATCTATACACATAACACATATATATATCATATCACATAATATCCCATATATATATATATACATTACATTATGACATATTGTATCCTATACTCTATAACATATCATATCACATAGTATCATATATATATATACATTTTCACACATTCCTATATATAACTAATATGTATAGTACAACACTATGATATATTATATAGGAAACTTATATATATATATATATATATATATATATATATATATATATATATATATATATATATATATATATATAACACAAGCATATCTCTATGTATACATAGGAAGGGAGTGAGGGGACACATGAATATATAAGTATATGTGTGTGTGTATATGTGAGAGAAAGAAGATGGACATGTGTGTGAAGAGTGTACTCAAGTGAGTGATACAAAAACAGTGAGGAGTGTAAAAGGCTAGAGTGTGATAGTGTGTGTGTGCTAGGTAGAGGGTGTGTGTGTCATGAGTGAATGTGAGGGTGTGTGTCAATGGGCTAGAGGGGACATGAGAGTGTTGTGCTAGTGTGCAACAGTGATATAACACAGGAATTCAGTGAAGGCAACATAATCTCAGATTCACACACCCCAACTCAGTTGAAACAGCCCCCATATCATTTCAGATTTTACATGAACAAACATCAACTGTTAAAACAGTTCTGCATTAGATTACATGTTTAAAACAGTTCAAAATAAAACCCATAAATACACATACCTATTAAACAGTCCTATAGTGTAAATCTTCAGATTTTTGAATCAACCCACAACCAAATCAGTGTACAACAGTCCCCATAATGCCCAGGTCAGGTAGAACATTGTATCACCCCAAAACAGTAAACAAGAACACACAAAAAACAGTTTAAACAGTGCCTAACAACAGTTAAAACAAATCCTTAAATGTAAACTCAGATTTCAGCCTCAACACAGTCCCAAATCACCTAAAAATCGACACACACATAGGATTTATGTAGGAACACATGCTAGAGGTTAAATTACAAGTAATTAACAGTATTAAAAGGGTTTAAATGATTGACAAATCTCACTTTAGAAAACTGGACAGAAACAGGAATAGACTGATACATGATATTTCAGAAAAAAGGAAAAATAGAAATAACAATGAAAAATTACATTAAGACACAAATTTTTGGGTTGGTAATCGATAAACATATTGTACACATGCTACACAAGTGGTTTGTGTCCACAAAAGTGGACAGAAACGTGTCCAACGAAATTAAATACAAAACAGTGTAAAACTATGCAACACAGAAAAATAATCATCGTGCATGTGTTCTCGTCTCTCATGTGCACGACACGACACGACACAACCCGCGAGGTTGTGTCCACGTGTCGACCTAGACTAGGGCTAGGGATAGGACACCCTGTATCATGTCCAAGTTGCGTGTACACGATACGACACACGCGTGTCAGTGCACGTTTTCAACAGAAAACTGCAAAGTGCGAGAATGGTGCACGTGTTCGTGCGTGTTCGACACGACACATGGGGCCCTGAAACTTGGGGAGCCCCTGTCAGTGTCGGCCCCAAGCTGTGTGTCAAATCCCATGTGTCGGGGTGGCGTGTCCGTGTCGCTGTGACCCCCGAAGTGCAGGGACTAGTATGCTAGGATAGAATTCCCGATGGCCGATTATGTTGATAGAATTCCCGATGGCCGATTATGATGTGGTCTTAGGGATAGATTGGTTGAGGGACTAGTATGCTAGGATAGATTGCCATATTGGCAAGGTTGTTTTTAGCATCCCAGGCGAGCTGGAGTTTTCCTTTTCTTGAGGCAAAGTTGAACCTTCTCCTTCCGTATTGCGGATGGCAGTAGCAGCAGTGCAGTTACACGGATCGTCGAGGAGTTTCCAGATGTTTTTCCAGAAGAGCTTCCAGGAATGCCACCAGAGCGAGAGATCGAGTTCACCATAGACTTGATCCCCGGGACCGTACCAGTGTCAGAGAGAGTCTACAGGATGGCGCCGTCAGAGTTGGAGGTATTGTACAAAATGATTGAAGAACTCCGGACTAAGGGATTCATTCGTACAAGCGGATCGCCTTGGGGAGCCCCGATACTTCTTATGAAAAAGAAGGATGGTACGTCCAGATTATGTGTTGACTATCGTACCTTGAACTCAGTGACAATCAAGAACTGATATCCTCTCCCAGAGGATAGATGACTTGTTTGATCAACTCAGAGGAGCAGCAGTATTCTCAAAGATAGATTTGCGATTAGGGTACCACCAGATCAGAGTCAGAGAGCAGGACATCCCGAAGACGGCATTCAGATCTAGATATGGGCATTGGGAGTTCCTTGTTATGCCATTTGGAGCAACCAATGCGTCGGCTATATTCATGGACCTCATGGATCGCATCTTCATGCCTTATTTGGATCAGTTCGTGATTGTGTTCATAGACGACATCCTGGTCTACAGCAAGAGTGAAGCGGAGCACGAGCAGCATCTCAGAGTTGTCCTCCAGATTTTCCGAGAGCACCAGTTGTATGCCAAGTTCAGTAAATACGAGTTCTGGCTCGATCGTATTTCATACTTGGGTCATATCATCACCAGAGGAGGAGTAGAAGTGGATCCCCAGAAGATCGTGGCTATCGAAACGTGGCCAAGGCCCAGCATATTTGCAGAAGTTCGCAATTTTCTTGGATTGGCCGGCTACTACCGGCAATTTGTTTCAGACTTTGCCCCAATTTCAGTGCCGTTGACGCAGCTAACCCACAAGGATATGCAGTTTGCTTGGACATCAGAATGTCAGGATTCTTTTATGAAGTTGAAGCGAGGCTTGATGACGGCACCCATTCTCACACTTCTAGATGGGACCGAAGGATTTTCAGTGTATTGTAATGCTTCAGGCCGAGGTTTAGGATGTGTTTTGATGCAACATGGGAGGGTAATAGCTTATGCGTCACGACAACTTCGTGATCATGAGAGGAATTACCCAACCCACGACTTGGAACTGGCAGCCGTGGTGTTTGTACTAAAGCTTTGGAGACACTACTTGTATGGAGATAGGGTAGAGATTTTCACCGATCACAAGAGCCTGAAGTATGTGTTCACTCAGAAGGATCTTAACATGCGTCAGAGAAGATAGCTAGAGCTGCTTGTGGATTATGATGTCAACCTGCAGTATCATCCTGGGAAGGCCAACGTTGTTGCAGATGCGTTGAGCAGGAGAACCGAAGTTTATTTTCTAACAGCACAACCAAATTTTTTAGCAGATCTTCAGAAGATGGGCATAGAAGTGATCCTTCCTACCAATGTGGCATTGATGGCCCACATGCAAGTTCAGTCTAGTATAGTTGAGAGGATCAAGATAGCTCAGTCCTTCGATTCTAAGCTTCAGCGGCTTAGAGCAGAATGTGAAGCAGGACGACGACCAGAATTATGCATTCATGAAGACGGTATACTTCGACATGGTGAGTGTCTTTGTATACCCAGTGGAGATATCAGACAGGAGGTCATGGCAGAATCTCATAGTTCTCAGTATTCGATTCATCCCGGTGGTACGAAGATGTATCGAGATATCCGTCAGCACTTTTGGTGGAATGGCATAAAGAGGAAGATAGCTCGGTTTGTCTCTCGGTGTTTAGTTTGCCAACAAGTCAAGGCTGAACATCAGAGTCCAGCTGGACTTCTTCAGCCCTTGCCAATTCCAGAATGGAAGTGGGAGCATATAACCATGGATTTCGTGACTGGATTACCTAGATCTCCGGCCGGTAGAGATGCTATTTGGGTTATAGTTGATCGGCTCATGAAGGTGGCTCACTTTCTTCCATTCAGAGTTGGTCAGTCGACGGCTCAGCTAGCAGAGATGTACCTCAGACAGATAGTCAGACTTCATGGAGTACCGGTCAGTATCACCTCGGACAGAGATTCGAGATTCACGTCGCACTTTTGGCGTAATCTGCAAGAGAGTTTGAGAACTCACCTCCAGTTCAACTCAGCTTATCACCCGCAGATAGATGGTCAGTCGGAACGCACGATCCAGACTCTTGAGGATATGTTGAGATCTTGTACGCTCGACTTTGGCGGTTCGTAGGAAGATCTCCTGCACCAGGTGGAGTTCTCGTACAACAACAGTTTCTAAGCTTGCATCCAGATGGCACCATTCGAGGCACTGTATGGTAGGAAGTGCAGATCCGTATTAGCATGGGACGATGTTGGAGAAAGGCAGATGCTTTGTCCCGAGATGATCACTTAGACAGTTGAGGTGGTCAGGAGAGTAGGAGATCATCTTCGCGTTACACAAGATCGTCAGTGCCATTGGGCCGATTCTCATCGGCGTCCATTTAAATTTTCTGTCGGCGACCATGTATTCCTAAGGATCTTGCCTAACCGTGGCGTCATTTATTTCGGCGTACGAGAAAAGCTTAGTCCTAGATAAATAGGGTCGTTCGATATTCTGGAACGAGTAGGAGATGTGTCCTATCGTCTCGCTCTTCCGCAGTCTCCGAGTGAGGTGCATGACGTGTTCCATATATCCCAACTGCGACGGTATATCTCGGACCCGAGCCACATCCTGGATCATTCAGAATTGGTTGTTGGTACCAACCTTTCATATGAGAAGAGGCCCGTGTCTATATTGGACCGAAGAGAGAAGATACTCAAGAACAAGTCTATCAAGTTATTTCATGTTGCTTGGGGTCATCACTCCTTGAGTGAGTCAACGTGGGAGCGTGAGGATGATATCCGATCGCGATATCCCGACCTGTTTGACTCGTGAGATATAATATCTTTATTATGCCTCATGCCTTCGATTCCTTGCTTGCTTGAATAATTGCTTGATTGCTTGACTAGTATAGCTTGCCTCTGATTAGTATAACTTGTCCTTGCATCTCTAGCCTCTTGATTAAATTCTAAGGACAGAATTCTTTTAAGGTGGGTAGAGTTGTAATGGCTTGGTTCGGCTTATTTGGGTTGGCTTGGTTCGGCTTGGGTTGCTTATTGGTTCATCATAAACTAAGGGGAGAACCCTACCTACCCCCACCCTCACCATTTATTAATTTCACTCTCTTCTCTCTCCTCATTATCACTTCAATAACTCTTCTTCTTCTTCTTCTTCATTTACTCCTCTCCATCTACACCCAAGAGTCCTAAGCAAGTGCAACTTGCTTCATGATGGATCTCAAGTTTTATTGTTCTATTCTCTTCTTTACATGATTATAAGCCTCTTTAGAACTTGGGGTTTTTTATTTTTATGGATAGATTCTTTTAGATCTACATTATAACTTTAGGGTTTCATAAGTTCATAGAGTTTTTCTTGGTTTTGATCTACTAAAACTTTTTATTTTCAAAAACTAATAGTTCCATGAGCAAGAGCACGAAATTTCGTATGAATTTGGTTTTTGATTCACCTCATTTCGAGTTAAAATGAAGTTTTTATGGCTAAAACAAGTTTTCTGAATTTTTCATGTCGGCTGAGTAAAATTTTACGCAGGGAACCCGGATTCTGCGTATTTTACGCTGGATAGTATCCATAATGTAAAATTTTACGCAAGGAACCCTGATTTTGCATATTTTACGCTGGATAGTATCCAGAATGTAAAATTTTACGCAGAAAACCCTGATATTGCGTATTTTATGCTGGAAAGTATCCAGAATATAAAATTTTACGCAGGAAACCCTGATATTGCGTATTTTACGCTAGATAGTATCCAAAATATAAAATTTTACGCAGGGAACCATGATTTTGCGTATTTTACGGTAGATAGTATCCAGAACGTAAAATTTTACGCAGAAAACCTTGATATTTTGTATTTTATGTTGGATAGTATCTAGAATGTGAATTTTTATGCTGGAACCCTTCTCTTTTGCGTATTTTATGCAGAATTGAATTTTTGGCTTAAAAAGTGCACAGAATAACTGTTTTGCCAAGTTTAGCTATTTTTTAGCCAGAATTTCGAAAAACTTAAAACATGAAAGTTTTAGATCTTTGTCTTGCCTCTCCGAATATCTTTGGAGCACCTCATTTGGAGGTCATATGTGGAAGTTATGCCCCTGTCTCCCGAGCTGCATGATTCCTCCACAGCTCTTGTACCCTGTTTATATTTAGTTATCGCATATATGCTTATAGGTTAAATGTTAATTTTAAATATATTCCATGACACGTTGGTGACCCGTTGTGGTATACTTTTGACGAATGACATGACATGATAGTGGCCCGTCGTGGCGCACTCCTGACAGTGAACATGACATGATATATATATATCGAAGACTGTTACGACAGCTATCATGTCATGACAAGTATGAATGACCTGGACACCGTGGACGATTGTGTTTATACAAATTAAACAGTACTGTCTTGCATCATGTCTATGATGAGGCTCCCTGAGTACCACGGTCAGGGATACCAACAAAAATTGACTAAGGCTAATAAACTAGAATAATTCAGTAGTCATGAAGAGATTTCTCAGCTACAGGCAATCCCGTTATCTGGGCGCACTAAGTGGACTTGTAGCCTACCGACGAGTAGGGCACATTTCCAGCACACAGTCACGTGTTGCATCCTTTATAAACAGCATTAGACCTGGATAACCTGGATGGTCTGCAGGGCTTGTGGCTGTTGGGATAATCTTATTGCATTTGCTAGTAACTAGGCCTGTGATAACCCTAGTTAGTTAAAGTATCAAGACGTACTCTTTACTTGGCCGTGATTGATTGAATGAAGTCTAGCCCAGCTTCGACTTGTCCTGATCCTGTACAAGATTATGACAAGACATGATTATTTATGCTTGCCTTAACAATAATGTTCAAGGGACCAGTTCTGTTCAGGCGAAGGGTTACAACCCCGGTCCTTGTTTGGTTTAAGGGTTGTAACCTGGCTCCCGGAGCAGTTCTGTGTCCTCTTTTCGTTTATGGTCTTATTGTTCCCCATGTCATTGTCGTCATATTTTATTTTACTTCAATAGCATGATTATTTATACTGGCCTTAACAATAACGATCGGGGGTCCAGTTCTGTTCAGGCGAAGGGTTACAACCCCGGTCCTTGTTTAGTTTAAGGGTTGTGACCTGGCCTCCGGAGCAGTTCTGTGTCCTCTCTTCGCTTATTGACTTATTTTACCCTATGATCTTGCTTACTAACAAGTAGTTGAGACGGATTTCTATTCAGGTGAAGGGTTACAACCCCGGTCCTTGTTTGGTTTAAGGGTTGTGACCTGGCTACTTGAATGGTTTTCTCGTACTCAATTTAATGTTGTTATCCTTATTATTATCTGTTTTATTTATAATCATCTATTATTATTCAATTTTGGTATGCTGATTTTAGTTCCTAAGTGAAGCCTCCTTTGTGGTACTTGCTCTTTCTGGGGTCTGACCCAGCTGGTTTTGTATGGCTAGATTTCGGAGCAGCTCCAGAGGATCTACCGACTTTCCAGCCCGATGGTGACCACCAGGCGTAACCAGGGCAACGAGTGGGTTTATTTTTGGCTCTCCCACTCTATTGTAAAATTATTGTTTTGAGGCGTTTAGCCGGCGATCACATGTTAGTTCGTATTGCATACCTTATTTACTGTCTGCCTACGGGCTGCAGCATGATTGACAAATCCTAGGGTTGATCATGTATTTCTGAAGTCTTGCTAGTCCTCGTATTTTGTAACGACTAGCTTCATGATCAGCTGAATATGTAATGTCTAGGACGCCTTACTATTGTATATTTGGCGATCTTACATCTTGTAACTTTACTTGCTTGCTTGAGATTGAGACATTTAGGCTTGTTATTGACCATAGGAGACTGATGGATTGTAGTTAAACCCTCATGTATCTAGACAGCCGTAACCATATAACGAGGTGGGTTGTACTTCAATATACGTAGCTGGCTATGTTTGCCCCCGTTCTCCAGTATTCTGGTTCTGGGGCGTGACACTGATGGAGAACGGGTACACAGCACGATAGGAGGTCTGTGCTCTCTGCCTTAGGGGGCTCTTTGTCCGAAGTGGGAGGTACACTGTCCGAGGGGGGCGCACGGTTCGAGGGTGCCTCGGGTCCCTCCCAACGTGCATCCCGGAGCCGGAGGGCTCCGGCGGGGGAGGCCGAGCTGGACGGGGGCTCCGACGGAGGAGCCAGCCCGGAGTGGAGGAGGGCTGATACGAAGAGGGAGGACGGTGCTCGCGCGCAGCTCGAAGCCTGGGGGGCCGGCGGCAGCCGGAGGGGACACGGCCGGCTCCGGTGATGAAATCGGCCTGGGAGAGGGGGCACGACGGAGCTGGCCGGCCTAGGTACGGCGGCTACCACCTGGGAGGGGGAGGGCCCTCTGGCCTATGCCGGAGGGAGGGGCCGTCGCGGGGGGGGGGATGACGGGGACGGTCGGTCGACCAACGTCAGGGAGGCTGGGCGTACCGAGGGCCATAGCGCGGCCACGTGAGCCCACAAGGGCGGCACGCAACACGCGAGAGGGGAGTGAAGCGGGGGCTGCCGCCGACGAGGACGACAACAAGGGGAACGCCGAAGGGAGGGGGAAGCTGGCGCTGGGGGGGGGATAGCGATGGAGGGGCCAGTCCAGGGCCGCCGGAGGGCTCGACCGGGGGGCTGAGGGAGGACGTAGCCGAGGAAGGCCACCGCAGAGAGAGGAAAGACGAGCGGGTAGCCTCAGCCGAGGAGGGGGACGGCTCCGCGAGGGGGGCGACGGGAGGGGGCGCCGGGGCGTTGGGAGGCAAGCCTGGCAGAGCAAGGTCCGGCCCCGACGGAGGGAGGAAAATGGCTGGGAGGCACCAGGAGGCTGCCGGTGGGGAGGACCGGGCCTCCTACGTCGAGCCCGATGGCGCCGAGGACGCCGAGGATGGCGACGGAGCCAAGAAGGGTGGAGGGAGGAGGTAGGGGGAAAACTGCATGGTGAAAGTACGCCGGCTAGGGAGGGGGGGACCCCCAGCCAGGCGGAAGCCGGCCATCCGAAGGAGCGGGGCCAGCGGATGAGAGAGGACCACCAGGGGAGGAAGGGAGTAGCTTGGTGGCACGGCCAGCCCGAGAAGGCCGACCGGCCAAGCGGGCCTTCCGACCGGCCAAACGAGGAGAAGGGGAGGGGGAGCAACGAGCAAGGGAGCTGCCACTTGTCCCCTACGAAACCGCATCTCCTCTTTATATATATATATATATATATATATATATATATATATATATATATATATATATATATATATATATATATATATAGTTTTGTGTGTGAAATGAGTTGGGGACTTATTAATTCTAGATTTTTGGAGTTTAACAGCAGTCCGTACTCCTCACACTACCATCTTTTCATATAAGTTTATATATATGTATGTGTGTATATAGAAGACTATGTGTATATATATATATATATATATATATATATATATATATATATATATATATATATATATATATATATATATATATATATATATACTATTGGATGATGTGAATATGTCTATTTGTGATTGTGGGTTTGTGTTTGTGACCATAGGAGTATTGGGACAGATTAGGATCGACCAAATGACCCTAGTTTTGTCGAGTTGACCGACAAGTTGACCAAGTTGACAAAAGTCAACCTTGGGTGAAACTTGTTCCAAATTGACTCAAACAAACTTAGCATGACCTAGAAACTTGTGTGTGACCTAAAAATTAGTAAACAGACTAGTTGACTTAAAGTTGACCAGTTTTGACCAGAGTTGACCAGGTTTGACCAGAGTTGACCAAGGTTGACTTTGACCTAGAAGAACCTAGAAGCATATAGAATTGCATTGTAGCCCTTTCTTATAATAAGTTAGACCATGTTGTTACTTCTGGTTACTTTAAATAGGTTTACATCACTCCAGTTCAGTTACAAATCCTCATCAGTAGCTCGGATTGTCAGGCGAGGACATTCTCTGACTGTTTTATTCTTGCTGGGACATATTTACTTGTTATAGACTAGTTTACTTGTTGCTGTCATGATGTTATCACGGATTAGTACTATATGGATCTCTTCATGCGATGTTATGCCCTCGGATACATCGGGTATATTGTGCTCATGTACTTTATCATGTACATCGTCTACTCATTGTATTCATTTTTATTCATGTATACTCATGTGACATTCATGTACACTCATGATCATGTGAGCCTTCATGTATAACCCAGTGTGCATGTGGACTAGTTATCCATGTGATGTACTACTTTTATGTGCATTAACATAACCTGGACAGATCCTTGTGTACTGATTGGGGCAGGAGGAGTATTTATTTGGTTATGTGATCTACACCATTTCATGTATAACTCCAAACTAGATTTAAGTCATGTATAACCTAAGCTTGTTTACATAACCAAACATGTGCTCTGAATCACGTAGTTACCTCAATTTTCTTATCTATATCATGTATATCTATTTCCACTATATCATGTTTTTCTTTTTACAATCTATCTACTATTTCTTTACAGCAGTTTATGTATATTATTCTATAGCTTGTTTCATATTTCCTTTCATGTTATGAACTGTGTGAGAGATATGTATTCGTTCCTGTCCTGACTGGACCTATTAAAATATTATAGATGATGAAGATTGCTGCAACACTAACTATGGAGCAGGCCTAGTTGACACAGGTGAACGGGACCCTCAGCAGGATCCAGTAGTCGCTGAGGACTTGCCATTAGTTAGATTAGAATGATATTATTATCTAGTTATGAGACTTTGTGATTTTATTGAGATTTATTATGGAGTGGTTTATACCGGAATTATTCTTCATATTGTGACTCTCTGTTGAGATTATCTTTCTTCTATTCTATCTTAGTCATTGTGATTGTGTTGTACCATATATTCTAGATTGTCCAATTGGAGCATATTCTAGATTGTGTTAGATGTTGGACCTAGGACAAAATTCTACCGCCGACACTATGGCGTAGGCTGGACGTACCCACGTCTCGTACCCTTACACCTGTTGCAGGTCGTGACATCCCATAATGCTCATTTCGAATTCACTCTACATACACTTAGCAAACTCGTTATATAGCATCTCATTAGTTGATCCAAAAATTATGTCATCTACGTATATTTGCATTAATAAAATATTCTTACCCAAAGATTTTATAAAATGAGTAGAATCAATCTTCCTTTTTAAAAAATCGTGTTCAAGCAAGAAAGAACTAAGGCGCTCATTTCATGCACGAGGTGCTTGCTTGAGACACTAAAGAGCCTTACAAAGCTTGAATACATGATCAAGATTTTTGAAATCTTCGAAACCAGGAGGTTGTTTTACAAAAACTTCTTCTTTTATAAAACCATTTAGAAAAGCACTTTTGACATCCATTTGAAAGAGTTTGAAACCAAGAAAACTTGAAAAAGCACAAAATATACAAATGGACTCTAGTCTAACAACTGGAATATACGTCTCATCATAGTCAATGCCTTCTTCTTGATTATAGCCTTGAGCTACAAGACGTGCTTTATTGGGTGTGACTGAACCATTCTCATCTAATTTATTTCAGAACACCCACTTAGTACCAATGATCGGGTGATCAATAGGTTTAGGAACGAGTTCCCAAACTTGATTCCGCTCAAATTAGTTAAGTTCCTCTTGCATTGCAGAAATCCAAAATTTATCATTAAAAGCTTCTAAAATAATTTTGGGTTCTATTTTGGAAATAAATGCAACATTAGCTATTACTAACTCTCTTGTGCTTGAGCGAGTACTTACACCTCTTGATATATCACCTATTACTTGTTTTTCGGGATGGTCTGGCGTAAACCGCATTCGTTTTGATAGAATTTCCAGATAGGACGTGGATGGTGTATCATTTGGTGGTGTATCATCCGATGTTCTATTGGTAGGAGTTTTCTCTTCTTCATTGTCACTTTCATCTTGCGTTGATTGTTCAGCTCATCGAATTTGACATTTATTGATCAACAATAAGTGACTTCTTTTTGAATACTATGTATCCTTCATTTTTTGCCGCATAACCCAAGAATATGTCCTTATCAGATTTTCTTCAAATTTTCCCAAGTTGTCTTTTGTATTCAAAATAAAACATCTACAACCAAAGATTTTAAAATAGCTGATGTTAGGATTTCTATTAAACCATAACTCATAAGTAGTCTTTTTAGAGATGGGTCTAATCAGAACTCTATTTAGAACATGGCATGCTACACAAACAGCTTCTGTCCAAAAATACGTTGGAAGATTATACTGGTTAAGCATAACTCTGGCCATATTGCCAAGAATTCTATTTTTTCTCTCCACAATGCCATTCTATTGATGAGTTCTGGGACAAGAGAATTTATGTGATAGCCCATTTGAATCAAAAAATGATTTAAACTCATGGTTATCGAATTCTCCTCCATGGTCACTTCGTATCCGAGTAATCATGAATCCTTTCTCCTTTTGTACCTTTTTACAAAAGGTACAAATTCAAAAAAGGCTTCATTCTTATTTGTTAGAAAGTAAATACAAGTATATCGTGAATAGTCATCAACTATCACATAAGCATATAGCTTACCGCCAAGACTGGCAACTCTACTTGGTCCAAATAAATCCATATGAAGTAATTACAAGGGTCTAGAGGTACTTACAGCGTTTATTTATTTGAAATATGATCTAGATGCCTTATTCTTTTCATATTTGGCACATACCATATCTTTCTTGAAAGTTATTTCAGGTAAGTCTCTTACCAGTTTCTTGGTGGAACCCGACAATAGTGTCTATGTTTGCATATCTAAGACACATATGCCATATACAGCTTTCGTCTTGAGTTATAAAAAAATACTTCCCTGTACTGTTAGTCTTCTCTGACAAATATAGTACATATATGTTGTCCTATCTTATTCCCTCAAAGAAAGTTATTCCAGAAGATTTATAAAAAATATAACAATTATTTTTAACAAAATTAATTCCATGACTATGATCATTCAGTTGACCTATACTTAGTAGGTTATGTTTTAATTCTATTACTTAGCATACATCTTTAATAATAGGTGAGGGAGAAGTACCTACGTCGCCAATTCCAATGATATGTCCTTTAATGTTATTCCCAAAGGAGACATAGCATTTTTTCTTCATCAATAGAGTTGCAAACAATTTGTTATCACATGTCATGTGTCTGGAGCAACTACTATCGAGTATCCACTTGATTCTAGTAGGAGGAGGAAGGTCCACATATAATACAAGTTGAAGATGTAACCTTTGGTACCCACTTTCTTGAGGGTTCTGATATGTTAGTTTTTGGAACTCATACATACACATTAAGATCTACTAGCTTTCTAATTTTATACTGGTATGATAGATGTCCTTTTATACAACAATAGTGACATGTAGTAGAAGAGTTAGTGCTAGGTGTGGTTTGAAGATCATGCGTATGTGTTTTTTAAGATGTGTGTTCTTTCTTACTGTACGGAAAGGTATACATATATGCATGCCTTCTAACAGTTCTAGCGGTGTTGGTTGTGTAGTGTTTGTGTCTGTTTGTAAAAACAAAACTTGTTTGATTACAAACTGAGAAGATTGTGTACACGAGTAAAAGTTAATTTCTAGGAAAGTACAATTATAGGAATCTGATCAGAAGATGATCACTTTGTCCCTTGGACGATGCAATATCAAAAAAAAAAGCCTTTGAGAGTTTTGCAGCAAGAGCTCAGAAGATTATGATCATTAGTGATGCTTTGAAAGTGATTTGGAACTCTATTTATAGAGTTTAGAGATAACTGTTAAGTAGTTATCCTGATTGGCAGATAGTGCATTAGGCGCGCCATTCATCCAATCGTGGTAATGGTTGGTTTAACTTCTTGGATGCATGGCATTCTATGATGGAGATGCGGTTGGTCGTGGACAGTGTCACGGACATGTTCTTCGAGATTAGTGGCATGTGCGCCACATCGTCTAACTGCTTCTAGATGATTTGATCGGATAGTGCCACTGTCGAATGGCACTGAGTGCTATTTGCGGTTTTAATACACCCTACATAATTTATTGATTACCTCGTGCCAACTACGAATGGTGCGAGACAGCTGTTAGTCATTATGACAAATCTGACACAATCTTCTCGAGCACCGCACACGTTCGGGATTTGAAATAGATTTTTCTCGACTGACGTGCTGTTAGTCATGATGAAAATCGTTTATTCTTCTCGAGGAAGCTTGCCATATGTCAGCCAGAGCCATTTGAAGTCCAACGCCAATTCATGTCACGCCCATCTGCTGTCCAGCGCCATTTGATAATTTCAGTCTTGGCGCCTTTTGTGAGTAGCGCATGATGATGATTATACTTTTTAGGCTTCTACAAAACCCCTTTAAAAGTTTTTAAATTTGAAAAAAAAACTTCAAAATTTGGAATACTTTGAATAAGAATCCTTTCTATGTAATTGGCGGATGCCAGAGTTGTAACCGACTCCGAGTTTTAGGCGCGATTGGCATGACTCTTACGGATAGCTTTTAGTCTATAAATAGCTGATAGAAGAGAGATAGAACACTTTTACTCAAAACTCTTCTCTTCTTGATCTTTTCTTCTTCTTTCTCTTCATGTTCTCGAAGCTCTTGATCAATAGCCCCGAAAAGAAATGCTGTCGAGAAAGAAAATAAAGTGGTCGGGACCACTTCGCGTGTGCCTCCACTGATGGAGCCATAACACGTCATGCCGTCGGTGAGAGCTGAGGAGGCAAACCCTGCTCTTGAAGGTGAAGAATCGGAAGAGACAAACCGAAGGCTCGTACGATTCGCGTGTAGCACGATCAAAGGCCAGCATCGACCGCCTCTTTCTGAGTGTTGGTCGATGCTTTGTGCCATGTACAAGCTACGCCACCTCTTTCAGAGTGTTGGTTCAAAATCAAAATAATGACACCCTGCGCCATTTTTCATATTTTGAACATGATGTGCCATCTGATGTCATGCACTAACTGACTGATGCTCCATCTGTTTTGAGAACTGTCAGATTGCATGCGCAAACTGTGGACTGCTTTTTTATATCCTACACCGTCTATGATTGGCGTAGAGTATTTCTTTAAGAAATAATCTTTTCAAGATTTTAACTCTGAATTTTCTTTTGCAGTTGATCTGAGGGAAGACCCTCATGCTGAGGAATTGTCTTGTACCTTCCGGTTGTCCGAGTATCAGGAAAGCCTATCTCATGTTCACTTTCCACAATATGATGAGCCAACTCCCAGGCGGACTCCCCTAGAGAATAAGGACTATAAAACTCTGCTGTATCTGATAAATGGCACTCATTTTCTGTCTGAGTACACAAGACCTTATAAGAAATCGGCATTCCTCTTTGGAGAAGCTATAGCTACAGACTCTCAACCCAAGTCGAATAAAGAGTACCATCGAGCCTTCGTAAGAGGAAACACATTAGTATACCTGCCTGAGATGATAAGGAATCTATCTCTACTCGATATGCCCATACCAGCTATATCCAAGAAAGATGTCATGGGATCTGACTCCTACCCAAAAAGCTAGAGTTGGAAGGATATGTCACAGGCGTAGAGACAACAACAGAGACATCTTTCTCTGCACTTCTGATTAGTATAGCACCCGCTTAAGGGGTCCGAGACCAAGTTGCATACCGTCTGATGACAGGACTATAATGCTACCCGTCAGAATACCCAACTTTGTAAATATGTATGCTACGTCTGAGGGAGAATATCCTCATAATACTACAATGAGATTAACTGGCTTAATGAATCCGGAGATTGATCGTTGGAACCGTCTTTCCGTGTGGGCTTTAAACAACTTTCGTGAGAGGTTACAGGAAATGGGACTCTACGAGGCCGTTCTGACTACTTCTTGCAAAGTCCAAAATAAGTCCAACATATTTCTGGCTTTAGCAGAAAGGTACAACAGTAGGACTGGTACCATTGTTACTCCTCATGGAGAATTAGGCTTTGTTCTCCATGAAATGCAATTTCTTTCTCGTCTGCCAATGTGAGATAAACCTTATGAAGAGTACATACCAACGGAGGACGAACTAGAGGCCTTGGCCAAAGTGAACCCTCAAATGGTGGCAGTTCTCGATGAATTGTTGTGTCACTTTATAACCTGCATGCACCTGTACAAGAGTGGTGCTATATGCTATATATCTAAATGGTTGGTGTTTTCCATAAATAAATTCACTTTATTTATTTTGTATCTGAGAAAATTACAACTGTAGGAATCTAATCTAGAAGACGATTACTTTATCCCTTGGACGATGCGATGAAGAAGACTCAAACTTTGAAGAACTTGGACAGCAACTGGGCAATCTCTCTGTTCTCTCTGAAATTGACTGTAGTGTCTGATGAAGATGAAGAAAACTCTCTTTTATAGAGTTCAGGATAACTGTCCTTAAGCATACGCTCAGGTAGTTACTTGACGTGTGCATAACTGCAGGGACGCGTGGCAAATTCTGATGGAGACACATTAGCGTGCGGTTGAAAGTAGTGGAGCATATTCAGGAGAGATTGATGGCATGAATGCCACGTTGCATAACTTCTGAAGAAGTGGATAACTGAGTGCAGGACACGTGAGAACGTGTGTTAACTGCTCGTTGAAAATCATTCTGGACACAACTGCTGTGATACGCTGCCTTAGAAGAAGAGTCATACGCTAGCTTTGAAGGCACATGTCTTGCATACGCTTACTTAGACAGCGTAGAACCATATAAAGCTGATACGCTCACATTATTGACAAGGAGTCGTATGGAAACTATACGCTCACTTGTCAAGGAGTCGTATGGAATCCATACGCTCACTTGATTGAGGAGGAGTCGTATGAGATCCATACGCTCACTTAGTTGGAAGAAGTCGTATGAGATCCATACGCTCACTTAGTTGGAAGAAGTCGTATGAGATCCATACGCTCACTTAGTTGGAAGGAGTCGTATGAAAAATAAGTAGACATGTGGCATGTTTGAATAAGTAGACACGTGGCCATCATCAATCTTCTTTGATACGCCATATCTTCCAATAACTGATAAAATCTTCTCGAGCGTCGTGACTGCGGATATGATGGCTGACAGACTGTCAAAACTGTCGGTAATGATGGCCTTTACATTTATGAGAAATGCTGAGCTGTCCTCGTAAAAGACAAAACCGACTCTTCGAAAATATATACGACGGCTAGTCTCTATTGGACAGCTGTCTTTGCACGAAAGACGAAGTGTCAGATTCATCCTTTATTAAATATATGCTGTGCTGTCATCTCAGAAAATAATAAAATATTCACTGAGCGTACGGCCTTTGGATGAGCGTATGGCTTTGAGCGTATGACTTGGACTGAGTCTTATGTCAGCGTGTCATAATTTTCACACCCTACAAGACCCCCTTCAAAGTTTTCGAACTTTATGAATTTCAAAAGTTCGAAATTACTTTGAACTTTAAAGTGAGAATAAGTCCTGACACGCTGGCATGAGTTTGTTATCTTCCTCAATATCAGTGCAAATCTTTAAGGATTTTGTTTAAAGAATATCCACCGTTTGAACTACTTTCTTTCTTCTATAAATAGGTCTTCCAAAACCTATTTTATTTCTTTACCAGAGCTTTTGCCTTCGAGAGAGAAAAGAGCTTTCAGAAACTCAAGATCTTTCTTCTTCTTCTTCGTCTTCAACTCCATCTCCATTAATGGCACCCAAGATTGATGCTGCTGCGAAAGGAAAGGGAAAAGCCCCTGAAGAGTCATCTTATCCTGCCGTCGACACTGCCACTACCAAGAAGACGGCCAGTCAGCGTGTTTCACGCAGTGAACGGCCATTGAAACCTCTTTATGGTGAGGACAAAGATGATGAACAAATAACTATTCCCTTTTTAGGGCTCTAGTTAGAACAAAACTCAAAAAACGTATCCCTCTTTAGGGTCAATACGTCAGCAAATACGCTTTCCTCTTTAGGGTTTAGCCGTATTCCATGTTTTTCGTTTTTACGAAAAATATGTTTGGAGCATATATCTGTAAGATACGCGTATTTTTGATAGAGATATCAAAATACACTATCTTTTTAAAAGAATATGCTATGGCAATTTGTCTCATTGAGATACGCTAACTCCTGTGTTAGCGTAAACTTTTGATGATCATCTTGTCAACCATACGCTGATATGCTCAAACCGATCATAAACTGAACTTTAAAAACCATTCACTTAAGATAAAATCTGTTATACGCTTAAAGAAAACTAAGCGTATACTGAACCTTGAGTCAACCATACGCTTAAGGAAAACTGAGCGTATGCTGAACCTTGAATCTGCCATACGCTTAAAGAAATTGAGCGTATGCTGAGCCTTGAGTCTGCCATACGCTTAGTAAAAACTGAGCGTAAGTTGAGCTATACGCTTAGTAAAACTGAGCGTATGTTGAGCTGTACGCTTAGTAAAAACTGAGCGTATGTTGAGCTGTACGCTTAGTAAAAACTGAGCGTATGTTTAAACTTTATCATCTCTTGACATTGAAGATTTCTAATACTTTATTCTTCATTTGCAGTGGATATTCTGGCTCAGGAAGCAGAATTTGAAGGAAGTATGGGAAATAATTATAGAAGTGATTTATCACATGTTCGTTTTCCCCAATTTGACGGACCTTCCACAAGAATAGCTCTGTTGACCAATCAGAAAGATGATACTTTGCTGAACCTGATGAGTGGACTGCCGTTACAGAGTGTAGATGGTGTTGCCCATTTGAAGCCAGCATTCCTTTTTGGAGATGCTATTGATATGAACTCCCAACCTGCTCTGGACAAAGTATCATACAGTTACTATAGGGATGGTGATGTAAATCAGCCTATGTATTTGACTGGTTTGACAAAGAGTATCAATATAGCCCGTTTATTCCATTCGGGCCAGCAAAGACAGATGAAGTGGGATATTACTCCATCCCGACAAGCTAAGGCTGGGTGGATTGGATATCGTCAAGGAAGGTTCCGCAGTGGTACTGAACCACATGTCACCTCTCTGCGAGGACTGTTACCTGCCACCATCCCCCCTGAGGACTCGGCACTGCTGAAGCCAGTCAGAGTCCCAATTTTTGCCAACGAATTTGTTCAATTAAAGAATGCCATCTACCCAAAACAGTCAATGAGGCTGACTGGTCTAGTAAATCCAGAGAACACTAGATGGACTGCTCTAGTGAGATGGATTTTGCAGAACTTCGATGCACAGTTGAAGGCGATAGGTTTATATGATGCCATTAAGTGTACTGCTTATGGTTTCAAACCGAACCCGGATCTATTTTTGGCATTAGCGGAGAGATATAACTATCGGACCGGCACCTTCATGACCCCAAAGGGCGAGATGGGATTCGCCCTTCATGAAATGGCATATATATCTCAGCTACCAACGGCAGATTTGCCATATGAAGAATATATCCCTTTTGTTGACGAAATGAATAAGATTTCTGCAGCCAACCCACTAATTCTTTATGTATTTGAAGAATTAATGTGTCATTACAGCATCTGTAAAGCTTTTTATAAGGGACAAGGTGGAGAGGGGGACTCCAATTGTTATTCTTCGAAGTGGATGGCTTATTTGTTTCAAGGCCGCACTGACGAAGTCCAAAAGAAGAAAAAGACCGAGCAGTATGTCGGTAAATTCAAGCCCTTGAGTCAAGCCGAGATTAACAGATTAATCCGGGAGACTAATCATGATGATATTGTCGTCGAAGAAGACATCGACAGCTACAAGGCCGGTGATAGGTTAGAAACCTATATTAAACAGGGTGGCCGAGAATTGTCCGTTGAAGGTCATCTGGCCGGTTTCATATATCTTTGGCTGAGGAAATTCGTAGTTCCTGGCACCTGTTCGGCAGACAGGATGCACAGAGGAGTCGTCTTCGCAGCAGTCCGGCTGGTTTTTGGGTATAAGATGGATCTATTAACGGCAATGACCTGCCGTCTGAATGCCGAATTAAGGGCATACACAGATAGGATGTTCGAATTGGCACGAAAGAGCCTGACGTCCTTTCCTCGGGTAGAAATGCCCTTTACATACTTGTTTGGATGGCTGCTTCTTCATTTTGAATCTCTGATGAGTGCTGGGATGGCTAGGCCAGATGACACTTTTCTTGAAAGGTACAAGCACATACCGAAATGGAGATATGATACTTTAACCGATTGCAGAACCATCTTGAACAGGGAAGAACTATGGAGCTTCACCCGTGTTCCTCTCCCTATTGGTTATGAGACCATGCCCGGAAGATTGATTGACGGCGTTGGTACTAATGAGTTGGATGATGTCCAACATGAATGGCTAAAGAGAATCAGGCCATCTCATTTAATTTGCCGCCGTGACAACATCACATATCTAGAGCCATATCTTCCGAGCAGATTTGCTCGTCAATTTGGTTACGATCAGTTGCATGTGGGCAATGCAACGACGTATTTTGCTCATCAAGGCAGTTTGGTTGATAGTGCCAGAGCTTGGCTATATTACATTGCCAAAGGTACAGGGGCTACCTTTTCTATGCCTGATCCGGTCAACTATCGAAGAGGAGCTAAGATATTGGCGTCCTATGCCAGATTTTATGTATCAGCTAATACCTTTGATGAAAAATTTAGCATCTTAGGTAAAAGCTTTATTCATGTTGAAAAGAAATCAACCAAATCCGCCTTGCCTAGGGATTGTCACGACAAAGAAGATCCTCTGGCCACCGATGAAGTTGATGATGATATTTTGGGAACTTTTTTCTCTGATGACCTTCATCAACCATTGCATGTGCCTATCGGAAGTGCTGAAGAAAGTATATCTATTGACAATACCCCGAAGAGGAAGAGGAGTAAAGGTGCTGCGGGTCCTGCCGCAAAAAGAGCTACTCGAGCAGAGACTCGAAGTCGCGGAGGAATTACTACTCCCGGGAATTCTCCTGTTTCTGAACGAGCCAGAGATGTTGATGAAGCAGGTAGTGATCCAATAGACAATTATCCTACTGTTCCTTTAACCAGAAGAATAGGAAGGAAAGTAATAGTTTCAAAAACTAAATCCGTAATTTGTCTGGATGCAGAGAGTCCCACCGATCGTGCTATGCGATTGGCTGCAGAAAAGTAAGCTGCTTTTGATTTCTTTGTAAAGACAGAAGAAGAGATTCCTGAAACTGCTGGGTCTTCTAGGCCTTCTGATATAGGCTCAGTTCCACCAATGGCCGATGATGCGCAGGAAATTAGTCAACCTGCGGTAGAGGCCGAGCATCGGACTGAAACGGCTAATGACTTACTGATTTTGGGAGAATCAGTGAAGGAAGCCACTCCTCTCAATCCAATTGTTGAAGCTTCAGAGAGCGAACAAGTTGACTATGAGCCATCGTCGCATTCATCTGGAGAAGAAGACATGAAGATAGACGATGAATCACCGTCTAAAACACCAATCGATGCACTGAAGACCATTGGTCAACACTCAGGGTTGACACCAGAGCCGGAGAGGCATCTGGAAATTGAAGTTCAAATTCCGAGTACTTCTGGAGCGGGAAGCAGTGAAATAAATCCCGTGTCAGAAAGTACCCTGAACAGACTAAGAGCCGGATTGAATGATCCGAAGGAGACTGAATATGAACCAACTCCAGGTAATATTTTATTCATCAAAGTTTTGTCTTGTCTCTGCTTTATTTATCTTTTGGTTTTGATCATGCTTCTTTTATTTCAACAGCTGTAGGAACTGCACCGACTATGAGTTCTACTCAAGCCCCACTTGTTCAAACTGAAGTGGGTGAGGGGAGTTCCCATCTGCCGAGTTCTCCAAAGGCACTAACTTCAGCTCCAAGAATAGAAGCTCCTCCTGCTCCTTCCCCTATTATTGCAGCGACTCCCAGTTTTGACACAGGGATAGCAAAAGTCATGGAGATGTATTCAGATATTATTTATACATATCTGGATACATATTCGAGGCGACTCATGAAAGATGAGACTATGCCCTTTTCGAGTCTTCGAGAAGCGACTAGTTTCCCACGTTCAGCCTTGAGACAATCTGGTTATGAGGCTCAATGTGTCTTCTTTGAACATCTCCTGAATGATTTAGAAGTCAACATCCAAAAATACTGGAAGACTAAAAAGGAGGATATTGAATCTCTGACTGCAGCTGAAATTTCTCAATTGGAGAATGAAGCTCAAGCTCAGCATATTGCTCTGACAGAATTCCTCGCTCAATCTTCTAAAGAGTTAATGGCAAAAGACGAAGAAATAATAAGTACTCGTCAGAATATGGAGCGCTTAGAGAAGGATGAAGCGTCAAGAGCTGAGGAGCTTAGAAAGTTGAGGGAAGAGCTAGCTCGTATTCAGGAGCAAATTGCCTCTGTGGAGAAAGAACAATCAAAGATTGCTGCTGATCGTCAATCTGAAGCTGAACGCTGTCAAATTTTACAGCAAGAGCGAGAATTAATACAAATCAATCAGATTGAAGAAACCAATCGCCGTAGTTCTATTATTATGGAATATGACCAACGGAGGATTGGAATTGAAACATCAAAGCGAATCAAGAAAGCTCATGATGAGAAGATGAATAATGTAATCATTCGTATTCAGGAGATCATTACACCTCCTAAATAGTTCTTTTACATTTTTCATGTACTAAATTTTTTTTTTGAAATCCAATTGTAAGCAATGTTTTGATTCTGATTAAAGAAATGAACATCTTGGCTTGATTTCAATTCTGTGGATGACACTTTTGTAGAAAACATGTTCAGAGGTAAATAATACATGACATATTTCAATAGAATAGAATATACAAATAAACTTTGCAACTCTATCATGATATTAAACCAACGATTTTTTTTAGTTTAATACTGATTAGAGAAAACAGAATTCAGATATAAAGATATCTTTGAATTATATTTTTCATGATCTTTGGACTCGGAAATCAACAGACGAGATATCATTTTCCTAAAATAGAAAATATGATACATACTGAGATAGAAAATTCAGAGGTAATATGGACATGATTTTCTATACAAGATCTTTATTAAAACCACTGGGGATCTAATAAAACAAAATATCAAATTCTCTGGGAAGATGATACATGGTGGAATATCAGTTTCCTCTGGGGATAACGATATCGAAATAACTTTTGTAGAGAAGAATTTTATATTTGCTGGGGAATGGAAATGATGAAAATATTATACATAATATTTCTTTAAGAATTTGCCATTGATAGGCATCATCATGACTTTTCCATCCATAGAGGCAAGCTGGTATGCTCCGTTAGAGAAGACTTTGTTTACTACGAATGAGCCTTCCCATTTCGCATCAAACTTGCCTTTGCTCATATGTGTCATGGTCATAGGACGTCTGATAGTAAGGACCAGTTCTCCCTTCTGATATGCTCTGACTTTGACTTTCTGGTTAAAAGTTTTTGAGATTCGGGCCTGATACAGCTCGATATTTTGTTGAGCATACAATCGTTTTTCATCTAGAGCTTCCAACTCTTGAAGTCGAAGACGATCATTGTTTTCTGTTGTCAGTTCATTGGAGATTGCAATTCTCAGAGAAGGAATCTGGATCTCAAGGGGAAGAACTGCTTCACACCCATATACTAAAGAGAAAGGTGTACATCCGGTCGTATTGCGAACTGTGGTGCGGTAGGCCCATAAACATTCACCAAGCTTCTCGCTCCAGTTGTGTTTGTTGGAAGAAATGAACTTTTTCAAGAGTTTGATGATTGTTTTATTGAAAGCTTCTGCTAATCCATTAGCTGCTGGATTATATGCTGTAGAAGCTAAATTATTAATCCGATGATCGTCGCAGAATCGAGTAAATTTCTGACTGACGAACTGCGGTCCGTTATCATGGATAATACGCCGAGGAACACCAAATCGATAGATAACATGATGTTTGACGAAGTTGATAACACTAGAAGTTTTAACTTCAGATAACGGGATTGCTTCAGCCCATTTGGAAAAGTAATCGGTTATTGCTAAAATAAACCGATGTCCTCTTGATGATGGTGGGTTGATGGGACCAATGACGTCCATGTCCCAAGCTTCAAAGGGCCATGATGCCGCTGTTGGGTGTAAGAACTCTGACGATTGATGGATAAAGTCTGCATGAATTTGACAAGCTTTACATTTCCGAGCATATTGAATAGCGTCAGCCACCATCGTGGGCCAATAATAACCCATACGTCGGATACGCTCTTGAAGTTTAGGACCTGGTTGATGAGCTCCGCAAACACCATCATGTGCTTCACGGATTATCTGTTGTGTTTCTTCACCAGCAATGCATCGGAGGAGAAGACCGTCGTAAGACCGACGATATAATGTTTTCATCGTATGATTATAATAGAATCTGAGAGATCGACGTCGAATAGACGCTGCTTCACTCGGATTATCAGGAAGTATATCATACAAAACAAAATCTAGAAACGGGCATCTCCACTCTTCAATTATGGCTTCTGTTTCATTAGAAAAGACATATTCCATAGTAGAATCAGAGGAAGACGAAGACATTTTGTCAAACTTTAATCCAGCATCAAGGTTGAAAGAATCTTTGTCTGGTTTATAGGAAAAAGCCAAGGCCAAATTATTCTCAACACAGAATAGTTCTCGGTTATAAACCACTATCACTTGCTGACGTCTGATTGGTATAGCTAATACAGCAGCAAGATTAGCTAAAGCATCAGCTTCTGCATTATAGGCTCGTCGAACATGTTCAATAAAGAAACCTTCAAAAGATGAGGCTATAGAAAGTGCTGCTCGATGATAAGGTATCAAATCCTGATGACGAACTTCATACGTTCCTCTGATCTGATTGACAATAAGCTTGGAGTCTCCATAAACTTCCAAATATTGAATATCTAAATGTTTAGCAAGTTGAAGACCAATGAGTAATGCATTATATTCGGCTACATTGTTTGAACATGATTGATCTAGAGAATAAGCCCTCTGAATTGTTAGTTCCTCTGGGGATACAAGAACAATCCCAACTCCAGCGACAATATCGCCGTTAGGACCTATTCTAGATGCTCCATCAAAGAATAGACGCCAGGTAGAAATTTCTTCAGAAATTAGATTTGAATCCAAGACTTCATCAGGAATCTCATCATATAATTTAGAATCTTCTGGAATTGCATGAGCAGCCAGAAAATCAGCAAGAGCCTGTCCTTTAACTGACTTCTGAGGAATATAATGCATATCGTATTGAGCTAACAAGATTCCCCAATTAGCTAGTCTGGAGTTGAGAATACCAGGTTTCTTCATCATAATCCTGATAGGATTCACTCTGGAAATGACGTGAATCGTTTGACCGATAATATAATGTCGCGTTTTCTGAACAGCAAACATTAATGCTAAGCATTCTTTCTCGATTGGAGAATAACAAGGTTTAGCACCCGTCATTGTGCGACTGAGATAATAAATAGCCTGTTCATGGCCATCTTTATTTTTCTGGGCAAGTAATGCACCAAGAGAATGATCCATGGCTCGAACATATAGAAGGAATGGTATCCCCGAGACGGGAGGTACCAAAACTGGAGGGTTCATGAGATACTGTTTAATATCGTCAAATGCTTTTTGACATTCTTCGTTCCAGACGAAAGATACACCTTTCTTCAGAAGTTTGTTGAATGGTCTGCAGCGTCCTGATAAGTTGGAAATGAATCTCCTGATATAAGCAATTCTTTCTTGAAATCCTCGTAGCTCTTTTAAGGTGCGTGGAGGATGCATCTCTTGAATGGCTTTGATCTTCTCGGGATCCACGTGTATACCTTTAGCGGTAATGACGAAGCCGAGAAATTTACCACTAGAGACGCCCAGGAAGGACTTAGTAGGGTTCATTTTAAGTTGATGCTGACGCATTAAATCAAAGATAGTCTTCAAATCTTGGATATGATCCTCCTTTCGTCGACTTTTGACCGCAATATCATCAACATAGCATTCGACTATTTTCTGGAGATGTTCGCAAAATATAGTGCTCATTGCTCGCTGATATGTTGCTCCTGCATTCTTGAGACCAAACGGCATCACTGTATAACAGTATGTACCGATCGGCATTCTGAAGGAAGTGTGTTTTTCATCATCTGGAAATATTTTGATTTGGTTGTATCCCGAATACCCATCCATAAATGACATTCGTTCGAAACCACATGTGTTATCGATCATGACATCAGTAATTGGAAGAGGAAACTCGTCTTTAGGACAAGCCGCATTGAGATCACAAAAGTCTATACAGACCCGGATCTTGCCAGTCTTTTTAAGGACAGGAACGATGTTAGCCACCCATTCAGGATGTTGTTCCTCTCGAATAAATCCAGAAGCCATAAGCTTGTTGACTTCAGCTTCAATTGCATCCATAATGTCTGGACGAAATCGTCGCTGTTGTTGTTTGACCGGTTTAGCATTTGGCATGATATTAAGTTTGTACATTGCAATCTTCGGATCTAGTCCTGGCATATCTTCGTAACTCCAGGCAAAGACATCGATATAATCACGAATAAGCTTGATCATGTCTTGCTTATCTGTTTCTGAAAGACTTTCACTGATGAATATTGGTTTAGGAGAACCTTCTTCACCAACATCAATTTGGATCAGTTTATCTTCAGTAGGAGGTTCCCTCTGCTCGAACCTGAATTCCCATTGATTATCTAATCTTTGAGCCTATTGTTCCGATTCAGGTGATATTTCAAAATCATCCTCATCTTCATCATTTTCCTGCGGGCCATCAACATAGACCATATTGATGGACAAAATAGAACGATGAAGATCGCCAATACTCGTGTCAGAATCCCAAAAGAGGGAATCAGAAGACTCAGATCGTTCGTCTTCATCGGATTTTGAATCTTCATGGACTATGTTGATAAAGGAAGTAGAAGTAATGTAACCTAAACCACATTTTGTCCTTCCGTATTTTAATCGAGGAATTCGAACAGGCATTCTTCTTCCTTTTCCATTATTGAGACTGGTTCTAAAGTCATAATCCATATTCTTAATGATATTTTTGTATTGTTGACTGTAGCGACGTAGTTGTAACCTTCCAGTATCGTCGTTTATGTCATCTTCTTCCAAGTTAGGAGGTTTCTGGGGTCCTTTATAAAAGAAGATTGGATTTTCTCCCTTCTTTTTAACAGGGACCACGAAGTATGATTTTTGTATGGATTCCAATGATACGTCTGTATGAAGAGTTTGAACAACCCCTATAGTTAGTGACTCTAAGCTATCTAGCAATTGTAAATAACTTTGTACATGATTATAGACATCAATATACTGCAAAGAAGATGCTTCATTAATATTAGATACTGTATTTACAACAGAAGGCTGAGCCTTATCAGACTTAGTCAAATTAATGACAAAAGGGGGAGAGGAAGAGCGATCAGAAGTTTTGTTTCGATTAAGATCGATAACAAAAGGCTCAGAAGAGGTGAGCTCCCTTGAAGAAGATCGTGGATAAGTAGTACGTCCACTGACTGGAATGACTAGAGTATCTGGTCTAGCCTGAGAAGATGGAGGGGGAGTGGTACGTCCACTGACAGGAATTATCAGTGAACCTTATGGAGCTTGGGCAGATAATGAAGTAGTACGTCCACTGACAGGAATTATCAGTGAGCCTTCTTCAGATGATTTAACAGACTGCGGAGGAGTGATACGCCCTTTTACAGGAATAACAAAAGTGCCAACTTTTGCTATCTCATCATCATTATCCATAGCTTGCAAGACTTTTGAGTATTCATCTTTGTACATGCGAGCGTCATTGAAGTAAGCTTCAACTCCCTTGAATGGATAGAGATCTGCAACCTCCTTTTGAACTTCTCCATTATCATCAACATATTTGAAACACTGATGAAGAGTCGAAGGAACGACATTATGTTCATGCAAGAATGGTCTCCCCAACAGAGCATTGTATGAGCAACCATGATTGTCGATGATGTAAAAAGTAACTTTAGTGCGAAGATCGCCTATTTGAAATTTGAGGCGAATCTTGTCCAAAGGCTCACTTTTTCCTTGATTAAATCCCAAGATGGTAGTGATAGTGCTGGAAAGGCTATGTACAGGTATCTTCAGTGCGTCTAGCATAGCTTTTGGCATAATACTGAGAGCAGATCCTGGATCAATCAGGAGACGATCAACCTTCATAGAATCAATATATCCTGTATGATATAAAGGACGGTCATGTCGATTATCCTCTAGCAGCATATCGTCCTGCGTAAAGGTAATGTTTGGAATAAATTCCAATACATTATGGCAATGAGAAACAGATTCTGTTTCCAGCTTCTTGAGAAGAGTTAGGCAGGTTTCTGCTTGCAGCAGTACTTCACTTAGAGTTTCTCGAGTCTCTTTAGAGAGGCGTAAGAGCTCGAAGATTGATAATTTAGCTGGGGTATTGGCTAGTTGAGCCAATATGTCAAAATTATAAGGCTTTTCAAGTCCTGTAGGAGATGACTTCTTCAATGGTTTGTCGAAGCGAACTTATTGTTTGCCTTTGTCAGCTGCCGTTGGTTTAGAAGGAACTGTCTCAACAGGAACATTCAAAGGCTCTTCAGTAGAGACTGGTGTTGAAGCTGTAACTGGAGGGACGTCAGAAGTTTCTTCAGGAATTTCAGCATAATCTTTCAGATATATTTTTTCTGACCGAGTTCCAGCATGAACTTCAACTTCAGATTCTGGTTCAGGGTCTATGGAAACCATGTTGCAATTCTTTATCTTGCTCTTGGTTCTTTTATGTTTGATGAGAGCTTCATTCCAGAAACCAAGGCCAACACGAGATTGATTATGTCTCATAGTGATGGCCAAAGGTGCTCGGAGTCCCTTGCTGAGTTCAAACCAGGAGCAGTGGCTAGATCATAACCCATCTTCACCATCAATTCACGAGATTGTGAACTGTATAGATGAAAAGCAGGCTTGTACCTATCTTCAAATTGAGGTACAGATTTTATCTCCGTAGGGAGTGAATTTCCTGCTGAGATGAAAGTAGAGGTTAGATAAAAATCGGGTGTGAAACTAGAAGTCATATTGCATGACTTAGTCTTCCCGAGCTTCTTTTTAGATGAGGAAGTCTTCCGAGGAGAAGAGGAAGACGTCTCAAACTCTGTCATTAAATCTGGGTGAATCCACATGATCTCTCCCTTCTTAGTTGTGACAGGAACAAGTCCATCATTCTGTGCTGGTGGAATGTTTACAACTTCGAGAGTTGCTTTGGGGATAGGAACAATCCCACTTTCTACCATTAAGGGAGGGAAGTCACCGAACTGTATTGAAATTACATTTGCTGTAACTGTTTTGTCTTTGGGTGTTAATGTCACAGCTCCTGATTTAATCATCTCTTGAATCTTCCCTTTTAATACATAGCAAGACCGGATTGTATGACCCAGCATTCTATGATATGGACAGTATTTTGGATGATCTGTCTTATTGGCTTCATCAGGCTTTTTAATTTCTGGCAATTGAATCTTATTACCTTTGAGCAAGCATTCAAAGATACCCTGAACATCATCATCGTCGAAAGAATATTCTTCCTTCGGCCGAGGAGGTCTCTGTTGTTGATTTGTTGGAGCTGGAGTAGCTTGGGTAGTCTTTACCTCTTGACTACTGCTTTGGAGATTAACTTCAAGAGCTTCTTTCTCTTTGCGATTATTGGGTTGAGTATTATTGCTAGCACTCTGATTTGATTCCTTGGGAGCCATTTGTACCCCCAGACCCTTGAAGGTCTCAGCACTGACCTCGGCAGCCTTGGCACTGACAATGAAAGAAGGCCAATCTTGGAACTGAGTGGACCCTGTCCACATGCTGATAATTAGTAAGAGATTCGACTTGCAAGTGTCGATGGTAACAGTATCGGGAGTTCCGAGAGGCATTTTGAGGGCTTCTCTTCTGAATCTTTCAATGAAGTCCTCGGTGGTTTCATTATTTTTCTGTTTAATTGTTATGAGGGCTGACATGGTCATGTCGTTAAGCCCTTCATAGAATCGTTCAAGAAACATTTGCTTGAAACCGGCAAATGAAGTAATGCACCCATCAGGGAGACTTCTATACCATTCATAAGCCGTTCCTTTGAGACATCCAACGAACACCCGAGTAAGGAGGGCGTCACTTGGTTGCAGTTGATCAGTCATTACTTCAAAATGATTAATGAACTGACTTGGGGAGGTTGTCCCATCAAAGAAAGAGATGGTCGGAGGTTTGTATTTTGGTGGATACGATACCTGCTTCCATTCTATCGGGTAAGGTTGCTTGATACCTAACCTTTGCAAACCATCCTTCTGTTTGAATGCCTCGAATTGAGTTCGGAGATTCCTTAACTCTTCAGAAATAATTCCAGAAGATTGGGGAGTTGTAACTTGTTGAGTGTAATTGGGAGGAGGGACTGCAGCATATGTACCACCCCCAGCTCCAGACTGACTTGGAGTGGGTTGTACAGGAACATTAGATTGTACCCCCGGAATAGTAGAGGGTTTCGGGTTTGGAACAACAGGAGTATTTAATATAACTGGAGGAGCTATCTGTTGGACTTGCTGAGTTTGATGCTGAGCTTGCATAAGAGTGTGCATAGCATTCAATGTATCTGCCATAGCTCGCAACTGTTGTTCTAAGGAAGAAATCCTTTGTTCATGAGCTTCGGTGCTAGTCGAAGGTTCATGATTGCCCTCTGCCATGTAAGTGGTAATCATTCGAGGAATAGATGATGAAACAGTCTGTTCTGAATCATCACTGTGTGAATCAGTATCTTTCCCGGGGCTATTTACGGGAGTCAATACTGGAAAGTTAGATTCTCCAAGGAAGTCTTCTGTGATCTCCGGATTACCACTTGGATGAGAAGAAGAAGAGGCTCTGGCCAAGGCTCCGGTCCTGGATCGGGTGCCGAGATAAACACCATCTTCAGAGTCTGATATAGCATCAGACCGTATGCTACCCCCTATATTTCTGGAGGTCATGTTGACATAAGCATAAAGAGGTTCATCTTCATCCAACATTGGTTCATATTGAATCCGTTCGAAAACAGATTGTCTTTTTGGTGAACAACAATATTGAATTACCACTCGAGGTTGGAAGTTGCAACCATGCTTTTCATGACAAATATGAGCAATATCATAGCCCGACGGAGTGTCAATTCTCTGTTTATTTTGCAAATACTCCCGGAGATCTGTAGGAACAGATTGGGAAGTACTTGAAGATAGTTTCTGTGTAGAAACTTGTCTTTTGTTCTTCTGTCTTCTTGGTTCCTGAGTGTATAACGACTGATTAATTTGAGCCACATAGTTCTTGACATATTCTGCATCAGGGTCTAATATACTTGTCTCAGTGGAACCGAGACGATTCTGATTAAGCTTGTTACGAAGATCCGTAGGAGATCTGACTTTGATATCAGTCTTCGATACTTGTAATTTGCCTTTCTCAGATCGAGAAATTTGGAGAGAAGGAAGATGGGTATTATTTCGACTGGGAGTCGGTAATAATCCATCTTTAGAGGAATTAGCCAAAAGGCGTTTTCCTTTGTTTGATCTAGTAAGAGTACTAGTCAAATTAACTCCAGAGGTAAAGACCTTAGGAGTAGAGGAGTTGACTAAAGAGTCTTTCTCCTTGGTTGGCACAAGATGTGCAAGTTGAGGGGGAATCATTTGTATGTTCTGTGGAAGAGAACCCCCAGCCTGATTTTGAGAAACAGTCAAAGGACTGTATCTGTTAGCATACGCTGACTTCAGTTTGGACTTCTGGTCATACGCTGCCTTTTTATTAGCATACGCTGGCTTTGGCTTAGCGTACACTACCTGATGTTGGCTTTTGTACGCTGCCTTTGCCGTACGCTGCCCTTTGAATGCCATACGCTCAGAGTCATCAATGGCTAAAGAGCCAACTGCTGTCGTAAAAGTAAAGGGAGAAGGGACTTTGACATGTCCAGAGATGGTTTTCCTTGTACACGCTGACTTGGTTAAAGAACCAACTTTGTCAGCGTGACTAGGAGAAGCCACTGTTGCCGTGTTCAGAGAAGTCGAAGTGTGCTTCATGGAAGTTGAAGACGTGTTCTTGTCAGCATGAGAAGTGACAGAAGCGTCTCGGACTGCTGCAGATGACTTAGGGACATAGACGGAGCATCCCTTCTTCTTAGCAGCAGGAAGAGCGGAGGAAGCAGTGCGGCCCTCCTTCGCCTTGAGCATTTCTTCATAAGCCGATTGGTCGAATTGTACAACCATCGTCTTCTTCGTCAAGCCGATCGACGAAGTATCGCATTGAGTTGTTGCTATCTCGTTGGAGGAGACAGCTTTCCCCAGCAGAGTCGCCAATTTGTTTTCCATAAATAAATTCACTTTATTTATTTTGTATCTGAGAAAATTACAACTGTAGGAATCTAATCTAGAAGACGATTACTTTATCCCTTGGACGATGCGATGAAGAAGACTCGAACTTTGAAGAACTTGGACAGCAACTGGGCAATCTTTCTGTTCTCTCTGAAATTGACTGTAGTGTCTGATGAAGATGAAGAAAACTCTCTTTTATAGAGTTCAGGATAACTGTCCTTAAGCATACGCTCAGGTAGTTACTTGACGTGTGCATAACTGCAGGGACGCGTGGCAAATTCTGATGGAGACACATTAGCGTGCGGTTGAAAGTAGTGGAGCATATTCAGGAGAGATTGATGGCATGAATGCCACGTTGCATAACTTCTGAAGAAGTGGATAACTGAGTGCAGGACACGTGAGAACGTGTGTTAACTGCTCGTTGAAAATCATTCTGGACACAACTGCTGTGATACGCTGCCTTAGAAGAAGAGTCATACGCTAGCTTTGAAGGCACATGTCTTGCATACACTTACTTAGACAGCGTAGAACCATATAAAGCTGATACGCTCACATTATTGACAGGGAGTCGTATGGAAACTATACGCTCACTTGTCAAGGAGTCGTATGGAATCCATACGCTCACTTGATTGAGGAGGAGTCGTATGAGATCCATACGCTCACTTAGTTGGAAGAAGTCGTATGAGATCCATACGCTCACTTAGTTGGAAGAAGTCGTATGAGATCCATACGCTCACTTAGTTGGAAGGAGTCGTATGAGAAATAAGTAAACACGTGGCATGTTTGAATAAGTAGACACGTGGCCATCATCAATCTTCCTTGATACGCCATATCTTCCAATAACTGATAAAATCTTCTCAAGCATCGTGACTGCGGATATGATGGCTGACAGACTGTCAAAACTGACAGTGATGATGGCCTTTATATTTATGAGAAATGCTGAGCTGTCCTCGTAAAAGACAAAACCGACTCTTCGAAAACATATACGACGGCTAGTCTCCATTGGACAGCTGTCTTTGCACGAAAGACGAAGTGTCAGATTCATCCTTTATTAAATATATGCTGTGCTGTCATCTCAGAAAATAATAAAATATTCACTGAGCGTACGGCCTTTGGATGAGCGTATGACTTGGACTGAGTCTTATGTCAGCGTGTCATAATTTTCACACCCTACAGTTGGTAGACCTCTTCTTTGGTCATAACACAGACCCTAAAGTACAAGATCATTCTGAATGTACGCCTCGCTTCTTTGAGCCGCTTGATGCTCAAGCCATTTCCCAGCTGATAGAGGAGACTGGCTGTACTGACACAGAGTTAGCCAAACCTTGGAATAGTTATGCTGTCAATACCCCTTTAGAGGGTTACATAGGGCAAAGTGGCCTCGATTTATCTTCAGAATCCATTTTAGCAGGCTTCCTTTCTCTCTGGTTACGATGATTTTTCGTAGTGCTGTTTGCTGCAATACATTTGGTATTTGGCTACAAGATGGATATATTGTCTGCGATGACTAGTCGGCTGAATGCAGGACTTCGAAGTTTCATCGATGGTTTGATGGAAAAACCCAACAATCGAAAGAAATATCCTCGCACCAAGATGCCATACACATATATGTTTGGTTGGTTGTTATTGCATCACCCTTCATTATGGATCCTAACCTTGGAGTTGGGGGAGCATTGGCAGCAAACTTTATCGAAAGATTTGCTAAGGCAAAATGGAAGGTTATGTCTATATCTGACTGCAGAAAGGCACTAAATAGAGGAGTAGACTGGTAGTTTTTTTTGTACCCCTCCTCCACTTGGATATGAAAACTTTCCGACCCATATCCAAGATTTAGAGCCCTTTGGTTCTCGCCCCTTTCCTGAGGCCTTTAATTGGTTGAAGTCAATCAAGCCTTCACACCTGGAATACATGTTTGAAAATAATTGCTATCTGGAGCCGTATTTGCCAAGTTGCTTTTCTTGTCAATTTGGTTATGACCAACTGCATGTCGGGAATGCGACGACATGTCTTAAATCTTTCGGACACCTGATCGATGGTGCCCGTTGATGGAGATACTATAATGCTAGAGGTACAAGGGCTCTATTCACCAAGCCTTCTACCACCGTTGAAAATGGTCCGCGCATATTGAGTTCATACGTGCATTTTTATACTTCAGCCAACACCTTCTTTTAAGGTTATTTGCTAAATTATAGCTTCATCGGAATACAAAAAATATTTAATAGGGATGCGGCTACCATAAACTTAACTGAAGCTGAGGAGAATATCCCTTCCGAGGATCCTCTAGAAATTGTGAATACGGATCTTGTTGATGAAGTTCAGGATCCACTGAGCGGCCTTCTTATGAAACGTAAAGAGAAATCTCCCGCAAAGAAGGTTGCGAAGAAACAAAAAATTGGGGCCTGTACCCAATCGGCCCAAGATATTCCTCCATATCCTGCTGTAGGGAAGAAGAAAACAAAAGAGACAACCACCGTTGAGAAGCCCAGAGTCAGGACTAGACTACAAATATGGCAAATAAAATCTGGTTTGTCACCCGGCATAACTACTTCACACAGGGGATCAAGTCCATCTTCGTTCAGAAGAAAGAGTATAGGGGTTGAAGAGGAGACAAGCAAACAACAACCTGCACCTAAAGAAATATAGCCTCAACCGTCTGTTCTTACTGAGTCGGTTGTAGCATCTCCTCAGCCGTTATTCAAGCATTCGGCCAAGAGGAAGCTATTGGCCACGAAAGCTCAGGGTAGAAAGACTGTAATTTTTTTAACATCTTCTTTTCTAGAACAAGCTCCTAGCTAAGGAACATTGCCGATGTTGCAAGGAGGCATTTTCTTCACAGGGTGATGTCTTTACTCTTTATGTTCATCTAGAGTTACTTGATATTGATCATGTGGCAATTTGTATTGATATATCTTCATCTCCAGAACCTTTGACTATCAGTGCTCCAGCTCCAGCTGATGTTGTAACACCCAGTTTCTAAAATAAGGGTAATTTTGAAATTTTGTATTTTAATTTATTTAATTATGATATTTAAATGATAATATGATTTTTGGTGATTTTTAATTAT
Organism: Iris pallida; assembly: GCA_029216955.1. Classification (NCBI taxonomy): domain Eukaryota; kingdom Viridiplantae; phylum Streptophyta; class Magnoliopsida; order Asparagales; family Iridaceae; genus Iris; species Iris pallida. Next base: position 5,618,249 of record JANAVB010008599.1, on the reverse strand, counting down.
TTTAAAACTATTTTAAATCATGACTTATGATTTTGGTGTTTGACTAGTGTAACCTTAGAGCCTAGCCATGTGATTAGGATGTTTGACTAGTACATTTTAGCCTAGAGGGTATTTTGGCCATTTTAGGATTTATTTGAATTTATTATGACTTATGGGAATTTGTGTGAATTTAATATTAATTAAAATATTGCTATGTGTTATGTTAGTCTTGACTAGTTGAGACCTTGTAGAACTAACCCTAGTTGGTGACCCTAGTCTAACTCTAGTTAACCTACTTTTATTCATTAGAAATTAGTCTTAAGGTAGGAAGGATTACTTAAATGAAATTAGTCCATGACTTATGGCTTAAGTCAATGACTTATGATTTATCAATTTTAAGTATAGTGTTTAAGCCTTAGGCCCATGAATTAAGCCCAAGACCAATCCTAGCCCACCCATGGCAGCCAATCTAGGATTTCTCACCCCTATTTAATGCCTCCTTCATTTAGGGTTAGCCTCTCTTGGAAATAGATCTCAAGTTTAGAAAGAGGTAAATTCCCAACTTTAGAAATTCCTAATTAATTCATTTTAGCTCCTTTTTAGTCCTAGTCTTTTGCAATAGGATCTAATTTATGTTTATATACTGATTTTGGAGGAGCACCTCAGTTTGTATACCATTTGGAGATTTGGAGTTGCCATTTGAAATCCGCTTTTTGGTGCTTGTTCTTGAGTTTTGATAATCAATAGGTAAACCACCTAAACCCTTGTTTCTTCCTAATTTCTTGGCATAATAGGTTAGGTTTTAGGGTTTCCTAGCTGTCCCCAAAATTTGGGCACAATTTGTGTCCATTTCGTGTCCGTGTTGGACACGTATCATGATAGGTGCATAGGTGTACGGGCGTGCGCTGTCGCGCGCAGGCGGCTGTGCGCTGTCGCGCGCAGGCGGCTGTGCACGCGCACAGGCGCTGCTGACACGGGGTTCGTGTCGTGCCTATGTGTCACGTGGACACGTTTCAGGCTGACACGAACCTAGCCCTACCCTAGGCGAACCTAGGTGCACACCCACGTGTCGTGTCGTGTCGTGTGTCGCGTGTTATACGCGCGTGCACGCGTGCACGACGATTATTTGTGCACAGTGCACTCGTGAGGTATTCGAGTGTCTTGGACACGCCTGTGTCCACTGGGTTGGACACGAAGGCTTGGGTTGACACGTGTACACCTGTCACCTAGTTTACCAACCTTTTAATTAATGTATTATCATCATTTTACCTTCGAAATTGTTTTTTCCACTTGGACTGATACACATTCAGTCTGGGTGTTTCCTGAGAAGCTTAATCCTAATTTTAAAACCGATTTTCCATGTTAATTACCATGTTTAAATTCATGTGCAAATTTATAAATTGTTGCTAGGGTGGTTACATGAGAGTTTGAGTTTCAATTTGCCATAGTTTGGATTTTGAATGTGGATTTGGGTTTAAAACCACCATTTTCCTGATACTCATGAACTGAGTGATTTGCTTTGAATGTAAAAACAAAATCTGAGATATCACACTACTAAACCACTGATATGCACACTGCTTCTCACATTGATTCCCATGTTCACACACCCATTCACTGATGGAATCTGAGATTAAAAACTGAATTTTGTTTAATCTGGGACACCCTCACCTAGGTAGGCACTGCCATGTTAACCTGAGTACCTTGTCGAATTTCCTGAAGATTATTCACTGAACTCTAATCCTTCAGTCCTTGTTAAGCCACACATACAGGACACATTGTGCTGAACACTTAAATCACTGTCACTTTTGTACTGAATTGCCACACTTGTTGTCACAACACACACTTTAATGAGAAGCACTATTTTCCTATTTAATCCAAACTCACACACATGACACAAATTCCCCTGCTAACTGAAACACAGACACATATTACACTATCATGTATTAAATCAAAACCTGAAAATCGATTTCCATTCCCTTCCTTAACTGAGATTGATTCATCCCTTTTTAAAACTAATTTTTCATTGAATATTAACTCTCCACACATTGCATTGTTGTTTGGTTTTCGAAATGATTACGTAAACTGTCATGTACTGATTCCTATAAACCTGAGAATGGGCTGATACATATTCCAGTTTTGAAATTTTTGAACCTTTCATTTTCTTTTCTTAAACTGATTCGAATGTTAAGTTCATTACCTGATTAGTTAAGTTTAAATGTGGGGTAATGATTGTATTGGAAATTTGGGATTTCAAGTTGGGTTTTTGAATGTAGGATAACTGTTGTTGTTCACTGTGTGAACCTGAAATCTGGGTTTTCCATTTCTATGTTAATTAGTTGTTAATCCAGAGTATCTATTCACTGTTTTCCTGATATATATTACCTGTCACACCTACACACATGAGCACTAAGGCACCCACATTGCTATGTACCCTCATTTCCTTTACACATATTGGGACTGTCACATAAAGATTCCTTATTTTCCAGTCAACCACACACAATCTCACGTATTTCAGCACACACACAGGGCACCTTCACACTCTAATGCATATTGTTTCCCTGTCTTGGGTTCCTGTGAACTCATTAACCCACACACACTTTATAATGCACACACACACTCTAGCATACATATTCCTGTCACTTAAGAGCTCATTATCACACACACACTGGATTTGAAATCTGAGAATTAACCAACTGATTCCTTTAAAACTGTAAGTTGATTCCTTTCCTATTTGCAATGCTAAGTATATGCATGTGTGAACTTGAACTATTTTCCTTTCCTTTTGTTTTTACTGTCAATCGATTTTACTTCTGTTTGCAACCTGGGAATTGATTTCCCCAAGTCCTGTTTTGTATTTGCACACACACACATTTCTGAAAATCACCACACCCACATGCTCTTGTGCACTTTCATGACACACACACCCATGAACACATATACATGCTATTTTCTCTCTCTCTCTCTCTCTCTCTATATATATATATATATATATATTACATATGGCTAAATGTGTTAATGTGATAAATAGATATTTCCTATTGATATATACATGTATGTGTATATAGATAGATATATAATATATGGAATATGTGTGATGTGGACAATAGGCCATAAGGCCTATGTGTATGGTATGAATACACCAATGATTGTGTGTTGGTAGTCTAGTATGACTTGTGATTGGTGTGTGATTGCTAGACTAGGCTTGGTTAGGCCTAGTGAGACTTATTAGACTTGTTGGGCTAGGACTTGACCTAGTTTGACTAGTGTGGTTGACTAGAGTTGACCAAGTGTTGACTTTAGTCTAGTTGACCTAGCCAGCATGCAGATGCACTGTAGATTACATTTATCATCTCTTGTATACATCTTGACTTGTGTTGCTCTAAATAGGAGTCAGGTATCTCATCTCGGACAGTACATTTACTTCAGACATTCAGATACGAGACGAGTACATTCTCTGATCATTTCATATCCTGTTTAGAATTATTTTCCTGCTTTAAATTACTTTACTTGATACTGTCACGTTGGTCACACGGATTGGTACTATATGGATCTTTTTATGAGATGTTATCCCCCTTGGGAGCATCGAATACTGCATGTTTTGTGCGTTTCACGAATCATCACGTATCTCTATGCTTCCTCTGATTCACGAATCGCTTGTGACACGTACTCTCATGTTCATAGAGCCATCATGAATCACTTTCACGTATCACTCATTTTATGAGCCATGTGAAGTTTTACGAATCTTAACATAACTTGAACAGATCCTTGTGTATTGATTGGGGATGGAGGAGTAGAAATAGGTATGTGAATATTATCCAAGTAGCTATAGTCATGAATCACTCTCTTAGCTGTAGTCATGAATCTCCTATGCCATTCACATGTTTATATTTTACTCTGACTCACTAATCACTGTTAGTTCTCTACTTATAGTAGATATTTCTATTACAGTTCTCTCTCTGTTTACATACTGTATTTTTTTCAGTATCGATATCTTACTTTACTGCATGATTATATTTTCTAACCTGATATGAACTGTTGAGATGTACTGTGCTCGCTTCCGTCCTGACTGGACCTGTTGAAAATTTTACAGAGGATGATGAGGAACCTTGCACCCCTTACTTTGGAGCTTTCCTAGATGACACTCGCGACCTGGACCCCTAGGGAGGTTCAGGCAGCTGCTGAGGACGATACCCCTTGCATAGTATAGATAGCTTAGACTGTTTCTTTTCATGTTTAGCTGTTGTCCTTATTTTCAGAGTTGTATATTTTAGAGATATTGAGACTTGTTATTTCATTTCTATTGTACCTCAGTTGAGGATTTTCTTATCTATTTTCTTGTGCCATATTCTATCTCTAGATTATGATTGAGTTGTACCTCTGTGTTGGCCTCCTTATGGAGAGTATTCATATTATGTTGGTTATAGTTCAAGACCTAGAACAGCGTTCTACCGCCGACACTACGGCGTAGGCTGGGCGCTGTTACGTACTCGTACCCTCACAGTGGGTGCGGGTCGTGACAAATGTAACAGACACTCCTGGTATTGTAATTTTAGAACCATCAATCGTAAGCTTCACCGTTCCTTTGTCTACAGCGACATTGGCAGCATTTGCTACAACTGGTTTGACATCACCATCAACTAGTGATCCAACTCCAGTTGTTTCAAAGAATGTCCCCTCTGTGACTGATACAGAGCCAATAATTTACCTAGCTATGAAAACCACCACCCCCCAAAGAGTAACCTCAGTTCATGGTAAGAAGGAGGTAGTACCTTCTGAGACTCTTGCAGCTCCTGTCTCGAGCGAAGCACCTTCTCAAGATGGGAGAATGATAGAAGCGATATTAGATTGCGATCTTAGTGTTGATCCAATCGAGGAGGATCCTATTGATACTGCTTCTGATCAAAGTCAGAATAAAACTTCAATATAAGTATCGGCCCAGGATTTGGTGGCCAAGGTGGATCACGCTATTACTGAGGGTAGCAGTCACCAAGATGATAGTGATCAAAGCCTAGTGATGCTAATCAGAGCATAGAAGAACTACCAAGCGGTGAAGACTCTAATATTGAAGTTGAAGGCGACGGAGGCCCAGGTAATAATGAAGGCGAGGATAAAGATGTTGACATCGAATGATACATCGACATCGAGGGTGATAAGATCCCTAATAATGACAGGAAGGAGGTATAGGAACGAAATCGTAAAGCAGAATACTCTAGAGGAGGGTGAATAGAGTAGACAGCGAAAATATTGATAAATTAAAAACTTGTTTGCAATTAGATCACAGAAATAATAATCACAAAGTAAATAACTGTAAAGAAAAGAGTGATCAGAAGGCAAACACAAACACGGAGATTTATTTTGGTTTCCCTCTTGTGAGGACTAGTCCAGTCGGAAGAACTCTAGCTTTCAGTTGAATCCCGTATTGGAAAATCCTGTAAGTTTTCATACGAAGTTCTTGCAACTTCTACAGACGCGAGCTTTGATACGAAGAACTCGACCAACTTCAGTTTTGAAGAGTCTTTCTTCAATCAAGCCTCTGATTACAATTTCTCTGAAATCTTCTAGACCGTACTGTACCGACAAATTGACTAGAGATTTGTAACTGGCTTGGGATTTGAAAATGAAAGCTTTTTAGAACTCTTTGGAAGAAACGTAAGCTTTAGAAGAGAGAAGATGAAAGTGAATATGTGTGTTAAAATGATCAAAATTTCTCTCTATTTATAGTTTTTCCAAAGATAGAACTCTGACAGAATTCGGGCAGAATTCGGATAGAACTCTTTGTAACAAACCGCAACTGAAGGAAGACCAAGTTCAAAATCCAACGTTCATATAACGTTCACCTTGGCCGAATTCTGGCCGAGTTCTGTCAGGGTTTGGTCAGGTTTATTTTGTGAAAATTGTTTTTGGCTTTTTGAAAATCCTTCAGAAGCTTTTTGTAAAAGTAGATGTTTTTCAAAAACATAGGTCATTTTAAAATGATAGGTCAGTTTTGAAAAACGATTTCGGATAGCCTATTTGCAGTACGATTTGGTGTATAATGTATTTCTAGACTCAATAAAAATAAAAATTATATTGCGTAAGGAAAAACAATCTTGAGTGGTAAACAGAGCTTCGGTCTTGAACTGAATAGATATCCAATCTTGATCAGTGTCCAAGACGTCTTTAGTAGCTATCTGAATTGAATCGTATATCGAGACAGAGTTTGATCAATTATTAAAATCCTGTTTGACCATGACCAATGGGCCGACAGAAGGATGTTGACATCGAGGGTGATGAGAACCCTAAAGAAGTTGATGCTGAGGAGATCCAGACCTTAGCTGAATGTGTCTTTGAAACAGAGGAGGGCAGAGGTGACAGCTCCAGGTGACCGAACTGAATTCGTGTCAGGTGGTTCTAAAGCTGGGAGTAGCCACACATCTATTTCTGAGAACACCACGACGAGGCTCATTACGGAGCGAGATACTACACCTCATGAGACTCCATATGTGTTGCCAAACTCAGGTGAACTTTTGACTTTATTCACCATTGCTCTTCTGATTTTATTTGACATGGAATATAATGATTATGCTTTTTGATTACAGAGGGTCCCATAGGGAATATTGCTACAGCCCCGTTGGTGTCTATGACTTTCAGCTTCAGCTCCACCATGGTCCCTCTGGACATGGGAACTTAGGTTGCGGAAGGAAGCTATTCGAGGATGCATGCACCAAGATCTTCTGGTGTACAATCCGTGATTCCTCTATTTTCTACAAAAGAAAGGATTTGAGCTGAAGTAGCGACTCCTGGTGTATCGGCGATGACAAATATCTTCGTTGAGACCTACACGTTCGACATGACAAAAGGTTGAACAAACTTTTTGTATTATGAACGTAAAAAAGACTACAATCGATTCTTATGCGCAGAAATCTAAGTACAAAAGTTTCTGGAAAAGTGTGACGGTGTGTTACGACCCACACCCTGTATAGGGGCACGAGTGCGTTAGCGCCCAGCCCACGTCGCAGAATCGACGGTAGAACGCTATACTAGGTCACTATCTAAACAACTCACACAATTATATAATGTACTTGTCATAAATCTCAACTTATTACAATTCAAGTTCTAAACATGAATTCTAAAACAAGTCTACTAAACTAATCTTCCGGTCACTCCTGAGAGTCGGGGCCAAAGGTAACTAATCTATCTCCGGATCCATAGTAAGTAGGGAAAGTGTCCTCAGGAAAAACATATGTAATATTTTGTCAACGTATCAAGTCATGATTGGAACGAACACAACTCATCTAGAAATTCCAAGTAAATGACAAAGGCTCTAAAGCAGTTATAGACAATTATACTGATGAACATGGTAAGTTTTAGAAAGTTAATGAAGTAGAGCAACAGTTAAAGTACAAGAGAATTAATATAACGAATCAGAAGATTATGGCAATGAAGACTGTAAATAAAAGCTAGCTGAACTAGAGTAATGTGATATAAGTCCAGACAGTATAATTTAAGTTGAGTGTAATCCCCAGGTGAGTCCAGACAATATAAGTCTAGAGAGTAATTCCAGGGTGAGTCCTAAACCTGACACTAACAAGTGTGTTTTAAAATACTGAGATCGTCATGTAAACGGCTATAGGTAAATCATGCACATTGCACACCTAGCCAAATGTGGGATGGCTAGCATTCCAGTATAAGTCCAAGGGAGGTGGTTCCAGTATTCAGGAATGTTCACATGTCTACTCAAATATTTTTCCGCCCAACTAGTACAAGTGAATCCATAACCCGACACGAAAGTAAAGTACAAGTCCAGCCAGAACATGATAATGCCAGTTGGTGGTTCTAGTGGTGATTCCAGTAATCGAGGCCAGACATGTAAAAGGTGATGGTTGCATGCAATGGATCCAGTAATATCAATCCATGTTGATAGAGAATCAAATAGAACTAACTAGAACTAAAATACAGTAATCCACAAGTAAATAAAAGAACTATCAGAGAATGTACTTGTCTGATACCCTGAAAGACTGATGAATACAGATGTCCAAACCGGAGTCACAATGTTCTAATTAGAGCAATACAGGTTATAATGTATTTAACATTTAAGAATTGAAGTTTATGATGCAATCTACATGATTCTAGGTCAATCTAGGTCAAGGTCAACTGTGGTCAACTCTCTTAGTCAACTTAGTCGAACTTGGGTCAACTATAGCTATTGGTCACTTCTACAGTCAAATGGTTAATACTAGACTATGGTCAAAGTATATGTCAACTCTATCTATGCTAATCTCTTATGTCTAACCATGTACCCCCATTACATTGCATATATATCAATTCTCTTACCTAGGCACTACCAACTCCAAATCCTATTACCTATACATTATCTATCTTCCTATCATCACATCTATATATACATTACTCACTAGTATATAATATATATATATATATATATATATATATATATATATATAGTTAGATACCCTCTATGACACTTAGAGACACTAATATGTATAAGTAACAATCAGTGAAGAAACACAAAAAAATAGGAATAAATTCATTCAACACAGGCATGGTATAAACATCACAGACGAAAATAAAATAAACAAATAATATTTGTCACAAACATTTTATATGGAAGCATAAATAAAGATAATGCTAAAAAAATTGAATAATGTGCTAAACTGAATAATATGCTAAAATGAATAATAAAAACATGTCCATCAAATAGTCACAAATCATATCCAAAAACTAATAAGACTACTGATACTATCTTCGTATGTCGGAGCATTTCCAAATAAACATAAGACAAAGTCATCAGTCTCAAAAGTATAAAAACTCAAAAATCATCCTCATCTTCATCGCCATCTGCTGTAGTGCCAGCATGTCCAGATGGACAAGCTCCAGAAGTGCCAGCTCCAGAGGTGTCTGGAGTAGCACCAGAAGTTCGATACCAATCGTAAGCATTCCCTGGCTGGAAAAAAGAGTGGACCGCCTCATCATCAATACGGTAACCTGATACAGAAGGGTCTCTAGGAGGAGAGCTAACAGAGTGACCCGTCTGTGTAAATCTGAGATTGACAAAGGAGTTGGCAATAGCCTGGAACCGAGTCATGTCACGGAACTCATGTTCCCTAGAAGTGTCAACAAAGAATGTCCGTAGATCTAATAGGTACTGGTGAATACCCTCAAAGGTCATAGGGTAAGACTGAGGAGGACCAGGAACAGTCGGAGCAGGTGCAGTAGGAGCAGCTGCATGAGATGGAGGAGTAGTGGCAATACTGCGACGAGGAAGCTTAAGAAACTTGGGCTCAGGTGTAAAACCCCTATTTTATTATTATTATTATTATTATTATTATTATTATTATTATTATTATTATTATTATGTTGACTTTAATGTCAAATGAATTTAAATATATATGTATATATTTTTAAGTTGATTTCATATATGATAGATGATATTAAAATTTCTTTTTGATTATATATATATATATATATATATATATATATATATATATATATATATAAATATAAATATATATATATATATATATATATATATATATATATATATATATATATATATATATATATATATATATATATAAGATAAGATTTGTTAAAAAAAAAAAAAAATAAAGGGTAATGGGTGGTCGGCCCCACCCGACCACCCAAGCAAAGAGCAGCAGCATATGCGCGCCCCTTTATAAGCAGCAGCAGCAGTAATGCTAAGGCCGCTCACCCCTTCCCCCTTTATATATATATAGCTATATACTTATATATGTTTTAGAAAAACCCATTGCCGCCACCTTCAAACCCTAAATTCTTTTTCCTCCATCCTCCTTCCTCTCCTCGGCGTGCGTGCCCAGCCTCGCCAGAACGACAGCATCTCCGCATTCCGGTCGTCACGGTGACAACAACAACAACGAACAAACACCCATAACAACAACAGAAATCAACATCAAGGTATCCCACTTCTCCGATCGATCTATCTCTCATTTTAAATCCGTTTTTAGATCCATAAATTCGTGTAGAAAGCCCACATGACCTTCTTCGAGAACCCTTAGGTGGATTTTGACATGGCCATCCAACTTGCTCGAAAAATCGAGACGAAGTTAGAGAAAAACTATTTTTCTGGAATATTAAAAACTGTTTTAAAACATCAAGTTGTCGGCCACTTTCCTTTATGTACACTAAAATTTTGTAGAAACTAATTGAAGACAGTCAAAGACAACATAACCGAGATTGTAACGCACCTTCTGGATTAACTTTTCATCTAGTGTGTAAAAAGTTACATGTAGTTAAAGTTTCTCGAAAAATCGTAAATTTTGTTTTTGAAAAGTAGAAAAACATCCTGATACGGCATCCATCCCGACAAACCGGGTGATTTGATCGCGCAATATACGCATCGAAAGGCGCGTATAGATGTTGTCGACGTATGAGAACTGACGGAACTCGATTTCTTTGCATATGCGTGATGAAATCAGTGCGTATCCGTTGAGATACCCCCGTATCGACTCTTTGCTAATTAAGTCACAACTTTGTGTACACTCATCAAATCGCGACGAAACTTGCGCCATTGGACTCGGAATATTTTTCAGGTTCTGTGAGCCGAGTTTGGATAAATTCTGGGGATTTTTTTGACTTTTATCCCACTTACTAATATGACTTTGTACTTACATCCCACTTTTTATTTTTTTAGACTTACATCCTACTTTCGTCACTAAAAATATTTTTCATGACAAAACAAATACTTTTTGTGACAAAATGAATATTTTTTGTGACGAAAAGTGGAATGTAAGTCTAAAAAAATAAAAAAAGGGATGTAAGTACAAATTCATATTAACAAGTGGGATGTAAGTCAAAAAATCCCTAAATTCTGAGAAGGTTGACTGAGACGCTATTTTGGCGGGCCCACAATCCCACTCAACGGGCGATTTTGTGTACAGCCCACCGGAATCCAAAATTGGACATACCATTGAGTTCTTATCGGGAAAACAAATCCGTAGACATGTAGTTTGACGACTTTAGAGACCGTAGGTTCTGGCTCGTATTTCGGTACAAAGCGGGTCCAACGACGGACATCGTTTTGACCTAAAATTATGATTTTGCCCATATTCTAGAATTTAACTTCTGGACAGGTATTTCCTAGACATATCTTATATTCCAAACTCGTTCGTGATGTTTGTTGCAGCATCCGGAGTCATCTGCGAGATTTGGCTTTTCTTGCTTCGTTTATTTGCCGGTTCGAGCTACTGGATTATTCCCTTTTGCACATAACCTCAGGCAAGATACCTCTGCAAAATAAACTGTGCTACACCGTCATGATTAGATAGATTTTTACGGTATAGTTATATTTTTCGTACTTATTATTATTATGTAATTCAAACTTAGATTTAAGGGACCACCATTCGTGTGTTCCATTTATAGGCCTTGACACATTTTTACCACAAAGTTGTGAGTCGCATATAGAACTCAGACATGCATGACTGGCTGGCCACCGTTACTGTATAAGCCGTACGATAGGAATAACCGCTAATAGAGGTTGCATACTTAGTTTGACTTAGCGGTTAATAGAGGTTTTGTGTTGTGGATACAACATATTAGGCATTGGGAGGGTAGAACAGTTCCTTGATGTATGGGCCACATTTACATACTGCTATTGTACCTGAAGCTCCGTTGGAGACGCAGGTTCACCCTATTGTACTGATTCCCTCTGACGTTTAAGAAATGTTATGGATATTTTCTTACTTATTCCCTCTGATGTTTGTCGAACGTTATGGACGGATTATACTGATTCCCGATGAGAGGGACGATGCCACTGCTATACAGCCCGAGTGCCCATATATGAAGGATCGTTCTTTGCATATTCACTATAGTATGGTTAGGTACCCTATTGCATGCATCCCTTATTTTCTATTATATATCACAGTTTATATGACATGATATAATGTATCTTATTACATCCCTCTGAGGACCTGGTTATCTCCCAGGTGTGTGCTATTGTCTTACGCAGGTATTCTAACCGAGGTCGCGATCTTCTCTATTCATTCGGAGATGACGTGTCTTCGGTCTTTCTTTGCTACTCTCGCCAAATCATTTCAGTTTCCATGTATATTTTTTCCTTACTTGTTGGTAGTGGTTGTCTCCGTCCAACATATTGTACAAAGACTTATTACAGTTGATTATATGATATCTTTTATTTTGACAGTTGTGGATGAGATTAGATTACTCTTAGTTTACTACAGTTTACAGCTTATATATTCATATGAGGTTTCCATATATTGGAGTATACTTCGTATGTATACAGCTGGCATGTCTATGTACCTAGTCCTACGTATTTTAGGACTGGGGCGTTACATATTTTTGTGGTGGCCCATGCAGGTCGAGTTTGTCACTTCGGTTACGTTACTGTACTGATGTGAGCCTGCAACATAGGATTAGAATCTAGGAATCTAATCCATACAGCTTGACCTCTTCCCTTGGCTTCAAATTCTGAACTCTCGTTCGACTTCCTTGAATTGCCACTTGCTTGATTCCTTTCTACCATTGATTCCTATCTTCGTGCTTAGAGTCAACTAGGAAGATGACTACACTAGTATATGCTCGTAGGTCAAACACATGGCTAGAATGGTTATATTGGCAATTGGAATATATTTAAGACTCTAATTGAGTTAAAAAGGTTTTTTTAAAAAGTGTGATTTAATGATTAGTAATTTGTAAAGTAGGATATTGCCACGAAAAGTTTTAATCTTGAGATTTCTAAATAGTAAACACCATAGGATTGATACTGCAGGAAGGAGAAGAAAAAAATATAACTAGAATCTTTATACCATTGATTTAAGAAATTGATTAGATTTTTGAGTTTTGATATTTACGAATCATGGGGTATAGCTATACATCCTTGAACAAATATAAAATTGATTTGATTTTCGAGTTGTAATATTTATGATTTATTGGATTATTGTTATACACCTTTGAACAGTTATAAATTTGGTTTGAAAATGATCTTAGATTTTAAATGTGGCAGTATAAATTATTTAAAATTTGAGTCATACAACTTGCAATTTTTGTGTTTAGTAAATTTTGAATTTTAAGTGGAAGTAATGATGGCGAATTTTTGTTTAAAATATTTGAAAGTTATGAAAACGATTTTTGAGAAAATTTTATTTTAAATGGTGTCCTATGATTGAGGATTTATAAATCTATTTAGATTTTTGGTAAAAAAAAAGACTTTGTCTGATAAGATTATTTGAAAATTTAGTTTAATGTGGGATTGCTAATATTAAAATTTTTGGAAGATTTTCGAAGGATGTGATGGAAAGTTATTTTGATTGATTAAAGGAAGTTACCATTTAAAAGTTGTGATTTTATTGGAATAACTTAGCATGAATAGAAGTTAAAATTGATGAGAGCATTGAGCTTAATTTTTGAGATTGCTTTTAATATACTAAGAGTTTTATTATGAGTTATTTAAAAATTTTAGAGTGTTAAATTTTTGATTGATTGTAAAATTTTTATGGATTCGTAAATTATGAACTCTTGAGTTAAATAGTTGAATTTAAACGTTAATTTTGGAAAAGGTTAATAGTAATGTGATAAAGTTTGATTTGAGATTTATGAAAGTGATTTAAATTTTGGTCATGATTAAATTGAACGACTTGCAGTGAATACAAATTTTGGGTGGTTATTTTTGAAAATTTTATTTAGAGACTTTTGGAGAAAATTTGAGCAAAATTTTAATGGTGGACAACCAAGATGTAAACCCCCTAAATTTTTTTATTACAATTTTTATTTTTGGTGTTAATTTTGTTTTTCATATTTATACGTCGCGTACGAGTTCGTATTTTTTTGTAGTTGCTCGACGAGTACGAATATGTGCGAGGTATATATTTTATAAAAATATTTTATTATGGAATTCAAAATTTATATGGTAAAATAATTTATTTATTTACTTATATTATCTTTATTATTCAATTTACAAACTGTATTGATTTAATAAAAAAAGGAGCTATTTACTTTTATTATGCAAATAAAATTTATAATTTCAAAAATGATGTTCTACATAAATAATCTTTTACATGACTTTAAATTTATGAAAATAAATATATTTTCGAAATTTATTTAATATTAATATCTTATTATTTGAAAAAGTATTTTAAAATATTTTTTGGTTTAAATTTAATTAATTATGGTAAATTATATTGGAAAAGTTTTTATTTTTAATGGAGTTTAAATTTAATGTTGAATTTATCTATGATTTGGATTGGAACGATATAAAGTTTGAATCGAATTTAAATTTATATGATATTATCTATAGAGGATTTAAATCCCCCAACTCCTTATCCTAATGGGAATTCTCACATCCTATAAATAGGCAGGTACTCCTCCAAAATTCTCTACCACAACCACAATGTGCATCGTGTCTATGCCCTTCCACATCCATTATTCCCCCAGTGCATGTACATTATCTCTCTTCATGTCCGACAATTCCGGACGCATCTCCTCGCCACCACCACCGTGTCGGACACACCCGACATGGCCAATTCCTATCAAACCCTAATCCTAACCCTACCATCCTGGCAGCAGCACCTCCCCTTCACCGCCACCGTCACCCGTCCCCGTCGACACAACCAAAACCACTGCAGCCACCATCATCACTGCCGGATTTTTCCCCTCCGGCAATTCCACCTCGGCACACCACCGTCAGTAATTACCGCCACCGTCAACACCATCACCACGCCATCAACACCACCAACATTGCCGCCGTCGTAACCTGAACCCGTCACCACCACCACCGTCCAAAAATTCCCCCGATAAAGAAAAGAAAGGGGACGGGACTCTCACCATCGCCGTTCGTACTCCTACAGCGCCGCGCCCTTGTTGCCCCGACCGACCCCAGTGGAAGCCGTGCCGACCTCGCCATACGTCCACCCCCGCCGCACTAGGCATCCTCCGTCGCGCTGAAAAACCCCTCCGCTGAGCCCAGCCACCGCCGCGCCAGGGACTCCCCGCCTCAGCTGGCCGGATCTAGGCGCCGTCCCGACCGGCACAGCTTCCTCGATCCCGTCCCGTAGACGCCGCCCGCCTGCCCACCGAAGATGCCCAACCTCCGCCTCCGCGCCAGGCGGTAGCCGCCGATGGAGAGCCCCCTCCGACTTTCTAAAACCCTTTTTCTTCCACCCGTACCCGCCGAAAAACGTGGCGCCTCGACCCTCCGCCCAGCGTCGCGGTCGCGCTGGACTGGTCGCCGAATCCCAGCCCTAGACTCGCCGCCCCGGGCCTCTCCCTCCACTCGTCCTCTTCCTTCTATCGCAGAGCTGCCACACCCACTGCTAGCGCCGATCGCGCCGCGCGCCGACCGTCGGCGACAACGCCGGAGCTGCCCGGTGAGACCCTCTCCAAATCTCTTCTTCCTCACTCCCTCTCTCTCTCATTATTATTATTATTATTATTATTATTATTATTATTATTATTATGTTATATTATTTACTGTTACTATTATTATTATTATTATTATTATCAAAAGAGAAAGAGGGTTGTATTATTTTTAGGGTTTATTTTATTATTATTAATATTATTATCATTATTATTAGTTATTAATTATATTATTATTATTATTACGGATATTATTATCAGTAGTTTTGTTAAAATTATTATTGTTATTTATTCTTAATATATGTAGTAAATATTTCTAAAAATATATTATAATTAATAATATAGTTTTTGGCCTACAAAACCTATTTGACAAAAATTAAGTTTCAATTTAAATTTTTTTTCTATATTTTCCAAAGTACTTATCTAAAATTATTTTTAACTAAACAAATCTAGTTTTTCATATTATAAATACTTTCTAAAATAGTGTAAGGTACTTCTCCGCAAATTTCTCTTTTCATCAATGACTGATCATATTCCAAAATTTTCGTGAACTCGGGCCCTTACACCTCGACCATGGCTATTGGACAGAACATGACTTGTTGGATCATTGCAACAAACCAGGCGTAACACCAGGCAAGACACCTTGCCTTTACTGTTTAATTTCTTGCTCAATATTATGCATACTTTTTCTTTATGTTATTCTTTCAGAACTATATATAGATGCAAATTATTATACTTTATGCAATTGGCTTAGAGTTAAGGGACCACCGTATCTTTAGTGCATCTCATAAACTGTCACGATGTGCCACGACTTGTGTGTGAGTTGTGAGTCGCATCTAGATACGGACTTGCGTGCTGACTGATCATTGGTGCGTATAGGCCGTGCATTAGGATATAACTGCTAATAGATTTGTGTAGAAGACTTGGCAGTTATTAAGGATTAAACAGTGTCGTGAAGTCGACACATGTATAGTATCATTGGGGGTAGGGGACAGCTATTAGCATAGGGGCTATATTTATTTTTACATACATTTTGGGCCGAGGGTGACTCTTATGAGCACTACCTTCTGTCCGGGCCGATAGTGTCTCGTATGAGCGCTACTTGACGGCCACTATTTATTACTTGCTTGAGTGAATCCAATACAGCCCCTGCATAGAACGTTGTCCTTACAGTGCATATCACATAGAATGGTTAGGAACCTTTACTCGTGCATACTTTTATATTGAGCTTTTATTATTCAGTTTATTGGCATGATATTATGTGTCTTGTTACGTCCCTCTGAGGACCTGGTGATCTCTCTAGGTGTGTGTTTTAGTGATTCTTGCAGGTGCTCTAGCTAAGGCTCTGTCTTCCTTCCATTCCTTCGAAGATGATCGCTCTTGGTTCGTCTCGATATTTTTGTGGGTCATTTCCTTGTATACTTTCTCCCATTTGATAGTTGGTAGTGGACTTTGTCTCCACCCTACGATTGTACCATAAATATTCAAGTTGATTTTATACTATTATTCTTTTCATTGTGGATGAGATTTAGTTTGTCTTGGATTACTACATTATACAGCTTATGTATACATACGAGTCTTCATATATTGGAGTAGACTTCGTATGTATGCAGCTGGCATGATATGTATCTAGTCCCAAGTATTTTGGGACTGGGACGTTACACAAGATAGTCCAAATAAGATGGATGAATTCCACAGTATTCCATACTAAACTGCCATATCACTCATGACCATGATAGTAGTATGTACACAAGTGTTGTTTGTCATCTACCAAACTATGCGACTGTATCCCAATCTTGACTTACTCGACCTTTCCTCGTGACCTACTAACCGTTTGCGGATTAAATAACGAATGGATCGCTCCTTGAGTGTATTCATCTAGAAGACTATCTTCTCACTAGAACTGCGTCCCTAAATTATTATTTTACTGGATTCTTTAATTAATTTTATCTCATACTTTAACTTGATCTCCTTTGTTATTGTGTGTAATACCCCTAAATTTCTACTATATGTTTAGTCTGTTTTTTTGTTTTTGTATTTATACGTCGCATAGTCCTATTGTACGTCGCGCGGGAATTTACGTTTTTCGTATTTACTCGTCGAGTGCGAATATGTGCGAGATACATATTTTTAGAAAAATAGTTTTTTATTTATTATCGATGATGGGTTCAAAATAATATATATAATAATTATTTTTATTAAAAGTTATGAAAAATATCTATCGAGGTTGCCAAAAATTATTCTAATAGTGGTAATTCAGAAAACTAGATTATGTGAATATTCTACGTGTAAAGCGCATAAAAATTATTTCATGTATATTTTCAAAATTTATTTTATTATTTATAATAATTTATTTAGCAAGAAGGTATTTTAAATATATAAATATTTATGTTTATTTTTGAATTTATTTTTACCTAAATTATTTAAAGGGTATTTTGAAGATATTTCCTACTAATATTTAAAATATATATTAGAATTTTTGAAATTAATTATTATTATAATTTTAATGTTCATAAAAAAAATATTTTTAAATTCTGTTTAATTGATATTTAGATAAATTATTATGATTTAAAAATATAAATATATTTTATGGATTCTATTTTAATGTAAAGATAGATTTACCTAGATTTAAATTTGAATTAATATTAAATTATCCAAGGGGGGTTTGAAATTCTTAGTCCATATCAATCTAGGAGTCCTCCTATATAAGGAGAGCCTCCATATGCTTTTTCCTTCACAAATAGTCCACAAATTTTTTCACAAATATACGTGCATCGTGTCTGTGTCCATCCAAATTCTTATTCCATATTTTTTACATATAAATTTTAACTCCTCTGTGTCAGACACACCCGACACAAAATCCCAAACCCAAAATTTCCTTCCGTCCACCCAGCACAGTCTCCATCTCCGCACCTGTAGCCACACACCCCTTTCGACCTCCACGACCTAACCCATCACCACTACCAATGCTCCCCTGTCCCAGACGACCTCCTCCTCTCTGTCGCGCCTAGCCCTCCGCTACCATCAACAAATACCAACACCTCTATCAACCGTCGCAACCCCTTCCCGAACTCGCCATCCCGGCGTCCGTGCCACCACAACCACCAAATTAATCACCAGCACCACCATCACCAAATCTACCACCGCCAACATAGCCATCGGCCACCCCAAACCTAACCATCACCCACAACAAAGAAAAGAAAAGAATTAAACTGCCACATACCCACCTCCGTCGTACGTTCCGCCGAACTCGAGCCACCCCGCCCCTCTGCCCATGGCAGCCAACGGCCACCTACCTCTGCCAAGCCCTTGGCGGCATGTGTATTCCGACCTACTGCAGCACCACATCAGTGCTCCTCCGCCTCCTCCACGATCATCGCCTCTAGTTCTTGACCTATCGCCGAGCTAGCACAGCCTCGCCATGGCCATGCCTTGTCACCATGGAGCCTCTCCCGTGACAAATCTTGCCGGTACTCCACCGTAGCCGAGCCCGGCCATCGTAATTATCAGCGCTAGTGGCAAGCCAACACCGGTGCGGTTCCATATGGTTCCTTCTCGGCCGCCATAGTTTCTTCCCCGTAGTCGGAGCTACTCAAGGTGAGTCTGCCGACCGCCACTCACCCTAATTCTCTATTCCTCTCTCCGCTTTCTCCTCTCTCGGTTGCTCACTCGCCGCTCCATCACTTCTCAACTCCCATGTGCTCTTTTCTCTCTCTCCTCTCACCATTTGTTATTTATGAGTGCTTTTAATCTCTCCCTCACACTCTGGTTCCAAAGCAAAGGAACATATGTTCCTTTATTAGCTTTGTTTTTTAATTTATTTACTTATTCTTATTTTACTTACTTAATACAGCAGAATGAGTGTTGTTACTATTATTATTATTTTTACTTTATTACCATTATCAAAGGATAATTTGTTAAAATTATTATTATATTTTTAGTGTATATATGTCTACACTAATTCTTAGTATTAGTATATGAATATTAGTATTATTAATACTAGTTTTGTTATTAAGTATTGTTATATATATGTAATCCTTTAAAATTATTATATTGCAAAAAGAATACTGTTTTAGGCTTGGCCATATAACAATTTCATAAAGTTTAGTTGAAAACCATAAAATTATTTTTATATTATTTTTTACCTATTTTAAGTATAGTTTTGACCTAACCGAGTTATTAATATTTTTGAGTAATTATTTAAAATATTTTTGTCTATGAAGTGTAGTTATAATCTATAAGCGTATTTATACAAACTTTTGGTTTTAGCTTAAATCAACTTATTTCCCTATTTTCAAATATTTATCCAAATTATTTTACTAGTAAAAATAGTTTTCAAGTATTATAAATAGTTTTCTAAAATCATATATATATATTATTTGTCCAAATTCCTTCAATTATCACCATGATCGTGACTGATTCAAATATTCCTATTCCCTTGCCAATTCTAAACCTCCGTATAGTTCATAGCTAATTGGACTATTCTAGATCCAATGGAACAGTCCTTGTCACCATCGGAGGCCCTTTTGTGTAATTATAACACCGAAGTCGATCTTATGCCACCTTTATTGTACTACACCAGGCAGCTCACCAGGCGTCGCAACAGGCAAGTATACCTTGCTAATTTACTGTCATATTATTTATTTTCCATATTATTTACTTCGTTTTATATTGTTAGTTTTCTTTGTTATAAACTGTGCGTCCAAGCCACACTTGGGTGCAAGCGACTCTATTAGTCGTTTTACTTTACTATATGCATGTTAACTTAGTGTTAGCGGACTACCTTCTTGTTGGGGGCTATTCTTATATCTCCTTTGGTCATGACACTCGCACTACACGGTTTGAGACAGTTTGCTAGGGGTACGATTTATGGACTGGCCCTCTCTAAAGTCGTGTGACGGATAGATGATCGTAACTGCTATGACTAGGGTTTTAGAGACTCAAGTAGTTACAAAATTGGACGAGCCAAGGACATGACTTGAATAGTGTAGGAAATATTGGGGAAGGACAGTCGCTAGTGCGTATGGGAATCCAAACAGGTAAACCACAGTCTCCGGATGGAACTGTGGCGATTTATTTGCAGATGCCTTCTGACGTTTTGGACGTTACGGACGGATACAGATGACTGGATGCCAGTTACGTACATGTAGCCTAAAATCCCACCCATGCGCATGAAAGTTGTCCTCTAAATTGCACATTTGGCGGTTAGAATCTCCTTTGCATAATTGTGTCTAGGATAGTCTTTTATATATTATTTTATTATTCTGACAGTCCATATTAGCTTGTTCTTCCTGTATCTTGCTACGTCCGTCTGAGGACTAGTTATTCCTCAGGTGTGTGCTTTCATGATCCACTGTAGGTGTTCTAGGCAAGGCCGTGATTCTCTCCATTCCTTCGAAGACGATTGCGCTTGGTTCTTCTTGCCATTTTTTGGAACGATTCTTGCACATTTCTTTCATTGAGATAGTTGGTAGTGGACTTTGTCTCCGCCCAACGGTTGTATCATAAATATTCAAGTTAATTTTTATATTATTATTCTCTTCATTGTGGATGAGATTTAGTTTGTCTTGGATTACTATATTTTACAGCTTATGTATACATACAAGGCCCCTGTACTTCGTATGTATACAACTGGCATGTCTACGTACTTAGTCCTACGTAATTTTGGGACTGGGGTGTTACATGTTTTTGTGGTGGCCCATGCAGGTCAAGATAAATTTTTTGGTTACTTTACCGTACCAAGAAAGCCTGCAAACAGGATTAGAAGTCTAGGATCTCATCCATAAACTTGACCTCTTTTCTCGATTCCATAATTGAACTATCGTTCGACTCATCGATTGCATCTTGCTTGATTCCTTCTATCACTATTCTTATCTCCTCTTCGTGCTTGCTATAAGTAAGGAAGGTGACCCCTACTAGTTAGACGTGTTTCCTTGTCCCAAAATACCATTAGTTTAATTTTTAAGTTTGGTAGAATGCCTTTTGACCTAGCAGTCCCTTTGTCCTTGTGATCTATATTAGCAAGTTTACTTAGATTTTAGAATTTAGGAAACCCTAACCCATTTAGCCAACCAAGGACTTGGATAAGAAGACTATAGAATGACTGTATAGAGACCAACATAGGATATAACTTAGAGTCTTAAGGAGTTTGAACTAATTCTACTCTATTTCAATCTTAATCTCACATGTCTATATTTTTACTATCTAGACTAATGATGCTAATGTAGCCTACTTTATGCAAACTCAATTCTTTATCAAGCTTGTTCATGACATATGCTATTGAGCGCTCACTAGCATATTGTCTAATTAGAACCGGTGCATGATGGTCTGATCAACTAAGTGCACTTTGGTTCGCTTTTATCTATTATTCTACGTGGATGGGACAAGATTAAACTTGGCTTCTAGAATCTCATCCACGACTGCCTTGACAATTCTCTTTTAAAATTATTCATTCGCCTTTGAACCATGTGTTCATATTCAATAAACATCTCCTTCGAACTCTTATTCGTTTTTGTCTTCCACTTAATTTGGAAAGACAGAACCCTCGTACTTAATAGATAGACACCAAGTGTTCCCCTATGACCATGATAGTTATAGTTAGCCATCAACCAAGCCATGTGTTTACCACCTCGCCTCGAGTTATTCGCCCTACCCTTCGGCTCTTGATCATGACCTCTAATTATTTGAAATTTAGAAATGATTAGAATTATTTTCTTAACACCCCTAAACCTAGACTAGTATCTTCTCCCTAGGAAACCACCTGCCCTTGATCTAAAATCAAATTACCACCCCTTATTTACCCTTGATCTTTGTCTCTTCTTGTGTTAACATGCGACCATCAATTACTCCCTAAATTAAATTAGTGATTTATTTTCATAGTTATCGAAATCATGATTTTCTAATGCTTATTTGCATTAAACGTCGTTCCTTGCCTCGCCCAATTATTTGAGTGTGCTTCCTTATCGATATACCCTTGTACCTTCATACCCCCTACTTATTCTTAATTTCGAGGACGAAATTCTTGTAAGTTGGGTAGGATGTAAAACCCTAAATTTCTACTATATTTTTAGTCTGTATTTTTTGTTTTTGTATTTATACGTCGCATAGTCGTATTGTACGTCGTGCAGGAATTTGCATTTTTCGTATTTACTCGTCGAGTGCGAATATGTATGCGATACATATTTTTAGAAAAATGGTTTTTTTTATTTATTATCGGTGATGGGTTCAAAATAATATATATAATATTTATTTTTATTAAAAATTATGAAAAATATCTATCCAGTTGCCAAAACTTATTTAATAGTGGTAATTTAGAAAACTAGATTATGTGAATATTCTACGTGTAAAGCGCATGAAAATTATTTCATGTATATTTTCAAAATTTATTTTATTATTTATAATAATTTATTTAGCAAGAAGGTATTTTAAAGAGCACATGACGACAGAGATATCATTATCTCTTATGTTAAGTGTCCGTGTTAGCCTGAAATCAAGTGTACATGTGAGCCATTCTCTGGAAATTAAATTTACTTATGCCAAGTCTTTTGGGCCTATCAGAGTTATATTTTTTTCGGAAATCTAGTATAACGCTAATTGCCTCTAAAGGCTTGCATAAGTAAGAGTGTATAGAGTGAGTATCCTAGTAGTATATCGTAGTGCCTAGAGTGTATAGAGTGATTATCCTAGTATTATATAAGATATTTTCGAAATTGGGCAATTGTTAAGTAAGTTTGGGGTTTAAATGAAAGTAGAGTGTATCATCCCTACTCCCCTTCTTCTTATTCGGGTCATGTGGCCTCCTATTCTGCATCATATGATATCCACCTCAACCAAAGCCTAGAGAAGAGTCTAAAAATATGAATATTAACCAAGGTTCATAGTATCGGTATCGGAACCGGTATCATTTACGGTTGATATACCATAAATCTCATGGCTCTGACAAAGGATTCATGGTATATCAACCGTACATGATAACGATTCCGATACCGATACTATGAACCTTGGTTAATATTCATATTTTCATACTCTTCTATAGGCTTTCGTTGAGGTGGATATCATATGATGCGGAATAGGAGGCTGAGAGAGTCGAATGAGAAGCAGGGAAGTAGAGGGGGTTCAGAGAGGGGGGCTTCTTGAGAAACAGGAGAAGTAGAGCGACGGAGTAGAGGGGGTCTGTATCGGACTATTCTTAATTGCAATTTTGTTTACTTTGTGAGTACATTCGTGGACCCGCGGATCCTCCGACGCCACCGGAGAGACCGACAGGGGAGTTCAGACGGAAGTTATGGCCCACGGGTGAGCTGTAAGTAAATTTATATTTTGTAAGTTAATTTATTAAATTTGTTTCATTTATTCAAGTAAATAATCCAGTCATTGCTTCTTTATAGGTTTTTTCGTGGGATGCTACTAGGGAGCTAGGGCTCATTATTAGGCAAAACTTCCATAGCCCCTACCTCAATTTTAGTGAGGTACCCCCAGAGTCACGGTACATCTGGCTCGACCAGATGAGAGTATATATATATATATATATATATATATATATATATATATATATATATATATATATATATATATATATATTATGATTACTTAATTATTAATTATTCTTTAATCTACCATTTTTCTAATTACTTGATATTGGAATTTGTATGTCAGTTGACGTTCTGGTGGCCCCCCTATCGCGAGGCGGAGATCATCAAGATCTACAAAAAAGTCGCCGGAAAGAGCTGCGGGATGCGAATGATGACATCCATAGGGGGGAAGAAGAGATGGCTCTGGGACGAGTTCTATGAGCAGATGATGGAAAAGATGGATACTCCTACGTTCAAGGAGAAATTGGCGAATGCGAATCGACAGGCCACGGATCTGCATAGGGGGATCGAGGCCCCATGCAGCGACGCTTGGAGATCTTGTGAGATACCGAAAATACTTTATTTTTCTACTACCTATTCAGTCTATTAATCTACGAAGTGAATTATATTCTATGAATGTTTCATACGCAGGCCACAAAGGCGGCAAAGGAGGGAAAGATTCACGTTCGATAACCTTGTGTGATGTATTCGAGTGTACGAATAAGGGAAAGAAGGACAGTACCTTCGTCGACGAAAGGACCGAGCAGACTCATGTAAGTATTTAACTTTATGAGATTTATCTTAGAATTGTAAGTATTTTAGTTTATAATTTTTGTGACAATAGTGTGAGGCCTTAGAATTTAGACTATAACTTAGGAAAACATATAGTAGACTGAACACATTCATTGGATAAGCTAAGTATCGTGAGGCAATTATGATGGTTCAGTCCCCTGCTGTCGACTTTATCGGCGAATCGGCGCCCGCCCAGACGTCGTCTTCCATGATCGCTTGCTTTGACAAAAATTTTGTAGAAGCCGCCGACGGAATAAAGAAAGGCGGGCGCATCTATGGCACCGACTCCTTGTTGTAGTCGCAGACGTCTTCTAGATTTCCACTGTTGCCGCCTCCTCCTTCCGTAACTCCGACCGACGAGGATGTGAGGACACGGTTTAGGACTCTAACCACGGTGGTGACGTCTATACATGAGCAGATGACCCGGATTGTATTGCAGTTACCGGGTTCTTCTACTGCTCCGGGTCCTTCTGCTCCTACTCCTGCTCCTGGTCATGCTCTCGGTCTTTCTTCTGCTGGTCGTGCTTCTTTTGATCTGGCTGTCGCTTTTCTACCGGCTTCGTCTACGATTCACCTCCTTGACATGATGTCACCGGCAGAGCTATGCCGAGTTCCACAACACATATTTGATGGCCTGCCGGATCACGTCGTTGAGGGGTATCTTTGTAAAGCACAGCTGGCACCACCAGACAATCAAGATAACATATGATTGGTTTTTTGAATATTCGAATGTTAAAAAATTTGGATAATTTGGAGTTGTGAGGATAATTTTGAGTTGTTTTGTGATAATATTGTGTGATATTAGATAATTTTAATTTGAACTGGTGTGATAATTTTAAGTTGTTTTGGATATTTTGTTGTGGAAAATATTGGATATTGTGTGATATTGTGAATGATATTGTGAAAAATATTGGATATTGTGTGATATTGTGAATAGCTAATTGTGTGAACAGGGAATGTTGTAATTTTAGGGTTTTTTTGTGAAAATATTCAGTTAGCGACGGACTACTGACAGATAAGCGACCATAGGCAACGGACAAGCGACGTATATTCCGTCGCTAAGCTTCTGGAAGTTTTCTCATTTCCAGTTTGTGACGGATGGCGACCATGTAGCAACGGCTTTTCCGTCGCTAAGCTTCTGGAAATTTACTTATATTTAGGTAGCGACGACTGGCGACGGTTAAGTGACTAACATTCCGTCGCTAAACTTCTAAAAAGATTTTGGGTGGCTCACTTATCGACAGATAGCGACAGATTAGCGACGGATTGTCGACCAGCTTGCGTTTCAAAAATTCTCTGATACGCATACATCAACGTATTAGCAACTAAATTATCCGTCACCAAATAGTCACTACAATCAAAATTGAGTATCACAAATTCTCTGATAGGCATATACCGACGTATTACCGACAAAAAATATGTCTCTACATTGGGTATCAGAAAGTTTCTTATACTCAACTTTTGACGGCAAAGCATCGATAGGTCGTCGCTAATTCGATGGAACTTGTCGTCGTGCATCAGTCACTAAGTCATCTAAGGCTTCCGCCGCTAGGTCGTCGCTAATTTGTCGCTATCATTTGGTCGCTTGACCGTCACGTTTTAGTCGACGCTTCGACCATGTTGCGACTACATAGCGACGACTGTTTTTAGCGACGACGTGTATACCGACGGACCATTTTGGCTGAAAAGTAGTCGCTAACCCGTCGCTAAAAAAAATTAGCGACGGATTTGTCCATCGAAAATTGACCGTTTCTTAGTAGTGATATGAACTTCATTTTCTTCGATAGACTTTCTAGATAGCTCTCGTTAGTAGCAGCATCTTCAGATGTCTTGGATCTATTCTGTGTATCTTCATCATCACTGTCGCTAGATCTGTGACTATTGAGCTCGTCAAAAGAAACATTAATAGACTCTTCAACAATTATAGATCCTTTATTAAAAACTTTATATCCTTTACTTTTAGCAGCATATCCAAGAAATATCCTTTTATCTGCTTTAGAGTCAAACTTACCCAAGTTATCCTTGGTGTTCAGAATAAAACAACGACATCTAAAAACTTTAAAGTATGAAATATTTGGAATCTTTCCAAACCACAGCTCATATGGTGTTTTCTTCGAGATAGGACTAATCAACACCCTATTTAAAACATGAAAGGCTGTGCTAATAGCTTCTGCCCAAAATTATTTAGGAAGATTATGTTGATTTAGCATGACTCTAGCTATCTCGCTTAGAGTACAATTCTTCTGCTCCATAACACCATTTTGTTGGAGAGTTCTAGGATAAGAAAATTTGTGGTAGTATCCACTATCAGCACAAAACTTTTTTAAATCAGCATTTACGAATTTCCCACGATGATCACTTTGGATTCGAGTAATCATGAGGCCTTTTTCATTTTGTACAGTTTTACAAAATATTTAAAATTCAAAAATAGCATCACTTTTATTTGATAAAAAGACAACCCATGTATAACGAGAGAAATTATCAACAATTACAAAAGCGTGGAGCTTTCTGCTAAGACTAACGACTCTACTAGGACCAAACAAATCCATGCCAATTAACTGCAAGGGTCTAGAAGTACTTACAGCGTTGATGGATTTAAAAGTTGACCTAGTTGCTTTATTCTTTTCACAATCAGCACATATCATGTCTCTCCTAAATGTGATTTTTGGGAGTCCTTTTACCAACTTTTTGGTGCATAGCCGTGATATAGTATCCATATTGGCATGTCCTAGTCTCATGTGCCATAGCCAGCTTCCATCTTGGTTGGCTACCAGTCACTTTCCTGTATTATTAGTACTCTCTAAAAAGAAAACATAAATGTTGTCTTCCCTAATCCCTTCTTATATGGGATTACCAGATGATATTTCATATATAGAGTATTTTTATTTTACAAAGTTATTTCCATGCCAAGTGACTTACGCTTAGTAGGTTATGTTTCAACTCTATAACTAAACAAACGTCTTTTAGTACTGGGTAAGGAGACATACCAACAGTACCATTTCCAATTATATCACCTCTCAAGTTATTTTCGAACGAAACATATCCTTCTTTCTCTATCGATACTGTAGCAAACAAAGATGCATCACCAGTCATATGTCACGAACATCCGCTATCGAGGATCTACTTGATTCTAGCATGAGATGGTTTAGGGTCCAACTATAAAATGAGTAGATGAATTCTTTGGTACCCATTTCTTTGAGGGTCCTTTCCGATTAGTCTTAAAAATTCGAACAAGTTTTTGATTGTCAACAAGTTTTCTTGCTGGACAATACTGTGATATGTGTCCGTGAGTACCATAGTACGTGCAAGTATGTTTCAAAAATATTATCTTCGTTTCTGTGTTGACATGCATGATTTTGTGTCTTCTTTGGAAACCTATATGTGAAAGCATAATTGTAATTGACGTGTTGCTTGCGTGCTTTCTGTGTTTTAGTCTTCTTGGTTGTATGCGTAGGATTAGGACTAACCTTAGGCTTTGTAACAGGGATGGCCTGTTTGCCTAACTTGATTTCTAACTTTTTAGAAATCACACAAGACTCTTTATATTTGGCATTCATATCAATGAGTCTTTGCTCTGTGACTAAGTGTATCTTCTTCTCTATGTCATAAAGTTTTTACATTTTGACATAGTCTATTTCTTTCTTTTCGATAGTGAGGATAGCCTCATGATATTCTACTTTGAGCTTGGCTATCTCATCTGTGTTACCGATATCAGATGTCTCTTTAATGTCTTCAAGAAGATTAGACAATCTTGCTACTTCGGTTGTCCATGCCTTAACTTATTTTTGAGATCGCCTGTACTTGTTTAACACATTTATGTGTTCGTCAAGTAGTTCGCTAAAGGTTATCTCTAATTCATTGAAACTAAATTCATCATACAGAAGGTTAGAAGATACCTTACCAAATGCCATAAGACATACAATGGCAGTACTGCAGGGTCTGTCCTCTTCCTCTGACTTACTAGACTCACTCTCGTGCCAGATGTTTGTGTTTGCATACTTTTGACCTGTTGTAGCTTTTCTGCTTGATCTTTATCTATCATATGGACTGCTTTTCTTTGACAGTGGACGGTCCTTCTTAATATGCCCTGAATTCTTGCATTTGAAGCATATGGTTTCTTTTTCATTTCTCTTGTGGACGTCTCTCTTCTTTTGGTTTGATCTCTCAAACTTCAAGAATTTTCTGAAGTTCTTTACTAGCAGGGCTTGCTCGTCACTACTGGATGATTCTTAGTCAGAATCGATAAATGTAACTCTTTTGGCTTGTGCTTTGAAGGCGATAGATTTTTTCATTGGGAGTAGCTTCTTCAAATTCTTGTCGGTCCAACCCATGGGTCATGAGCTTGCCCATAAGTGTCTCAAGAGTCATTGTGGTGATATCGTTTTCTTCAATGATTGCAGTTGCCTTTGGGTTCCAATTCTTGGTTAGAGCCCGTAGCACCTTCTTGATATTCTTATGGTTACTATAACCCTTACCAAGAGATTGCAAATGATTAGTAATATCTAGAAAATGAGTAAACATCTGTATAATTAACTCGTCAGGTTTCATCTTAAATGATTCATACTCCTGTATTAGTCTACTAATTTTGGATTCCTTCACATGGGAGGTACATTCATAAGTCACCTCAAGAAGTTTCCAAATCTCATGAGACATAGTACAGGTAGAAATACGATTAAACTCCATTTTGTCAATTGTCCAAAATAGTGCATTGATAGCACGTGCATTTAGACTAGCCTTCGTCTTTTTTTGGTCTATGTATTTGTCGTGTGGCTTGTCTACCATTTCACCATCAACCAATATTCTAGCCAGTTTCTTATAATCATCTACTACTATAGACCAAAGATCAAAGTCAAAGACTTTAGAAAGAAACTCATTCATATTCTCCAATAAGTATAGTTCGTTCCATCAAATAGTGGGGTCTATTTATGGATTGCCCTTTACCGTTGAATATTGATTTCACGGTTCCCATAAATACTCTCTAGAGTGTTATATTAGAATATAATTTGCTTTGATACCAATTGTAGGATCGCTGAGCACCTCTAGAGAGGTGTGAATAAAGTATGTACGTGTGCAGCAGAAATAATTACCACTTAAAAAAATTAACATATTATATACTATGGCATATATAAAAGACAGTAAATTAAATATAGTAATCAAGGGATAAAAAATCAAACTCAGTGAACACTGCAATATATAATAGTTTCCCTCTAGGATGACTAATTTAGTCGCGAGCACACTTGTCCGCTGTTAATCTACTATTTACAAGCTAAATGAGAGCATGTCATCTCTTTACAACATCGTGCCTTGGTGACTAGCGCACGACCGACTCCAACAAACTGAAGTTATGTGTAGGCAACTCTAGAGGGGGGTAAATAGAGTTTTTGTCAATAATAACCAATTAAAAATTCAACTCTGTAGCAAGTCCAGAAAGCAACTACCAAGAGAGTAAGTAATCAGAGTAGTAATGAAAAAAATTAATAGAGATCAGAAAAGCATACGTAAACACAGCGATTTAACGTGGTTTCCCTCGTGGAGGACTAGTCCATGCCTGAGAACTCTCGCTCAGGATTGAAATCTACTATTTGTGAAATAGGGTACAGACACGTGCCTTTACTCAGAAGAGCATGCCAACTTCTTACAACTTTGCAGAGGCAAAATTTGGAATTATCCAAGTAACTTCTTTGCAACTCTTGTACAGAACTTCTAGCTGAATCGCACTTGAGCACCTTAGGGCTTAGGAAGTTTTGTGGCTAGTAGATTGAAAGGGTAAGACTTAGAATATATAAGGCTTAGAAGATTGAGAGTGAGAGATGATTTGAAATAAGAGAAATCTAGCCCTATTTAAAATAGTCTGGGGAGGCAGAATTCGGCTAGAATTATGTCCTAATTATTCAAAAATTTGAACGTTGGACAGCCTAAATCAAGGTGTACCTAAAAATTAGCTTCCTGAAATTTAGGGGGCAGAGTTCGGCCCGAATTCTGCCTAGGGCAGAGTTCGGCCCGAATTCTGCCTAGGGCAGAGTTCGGCCCGAATTCTGCCTAGGGCAGAGTTCGGCCCGAATTCTCATTCCCTTGGGCCAGAATGTTTACGTAGGCTAGAATAGTTTGGTTTGGTTAAGGGATTGTCTCATTTTGTATGGTGGAGCTTGGAGAAGCAAGTCTAGGGTTGAGATGACTCAATACAACTCAACGTACATATTCTTAGACTCAATAAAATAAAAAATTACAAACTCAGTATAAGTATATTTGCAATGAATCTGTCTTGAACTTGATATGCTGTAGATGATGGTCTTGTCTTGAGCTCGATATGTCGTCTTGGATCATATCAGATATCGTTTTGTTAATTCTCTAAATTAGGTTGACGGTGATCCAGTTTGGGTCAACAATCTCCTCCATTTTGATAATTGACAAAACAATATTTGTATGTCACAACATTAATACCTGGACACATGTTGAAGGGAGTAAAGTAGTTTATACATATGAAGTAGCTCCCCCGCAAATAGATATGTCGGCTCCTCCGCAAATAAATATTTTGGTTTTCGTCCTGATACAAAATTCTTATCCATGTACAACACAATTCATAATATCCAACAACATATAGAAGATCACATCATTCAAATATCTATTCTTTTTTCCCTTTGTCACTTAGCGAAATGAATCATAGCTCCCCCGTAAAAATAGGAAAAAAATAGACAATGTAAAGATAGCAACCACACAACTATAACCATAACCAACCATTGATAGAGACAGCTAGCAGTTTTGATAATGCAAAGTAAAGAAACTAGAAGTCATACATGACAAACTGAAGTCAAAAACTAAAACATAGTAGAAAAAAAACATGAAATGAAATAGCATAACTAAAAGTGAACATCAACAACAACAGCAGCAGGTCGAAGACCACAACCATCACGGAGTATGAGAACGGGATGGACCGGCCGAATCAGAAGGCTCGTTGGCAGAGCAACGAGGATCAATAAACACTGCATCAGGATCCAAATACCCCAAGGCCTATGGGTCGTCAATCTGTTAGCCTTCGCGAGAAGGGTCCCGACCCGTAGGAAATGGCATGGTGGGATGCCGGTCCATGTTGTACTGGATATCATGTAGGGTGTTGCTGATGGTGCTTATCTGCAAAGTGGTCCGATAGTCTAGCTGGGTGTAGCGATCGTCTTCCAAATAGAAATGGTTACACAACATGTCGCGGATGGAGTCGAGGGTGGCATGAGGCTCAGGCTGTAGAGCATCTAAGTCAAAAGATTCCTCCTCAACTGGAGCAGGAGGAACAGGAGTAGGGGCAGTCCTACGAGCCTTGGATAGAAATATTGAAGCTGCTAAAAACTGACACTCATCCAAAGGGATATTGAAGGCACAAAAGATCGTAGGAAGATACATCGCATAAACAAGCGATTTTGGCTTCTTCCTTGCATGAATCATCCAGTCCATTATCGTGCGAGAAAAATTGAAGGGGATGGTGAAGTGAAGATAGTAAAGAGCCATAATGTCATGATAAGTAACTTCATCGATAGATCCTGCTTTGGGCAGAATGGAAGAGAAAATGATGCGATGAAGTTCATAGAAGTGGTTGTTGAGATACTTGGCACGAAGTTTGCGAGGGCGAGTATTGGGTGCACACATCATATCCTTAAAGCCTTCGAGTGTGATATCACCAACAAATTGGAATTCACGAGCATCAACGATACACTTCCAAGAATTGGGGTCAGGGAGTTCATGATATTCGGCTAAGTCAAAGTCATCGAACACAATGTTAATGCAGGCGACCCAAGAATAGATTTTACGGTCATCATGGGTCATGTTGCAATAAAACATTTGAATTGCAATGAGATAAATGAGTAACGATGTAGACACAACCTCATTAAGACATAGATCCTTAAAGTTAGGATCAAATTCAGAAAATATAGTAAAATTGATAGGATATCCCGCCACAACACTATTTGAGTGAAAATCAGAATATCACTCGTTAGAGGCTTCTAACGAAACAAAAATATGCTTATTGTACGTGTTGGCATTGGGATGAGAAGGTGGATTGAATAATGGGTGAATGGGATTTGGAGGAGGAGAAGGTGGGTTTGATGATGAAGCTCCTTCAGTCCTAATCCTCTTTCCTATATTAAAAAGTCTAGAAGCCATTGATAATAGCTAATGAAAAATAGATATGAAGAACAACAATTGAAGTAGATATGGAGAACTAAGAGTTATACCTCAAAAATAAGGAAGAATGATGGAAGAGAATCACCCAAAACCTTGGAATCTTGAGTTTGGAGAGTAGAGAGCACCAACAAAGAGATTTCTAGGGTTAGGGTTTTGGAGAAATAACTTTGGAGAGAGGTTGAAGATGATGGAAATAAGGAAAGAGAAAGCAAATTTGTGGGTTTAAGGAGTAGGGCCGGCTGCACATGTTAAATCGTAGCCCTTAGATCAAATAGGATGGATGGCCAGAAGTAGCTAAGAGTTCTGGTATGCACTACATAGAGTTTAGCCCGAGTTTTGCCATAGGCAAAGTTTGGCCCGAGCTCTGTGAGGGTGGTTCCAGAACTCCAACAAGAAAAAAAAATTGATAGAAGAGATAAAAGTTGGTCTTGAATCAACAATAATGAATTATATAAGCCAGAAAATAAATTAAACCTTACGACAAACTTTGTTAATCAATTATCAGTATAGGTGAATCATCTTAGGTTAGCTGTAGGGGTCGGATCCCAGCTAGCGGTAGTCCGAAGACTATTACACTGTGTTGCTTAGGCTTTTACGCCTTGTTGTCAAAAGGGTCCTTTCGGCTTGTACCCAAAATAATTGTACTATGTACGATTATGTTTTAGTAATTATTTGCGTAGAATTTATTGTACGACATTTTCATCCAAAATTCATAATTCTCGACGAAGAAAGTTGAAACGCTCTTCGGTAAGTGGTTTTGTGAAAAAGTCTGCTAGCTGATGATCAGTGTCAATAAACTCTAGATTAACAGTGCCATGCAATTGATGATCACGCAAAAAATGGTGTCTAATTTCTATGTGCTTAGTACGTGAGTGACATACTGGATTCTTAGTCAGGTTAATTGCGCTAGTGTTATTACAGAATATAGGTATATGCTTAAGAAGTAAATTATAGTCTTCAAGGGTTTGCTTTATCCATAAAATCTGAGCACAACAACATCCTGCAGCTATGTATCCAGCTTCTATTTTAGAGAGTATTACAGAATTTTATTTCTTGCTAAACCAAGAGACTAAAGCCTTGCTGAATAAATGACACGTGCCGCTGGTACTCTTACGGTCGACTTTGTGTAGGTCCTAAAAAATCAAGTTGCATCAATCAACAAAGTCAAAAATTCAAGATATTCATCATTTTGATGAGTTGCACAGACAACAGATTGCGCAGACGTCACTTTGTGCAGATTGGTTTGCGCATGTTCCCAACTGCGCAGGCTGACGTGGCAGAAGTCATCATTGACTGAATCAAATCAGATCTTCCTGACAGCTGACAACACGAATAACGAGGAGACTGTTCGTTTTTGGTGCCGTACAGTGCTCGAGGACGGCTGACAGTTGGCAGCGCAATCCGTGGTTGCGCAAACGAAGCCTGCACAGTCTGAGTCTGCGCAAACCAGTGTATGCACAGTTCACTTTGCGCATTCTACCAACATAACTGATAAATTACATGTGGCATTCATGCCATCAATTGCTCATTATGTGGCAACTGTCTATGCACGATCATGCGCATTTCAATCAAATAATGCCATGTGTCTCAGATAGTTGGCCTACGATCCAGTAACTGCCTGTGCAGTCCATTTCTACGCAAACCAATTACAGCACAAATCAGCTTGCGCAGTCCAAAATAACTAAAAGTTAGTTATTTTCAGAACTCTATAAATAGAGTTTCAAGTCTTCATTTCAAGGGGATCAAGATCAGAGATCAGAAATCAGAGAGTTCAGGAGTTCTTGCCAAAGTGCTGCTGCATTCTTCCGAGAATTTTGTCTTCAACTTCAGAGGCTTTTGCCTTCAATTTCCAGAGTTGTTTTCAACTTCAAAGGCTTCATCTTCAAAGTTCACATCGTCCAAGGGATAAAGCAATCGTCATCAAGATTGGATTCCTATAGTTGTAATTTTCCCAGAATTCTTGTAATCTTTATTACAGTTTGTATCAATAAAGTTTTATACTTTTGTTTTTGCAAACAAAATGGCGACTCTGCTGGGAACAACTTTCTCCTCCGACGAGGAAGTAGCAACTCAATGTGACGTAGCGTCTATCGGGAAGACACAGAAGATGCTGGTTGTTAAGGTCAACCAGACAGCCTACGAGGCGATGCTCAACTCCAAGACCACTCCCCGTACTGCAGTCACTTCTGCCAAGAGCAAAGTGCGCTCAGTTTGGGTCTCCAAGTCTGCTGCACAATCTGACAGTTTTGCCACCAAGGATGCTGTGCCAACTGTTGCACAATCTGCTAGTCAGACTGCTGTACAAACTACTGTGTCAACTGTTGCACAGTCTGTCTCAGCAACTGCTGCACAATCTGTTGCAGTCAAGGCTGCGCAGTCTGCTGCAACTGTTGCGCAAGCTACTTCATATGCTGCCTTGTCAAAACAGAAGACTCCTATGACTCTGGCGCAATTGGCAGTGGCTTTTCCTGCACAAAATAACACTCCAGTAACTAAAGTGCATCCCAAGCACTCTAAGACAAGGAATCCTGATGCACTTTCTACCAAAGCTTCTACTGCACAAGTAACCAGTGCACCTTTTACCCATGCACAAATCAAGTCTGCGCAATCCAAGAAAAATAGCCTTTTGGCTAAATTCCCTTCTTCTCACAACAAAAGAAGAGATTCTACTCCTCTTCCCAAATACCCTATTGCCCATGCGCAATCCACTGAGGGTAGTCCTTTGACTATTCCTCTTTCTCTTCAAGGCAAATGAAAAGGCCCATTGGTCTTTTCTCAAACTTCCCTGTCTCATGACTTGGAAGATAACAGAGGGAAACGCTCTTTAGCTAACCCTTCATCTCAAAATAAGGGAAAAGGCCCTTTGGTCTTTTCTCAGTCTTCTTCAGTCTTAACTGAAGAGGATCCATGTCAATGTGTCTCGACACCAATCAATTCGAGAACTCTGGCAAACAAGGATTCTTCTTTCCTTTATAACAAAAGTATTTGTACTAATCAAAGAGGTATCCTGCCTACTCCGATAGCAGAATTCCAGGACCTCCCGACTCTCTAAATTTGTCGTTCCAGACAGGGAAAACTGTTAGTGTCTCAAACAGAAACTCCTGGGGGTGAATTTGCTGACCTTAGAACTTATCTTAATCGACCCACTTCGGTAAAACGCAAACAGCCAATGCCGAAGGTCAAACATCATCAAAAACAAATCTCCAAGGTCAAAAATCCCGACACTTATGCTAATGAAGTAAGCACTTCCCTGTATACTCAAGGGACTAAACATTTGAAGAATCGGAATCATATTCCGAATATTATCAAATAACAGATCCCTCGAAACTTTCCTCGTCCTGTTGTGGATCTTCGAGAACAATTAAGACAAAAACGGGATAATGATTCAATATCTCCATCTCAACCATCTGAGCATCACTGCAATCATAAAGTCATTATCCAATGTTGTTGTCAAACGACAAAACGATCTGTCTTCGATCGTTTAATTTTTGCTAAATCTGAACCCATGTCAGATGAAGACGAAGTTTTGTATGCTTCTGTTAATATGACTTCCCGAGGCTCTGAGGGTAAAAGATGCTCTAAGCATGGTAGACTCCGCAAGCCAAGCCAACGGTATTTGGAATTACTTCAAGAATATTCCGAAGGAGTATTTCAACATACCCGTTCTCGAAGCCGAGATACAATCGGTCAAAGGAATCTTCCTCAAAATCCTTCAGGTCATCTTCCTGTTTCTCAGTCAGGAGATGATTCGTTCTCTGATTATGATGCATACAGTGAAAGTTCTGAACAAACAGTATCTTCCACTGTGCCAAGAGAAGTGACGGCTTATGTTGTCACCGATGATCCAGATGCTTCAACCTCCGCAAATCAGGAACAGCGAATTGCTGCACTCGAAGACAAATTAAAAACCATGGCTGAGATGGTTGCTAGTATGCATTCCATCATTGTAGCACAGCATGTTACACCACCAACTGCACCTATTACTAGTCCAGAGATCATAGCATCTTCAATACCTGCCAATACTGGGCTGGGGGTAGTGCCTCCCCAAATGCCTCCTGTACAAGTGCAAGTACAAACTACGCCTAGCCAGTCAGGAGCTGGGGGTAGTGCTTACAACGCTGTTCCTCCTCCTACCACTACAACTCAACCTGCTCCTTCTTCTTCATCAGAAGACGCCAATGAAGCTGTCAAACTCTTACGAATCCAGTTTGAAGCATTTAAAGAGAAAGACAATCTACAAAAGTTGGGGATTAAACAGCCCTATCCGGTTGAATGGAAGGACGTCCCGTTTCCCTCAAAGTACAAAATCTCTACAATCTCTCTGTTCGATGGCAGTACTTTCCCGAGTCAATTCATCAATCATTTTGAGGTAATGACTGTTCAACTTCAGCCAAATGACGCTCTTCTTACCAGAGTGTTCGTCGGTTGTTTAGCCGGCGTAGCATACGACTGGAACAGAAGTTTGCCAGATGGTTGCATCACATCCTTTTCAAGTCTCAAACAAATCTTTTTGGAACGGTTCTATAAGGGATTTAATGATATGACGATGTCAGCTCTCAACAAAATCAAACAGAAACATAACGAAACTGCCGAGAGTTTTATTGAACGGTTCCGTCGTGAAGCTTTGAAAATGCCTCCTGGAACTCCAGCTGCTGTCACTATTGATACTTGTAAGGCAAATCTTTTGCCTATTATTAGTATGTGGACGGAATCAACCCAATTCCAAGATTGGCCTTCATTCACCGTCAACGCCAAAGCTGCTGAAGTGAGTGCTGACAAGTTCAAACAATTGGGGGTACAAATGTCTAACCCTGATCGCGATGAGCATCAGAATTCAGGTGGTGGCAATCGCCAGAACAATCGCAAAGCGAAAGAGACTTTGAACATTAACTTGAACAAAAATAAAGAATCTTTGGCTGTCAATGTGGCCCCACCTACATCTACTCCTACTCCTTCTGCACCTCCACCGAGGGAACCTCGTCCAGAAGTGGAATATTCTTTTGATGAGAATGACACTGCAAGTATCTTCGAATGTTTACTCAAAAGCAATAAAATTCAACTCCCTGATCCAAAGAAACCTGATGAAGTCAATAAGACTGATCATCCCAAGTATTGTGTCTATCACCGATTTATTGGACATCCTACTCGAGCATGCTATGTGCTCAAAGGTAAGATTCAAGAGCTTGTCAATGCTGGTGTAGTCACTCTGCAACAAGATGAGAAGACTGTTACTGCAAATATGGTTTCAGTCCAATTTGGAGATTTCCCTCCGCAGATGATACAGCATGGTGTCATTCCAATTCCTAAAGCAACCCTTGAGATTGAGAATCTCCCGCTTCCATCCAATGAAGGTCTTATTCCCTTGTCTCTTGACAACGGTGAAATTATGTGGATCCATCCTGATCTTGCTCCAGAATTTGAGATATCTTCCAAGAAGAAAACTCGTTCTAAAGGCAAAACCGAGATTTGCAACATGGTATCTTTTGATCCTATTGTTGACGAAGAGATTCTGTTAGGCACCAGATCAGAGAAAGCTTATTTGAAAGATCATTCTGAAGGTCAAAAGGATCCTGCTTCTTCTTCCGAACCTGCTCTGGCACAACCTGCATCTGCTGAAGAGGTCCCTTCTACATCTTCACCAGTTGTAGTATCAATTCCTCCTAAGCCAACAACGGCTGACAAAGGCAAGCAACAAGTTCGATTTGACAAACCTATAAAGAAGTCATCTCTTACTGGGCTTGAGAAGCCTTACAACTTTGATATATTGGCTCAATTAGCCAATACACCAGCTAGGCTGTCAATCTTTGAACTCTTGCGTCTTTCCAAAGAGACACGAGAAACTCTAAGTGAAGCTCTGATGCAGGCTGAAACTTGCTTAACTCTTCTCAAGAAGCCAGAATCAGAACCAGTCTCTTGTCATCACTTTCATAGTGTCTTGGAACTGATCCCAAACATTACCTTCACTCAGGATGATATGCTAATGGAAGATAATAGACATGATCGTCCTCTTTACTATACAGGATATGTAGATTCAATGAAGGTCGATCGTATCTTGATAGATCCAGGATCTGCACTTAGTATCATGCCAAAGACTATGCTAGATGCGTTGAAGATACCGGTGCATAGTCTTTCAGCTACAATCACTACTATCTTGGGATTTAACCAAGGGAAGAGTGAACCTTTGGGTAAGATCCGCCTAAAACTCCAAATAGGCAATCTTCGCACAAAGGTGACCTTTTATATCATTGACAATCATGGTTGTTCTTACAATGCTCTCCTGGGAAGGCCATTCCTCCATGAACACAATGTTGTTCCATCAACTCTTCATCAATGCTTTAAATACGTTGATGACAAAGGACAAGTTCACAAGGAAGTTGCGGACCTTTATCCTTTCAAGGGTGTTGAAGCTTATTGCAACGATGCTCGTATGTACAAGGATGAGTTTATGAAGGTGGTATTGGCTATGGATACTGAAGAAGATCAAAAAGCAGTACCTCAAGACACTCTTATCATACCTGTTAAGGGGCGAGTTTCTCATCCTCAATCTTCCAAGCCACTGGTTATTCACTTACCAGTTCAAAAGAAATCAGTTGATGCTGATGAAAATCAAAGGGAGCTCACCTCTTCTAAGCCACTTGTTATCGACTTACATCGTAACAAAGACAAAAAGCAGCTTATTCCTTCTGAGCCACTTGTTGTTAATCTAAATCACAACAAGGAAAAAAGGAAGCTCACCTCTTCTGAGCCACTTGTTATCGACCTCTGTCGTAACAAGCCTCCTCCACGTTCTTCTTCTCCCCCTCTTGTAATCAATTTGACCAAACCTGCTAAGGTTAAAGGTCCTGTTGTAAATACTGATGTACAAATCAATAAAAAAGCACCTACTTTCCAGTATATTGATGTTATTTATTATACTAAAAGTTATTTGGATATGTTAGATAGCTTCCAATCAATTACACTGGGAGTCGTACAATCTCTTCAGACAGAAGTCTCGCTTGAAGATCCAGATGATTCTTACCGTATTCACCCTTCTTTGAAGAAAGGTAAAAGTCCAGCATTTTTATATAAAAGACCGGAAACAAAGATTAACTATACGGATGATAGCAAAGTTAACGATACGAAACGTCTCCAGTTCTATCGTTATAGTCAACAATCAAAAGACATCGTCCGAAAGATGGGTTACGAGTTCAAGAGCGGCCTTAACTGTGGTAAAGGTAGACGAACTCCCATTCGTACAACAGTTCCAAACGGAAAATCACAAATATATTATGGCAGGACCAAGAAAGGTCTCGGATATACTTCTCCTCCACTGTTATCCCCAGCGGCTTCTGAATCAGATAGTGAAGAACGTTCTAATTCTTCTGATTCCAGTTCATGGGATTCCGATACCAGCATCGGTGAAGTCCATCGTATAATCGTATCTTCTAACATGGTCTCCGTTGAACTACCAGAAGGCTGCGATGAAGATGTTGAAGAAAGTCCGAAAACAGATCCTTGGGCTCAACATATGGATAACCAATGGGTACTTCGTTTTGAACAACGAGAACCTCCTACTGAAGATCAATTAGTTCAAATTGATGTAGGGGAAAGCGAGTCACCTCGGCCAATCTTTATTAGCAAGAATCTTCCAGAAGCAGATAAGCAAGAGTTGATTCTTCTTATTAAAGAATACATTGACGTCTTTGCTTGGAGTTACGAAGACATGCCAGGTTTAGATCCCAAGATTGCTACTCACAAACTGAACATTCTTCCTAATGCTAAACCAGTCAAACAGCAACAAAGGCGATTTAAGCCTGAAATGATGGACACAATCGATGATGAAGTTAAGAAGCTCATCGCTTGTGGCTTTATTCGAGAAGAGCAACATCCTGATTGGGTAGCCAATGTCGTCCCAGTTCTGAAGAAAACTAGAAAAGTTTGAGTCTGCATCGACTTTCGAGATCTCAATGAAGCATGTCCAAAAGATGAATTTCCTCTTCCTATCACAGACGTCATGATTGACAATACTTGTGGGTTCGAGCGAATATCTTTTATGGATGGATTCTCCGGATATAATCATATTAAAATGTATCCTGAAGATGAAAAGCATACATCTTTCAGCACTCCTCGAGGAGTCTATTGTTATACAGTAATGCCATTTGGTCTTAAGAACGCTGGTGCAACTTATCAGTGAGCTATGAGTACCATTTTCAGAGAACATCTTCGTAAAATAGTCGAATGCTACGTTGACGATATTGCTGTTAAAAGTCGTCTAAAAGAAGATCACATCCAAGATTTGAGAACAATATTTAATCTCATGCGTCAACATCAGCTCAAGATGAATCCCACCAAGTCATTCTTGGGTGTCTCTAGTGGCAAATTTCTCGGCTTCGTCATTACCTCTAAGGGTATACACGTGGATCCCGAGAAGATCAAAGCCATCCAAGAGATGCGTCCTCCACGCAACCTAAAAGAGCTACGAGGATTCCAAGGCCGACTTGCGTACATCAGGCGATTCATTTCGAACTTGTCTGGACGCTGCAGACCATTCACTCAACTAATGAAGAATGGTGTATCTTTTGTTTGGACTGAAGAGTGTCAACGAGCATTCGACGATATCAAACAATATCTTATGAACCCACCAGTTTTGGTGCCACCTATCTCTGGTATTCCATTCTTGATGTATGTCCGTGCTATGGACCATTTATTGGGTGCTTTACTTGCCCAAAAGAGCAAAGAAGGCCATGAACAAGCTATCTACTATCTTAGCCGAACTATGATTGGTGCTGAACACCGTTATAGTCCGGTCGAGAAAGAATGCCTGGCTCTCATGTTTGCTGTGCAAAAGACGAGGCATTATATCATTGGTCAAACTATTCATGTTATATCTCGAGTTAACCCTCTCCGGGTACTCATGAAGAAACCTAGTACACTTAATTCTCGGTTGGCTACATGGGCAATCCTGCTAGCTCAATATGACATGGTATATGTTCCACAAAAGTCTGTCAAAGGTCAAGCGCTGGCGGATTTCTTAGCAGCTCATCCTGTGCCTGAGACATCTAAACTCTATGACGAAATTCCTGACGAGACATTAGAAGTCAACATGATCTCCGAAGAGTTTCTAACCTGGCGTCTATTCTTTGATGGTGCATCAAGAATTGGACCAAATGGTGCTATTGTGGCAGGTGTTGGAGTTGTTCTTGTTTCTCCAGACGGATTAACTATCCAAAGAGCCTACTCTTTAGATGAACCTTGCTCCAACAATGTGGCAGAGTACAATGCTTTACTTGTCGGCCTTCAGCTAGCTAAACAACTGAATGTTGAATATCTGGAAGTCTATGGTGATTCTAAACTGGTTGTGAACCAGGTTAGAGGAACCTATGAAGTCCGTCATCAAGACCAGGTGCCTTATCATGAAGCGACAATCAATATAGCTACATCATTCAAAGCTTTCTTCATCGACTATGTTCGACGAGCTTGCAATACTGAAGCCGATGCTTTGGCCAATCTTGCAGCTGTCTTAGCCATCCCTATCAAAAGACATCAGGTGGTGGTTATTTCTAACCGAGAACGGTTCTGTATTGAAAATAATCGTAATATTGAATTTAGCAATCTTGCTGAAGTCAATGTTATTGATGACGATTGGAGAACTCCTTTTTTCGATTTCGTAGTACATGACATACTCCCTGAAGATCCTAAGGAGGCTACAAGCGTTCGACGTCGATCTCTACGATTCTATTACAATCAAACCACCAAAACACTCTATCGGCGAACTTATGATGGTCTTCTTCTACGCTGTTTAGCTGGTGATGAAGCCAAACAAGTGTTGCATGAAGCTCATGATGGCGTCTGTGGAGCACATCAACCTGGTTCTAAGTTACAGGATCGCATCCGACGCATGGGTTATTATTGGCCCTCTATGGTATCAGATGCCATTGAATATGCAAGGAAATATCGTGCTTGTCAAATCCATGCAGACTTCATTCATCAACCCTCGGAATTCTTACACCCGACTGCTGCTTCCTGGCCTTTTGAAGCTTGGGGTATGGACATCATAGGTCCTATTAATCCTCCTTCTTCTAGAGGACATCGGTTCATATTGGCGATAACCGATTACTTCTCTAAGTGGGCTGAAGCTATACCTCTGGCTGAAGTCAAGACTAGCAGTGTCATTAACTTCGTTAAATACCATGTCATCTATAGATTCGGTGTACCTCGAAGAATCATTCATGACAATGGACCTCAATTCATTAGTCAGAATTTCACTAGATTCTGCGATGATCATCGGATTAACAATGTTGCTTCGACGGCCTACAATCCTGCTGCTAATGGTTTAGCTGAAGCCTTTAACAAAACCATTATTAAGCTCCTTAAGAAATTTGTATCCACTAACAAACGAAATTGGAGCGAGAAACTTGGCGAGTGTCTTTGGGCCTATCGAACTACAGTCCGTAATCCCACAGGCTTTACACCTTTCTCTTTGGTGTATGGCTGTGAAGCTGTCCTTCCTTTGGAGTTACAAATTCCTTCTTTAAGGATTGCTATTGCCAATGAGCTTACCACAGAAAATAATGACCTTCTTCGACTTCAAGAGTTAGAGGCATTGGATGAAAAGCGGTTAATGGCTCAACAGCATATTGAGTTATACCAAGCCCGCATCTCAAAGACATTTAATCGTAAAGTGAAGGTCAGAGCCTTTCAGCAAGGAAAACTTGTTCTAACGGTCAGACGTCCTATGACTATGACTCATATGAGCAAAGGAAAATTCGATGCGAAATGGGAAGGTCCCTATGTTGTAAGCAAAGTCTTCTCAAACGGAGCTTATCAACTTTCAGAACTTGATGGTCGAGTTGCTATGATGCCTATCAATGGCAAATTCTTAAAGAAGTAATATGTATAAATATAAATACTTGTAAATTATTAGACAGAATCAAGTTCATAAATAAAATTCAAATTTTATTATATGATAGTACATATTAAAGGTCACTATCTTCTTTTTCTACATTGGGACGAGGGCCACTGCCGTCTTTCTCAAAAATACGGTCAGCAAAAGAGCCGAGAACCTCCTTGCTGGATCCCACAAGAAACTTGCAGGCGGCCATCCTCATGGCTTCTTCTTCTTTAGTCTTTCCTGGTTCGAGCAGGAAGTCCAAAATGTCCCACGGTGGCTGGGGTGCAGACGAACCCTCACCTACTTCTGCCTCCTTCGGCTGAATTGGATCGGCAGGGCGATCTTCAATGCCCTTCTGAACTTTCGGGGCAATCTCAGTCTTCTTAGATGCTTCGCTAGAAGACATTTTTATGTTGAAGAGTAGAAGTGTTCGTTCCTGTCAGATTTCTGCTATATTTATAGGCAGAAGTTCCTCAACTAACGAAGCGATACATTCCTGACGGTTCATCCGTTCCTTTATCATCATCCGACGGTTCGTCCGTTCATTAAACACATGACGGTTCATCCGTTCATTCATTACATTCATCCGACGGTTCGTCCGTTCATTAATATCTGACGGTTCATCCGTTCATCTATTTTGACGGTTAACCCGTTCATTTATTATCATTTGACGGTTAACTCGTTCATTTCACCATCATTTGACGATTTACCCGTTCTTTCATCATTATTTGACGGTATTCCCGTTCATTCATTTTCATATACATTGACGATTCATCATCGTTCATCTTCTACATCAGCAACTTATCGTTTTCGATTAAGTTGTCAATAAATATATCATATCTATCTATTATTTATATCTGAATAAGATATGCAATAAATAATGGAGCCACAACAAAATGTCCTTTATATCAAAAAAATGAGACATTACAAAAATGCAGCTACAGCAACAAAACCCAAATACAAAATCAAGAAGGAGGGACTATCAGATTGTCAATTTGCTGCTTCAATGTCTGCAGCTCTTCTTCGTGTGTTGACGCTACTATCTTTCTTGCCTCCTCCATCCCGCTTTCTTCATCAAAAATGGGCATATCTACTGTCCTGCGAATGATCTCTTCACCATGAGTGGTCTCATACTCATTTCTTTCTTCAATCAATGCATTAAATTGTTCAATCACCAGTTGGTGATTAACAGTTTCTT
The DNA here is from genome assembly GCA_029216955.1 of Iris pallida. Taxonomy (NCBI): domain Eukaryota; kingdom Viridiplantae; phylum Streptophyta; class Magnoliopsida; order Asparagales; family Iridaceae; genus Iris; species Iris pallida. Next base: position 5,573,545 of record JANAVB010008599.1, on the reverse strand, counting down.
CTTCAAACTCTTGTTGGAGGCGAGTAATTTTAGCCTTCAGCTCAGCAAGTCGCCATCCTTTGCTTTCAGCCACTAGGGTAATTGATTCTATTTTAGAATTATATTCAGCTGATTTTGCTGAATGAGCTTCTAACAGATTTTGAAGAGTTAACCTTTCCATATCAGCAGCTTGAGCCAGCCGCTCAAATTCAGCTTATACTAAAGAGTCTACATCTTTCTTCTTGAGTTCTTTATACTTCTTGATGGAGACTTCTAATTCATCCAGTATATGTTCAAGGAGAGTGGCCTGAGCTTCGTCTCCTTGGTCTCTTATGGCTCTTATCAAGAAAGAAGTGGGCTTCCTAACCATAATGAACTCAGCCCCTTCTTTCTCTATCATTTTACGGACGAGAGATCCCAGCGACTCAAAGAAACATCGGGTAAATGACTGGACCACTTGCTGATTGATGGCCAGAGTTCCAGGAGTCGCTGCTACTCCTGATGAAGACGGGGTAATAGGTTGCTCGATTCTTTGAGGTTGGACAATAGGCTCTTTAAATAAGGAAGCCAGAGTAGAGCTGGTTGCTCCTCCTGCTTGATCTTCTGCAAAAGTAAAATTGTTATTTTACTAATTGATTGTTGATGAACAAAAAGATCAAATTAAGAGCAATGTTACCTTGGTTTGGTCTAACAACGAGTTCATTCCTTACTGGAATGGAATACCGTTGAACAGAAGTAGCCTCAGCTGCAACAGCGTGGCTGCTGCCCGCCTCAGAACCACAAGATAAATGATGACTACTGCTAATAACCACCGTTGGTATAGGCACCATAATCAGGTCCGTTGGAGGTGTTGGCAAAGTCTCAAGATCTGCAAATGAAGATATTAGTTATCAGTTCATTTTAAAAAAGAAAAGATTGTTAAATCTCGTTTTATACCTTGAGGGTCGGTGGCGGGATTTTCTTTTAGCATACCTTCGTCGGCTACTTCTTCAGGAGATATTTCTATCTCAACATCGACAGCTTTTTCTGCAGATGCCTCCACTTCAATATCCTTTTTAGGATTTGAAATATCATCGACAATATCAAGAGAATTGTGTTCTACATTATCCTTTTTAGGATCTTGTAAATACTCATCAACATTTTCGGATGAAGAACCTTCCTCGTCTTCTTCTTCTTCTTCTTCTTCTACTGCTGCATTTCCACTGCTAGTGGCAGCCTGATCTTCCTGCAAGCTATAACTGCAGTCCTCCAGAGCTGCAATCATTTCACGGTCTTCGTCCTCACGAAGAGTCTTGGGAGTAGGAGGAGGTTGAGTAATATCTGCAATAGGAGAATGAGGTCGTACAACACTTTGTTCTTCCTCTAAAATATGTTCTCTAGGCTTTTCAATTCTTGGAGCAAAATCTCTCCTCTGTTCATTCTCCTCAAGAGTTTTGCTCCCTGATTCAGAAGCAGGTGTAGGAGATGCCATTAGAAGTCCTGCAGCAGCATCTACTGAAGTCAGGAGTTGTCTAGAAGAAGACTCTTCCAAGACTCTTCTGGTGACTACTCTTTTCTTTCTGTGTAGAGATCTAACAGGACTCTCTACATTTTCTGGCTCTGCTTGCTTTTGCACGGAAGTTGGTGTAGTGGCAACTTCTTGATGTGTCTCGGCCAATTGCTGGGATTGAGATCTGGTAGTCACCTTTTCAGAAGAAACATCAAGAATCAATTTCTTCTTCGCCACAGGAGCATGAGGCTCCTCTCTTCTTCTTTTCTTCGCAGGAGATTTACCCACCTTCAGAGAAATACGAAGTGGTGCATTCACTTCTTGGGGGAATATAATATCACTTGTAGTCTCCAGAGGTGCATCTGCCGGTTCTTGCGCTTCCTCATTTATAGGGATCAATGGAGCAATTCTCCCTCTTCTCAATCTTGTTGCAGTGGCGAAACTATCTGCGAGATTGAAATTCTCGGCAACAGTATTCGCTGATGTGTAAAACACGGAGTATGTAAAAAGCATTCGAGGACCCTGAGGAGTAGTCCTTGCTGGCATGGAGAAAGTGGCTTTTGTATCACGGGCATTGTAATAAGCCCAAGCCCTAGCTCCGTCTATCAGATAACCTTTGCCTTGGAGGCAGGTAATTGCGTTCCCTACATGGAACTGATCATACCCAAACTGTCGAGCAAAACGGCTTGGGAGGTATGGTTCTAAGTAGCACTCTTCTTCGAATCGGTAGACCAAATGAGATGGTCGAATTGTCTTCAACCATTCAAAAGCGACACGAGTTAGAGGCTGCAGTTTCGAATCCACCATATTCGTGGGCATCTGATCATACCCAGCAGGGAAAGGAGTGCAGCAGAAGTTCCAGCCTCTGTTCAGATTCAACATAAATCTACACTCAGTTAGGGAAGTATATTTCCCATTTCCATCGGAATACCTTCGAAGAAAACTGCTGTCAACTGGTCCCATGCCAGGATCTATTAGAGTTGGATAGTGAAGAAGCAACCATCCAAACAAATATGTATATGGCAATTCTAAGCGAGGGAATTCTCTCTCTCCTTTCGCTTTCAACATCAAGTCAACATATAAACGAAGACTGGCGTTTAGCTTGCAAGTCATTGCTGATAGTAAGTCTATTTTATAGCCGAAGACCAATTTAACAGCTGCAAACAAGACGCCGCGGTGAAAACGATCTACGGTACTGGATCCGGGAACTACGAACCTTCGCAGCCAGTATGTCAAGAATCCCGCCAATTGTGCTGCTTCTGACATGGGCCTATAGCCCATTCTCAAGTAACTTTCCAAATTGTCTCCTCTCTTCAAAGGAGGATATTCATGATCATCCTTCACTTCTTTATCAAAGTGACCCCTCTGTTCCATTAATTTTCTGACCGCTGTATGGCTCAAAGGTTTGAAAATGGTTGGGTAGCATTTATCGTTCTCCTTGGTTTTCTTCTCCTCTATATGACTAAGAAACAGATATGGTAGCCACTTTGAAGAATAACAAGTATTGGCAGTGGCACTCTTGTAAAATAAAGAGCAGATCTTGTAATGGCACAATAGTTCTTCGAACACTATCACCATCTCTGGATTCTCTTTTCTGAGCTTGTTTAACTCATCATTTGTTGGTACATACTTCTTATACGGAGCATCTGCCATGGGCAAGTACGAGATATACTTCATCTCGTGGAGTGCAAAGCCCATCTCTCCCCCTGGGGTCATGAAAGTTCCGGTCCTGTAGTTGTATCTCTCAGCTAAGGCTAAGAACATATGAGGATTGGGAGCAAATCCATATACAGTGGCATGCACTGCTTCATACAGGTTGATTTGTTGGAGTCTGTCTTGGAATTTTCCCAGAACCCAATTCGCGATATAACTCCATCGCTTGTAGTCTGGATTCACCAATCCAGTCATTCTTATATCTTGCTCAGGATATTTTCCTTCAACCTTCGCAAACTCATTTGCGAATATTGGTGTCCTAACAGGCATTAGCATGGAGGAGTTCTCTGGTGGAATGCAGCCAGGTCTTAAGCCTCTCAGTAGGACACTATATCTGTCGAAAGAGCTATAAAACATATCTTTATGTTGTGGCCCCTTCTTTACGAAGATTTTTCCTGCCCGAGCATCCTGAAATAGAGTAATATTCCAATCCATCTTCCTAGGGTAGCTTGCATGAGCGTACCGTGACAAAGGAAGGCAGCGAGCGATGTCGGGTATAAAAAAAGATCTATCTTGCTGGTGAACTACCCTATCTTCCATCCTTGGCCTAGGCTGAGAGGCTCTCTCAAAGGCGTCACCGAATAGGTATAAGGGTTTCTTGTGAATTACAGCATCAGCTGATTCTAAAGGCTGTCCGTTCATCAAACACATCAAAGTTTCATTGTCCTGAGAAATCAATATAGCCTGACGGGAGGCCGGCAGATCATACTGAGGGTAATGGACATGAGACAGATCTTCTTTGTATTCAGACTCTGTAAGGGTTCCCACAAAATGTTCGTAATCTGGATCTTCATTGACTTCAACTGCATCAACAAAACAGATGAAAATTAGTCCAAGACAAAGATTCTGTTTTTAAACATAAAACATTAGAGTGCGCAACCTCAGACTGCGCTGACATGATTTGTGCAACCTCAGACTGCGCTGACATGATTTGCGCAACCTCAGATTGCGCTGACATGACTTGCGCAATATCAGTTTGCGCATCATAAAAGGTGCGCAAAGCAATGGTTTGCGCTGATATCTGTGCAACTTAATTGTTTGCGCTGACTTCCTGTCAGCACAAATCAACAATTTGCGCAAGAATGCAGCCTTCATAAAAATGAAGAACTGATAGTTGATGCAACCGAAACCCTAAAAAGGGTGGCGCAATATGAACTTATCTCTAAAAAGAGATGAGTTTCAAGGGAGTCGAATCACCCTAAGAAGGGGTTTTCGATCGGTTCAACTACCTCTCAGAGCAGGGTGTGCGAATTCGTGTTGGGAAGCTCGCCGTGCAATCCTGTCAGAAGACTCGGCCGGAGCATTTTCCTTCGCGGCGGCGGCAGCGGCAGCATTTGATCGTCGTGGGGCCATGACAATCGTCGGAGGAGAAGAACAGTGAAGGTTGGAAGATTTTCTTCTCAAAAAGCTCGAAAGATTGCAAAGTAAAGAATTAAAAACGAAAAGAGGGGTATTTATAGTTTTTGAAATACGAAACGGATGCATCGGATTGTGCCTAAACTTGTGGTCTATTCGCTTTGCGCAGACAGCTCATCATATTGCGCAACATGATTCAACATTCAAAAATTCAAAGTATTTCGAAATTTTGATTATAATCAACTTTCGAAAACTTTGAAGGGGGTCTTGTAGGTCCTAAAAAATCAAGTTGCATCAATCAACAAAGTCAAAAATTCAAGATATTCATCATTTTGATGAGTTACGAAGACAACAGATTGCGCAGACGTCACTTTGCGCAGGTTGGTTTGCGCATGTTCCCAACTGCGCAGGCTGACGTGGCAGAAGTCATCATTGACTGAATCAAATCAGATCTTCCTGACAGCTGACAACACGAATAATGAGGAGACTGTTCGTTTTTGGCGCCGCACAGTGCTCGAGGACGGCTGACAGTTGGCAGCGCAATCCGTGGTTGCGTAAACGAAGCCTGCGCAGTCTGAGTCTGCGCAAACCAGTGTATGCACAGTTCACTTTGCGCATTCTACCAACATAACTGATAAATTACATGTGGCATTCATGCCATCAATTGCTCATTATGTGGCAACTGTCTATGCACGATCATGCGCATTTCAATCAAATAATGCCATGTGTCTCAGATAGTTGGCCTACGATCCAGTAACTGCCTGCGTAGTCCATTTCTGCGCAAACCAGTTGCTGCGCAAATCAGCTTGCGCAGTCCAAAATAACTGAAAGTTAGTTATTTTCAGAACTCTATAAATAGAGTTTCAAGTCTTCATTTCAAGAGGATCAAGATCAGAGATCAGAAATCAGAGAGTTCAGGAGTTCTTGCCAAAGTGCTGCTGCATTCTTCCGAGACTTTTGTCTTCAACTTCAGAGGCTTTTGCCTTCAATTTCCAGAGTTGTTTTCAACTTCAAAGGCTTTGTCTTCAAAGTTCACATCGTCCAAGGGATAAAGTAATCGTCATCAAGATTGGATTCCTATAGTTGTAATTTTCCCAGAATTCTTGTAATCTTTATTACAGTTTGTATCAATAAAGTTTTATACTTTTGTTTTTGCAAACACTTTGCATCCAGCAAAATCGGCATCGAAATATCTGATGAAGTCAAATGATGTGGTTTTGGGATACCACAAGCCCACCATAACAGTCCCTTTAAGGTATCAAAAGATACGCTTAACTGTGGTCATGTGTGATTCCTTAGGGTTGGCTTGATAGCGAGCACATAGGCAAATATTAAACATGATATCGGGACGACTAGCAGTTAAATAAAGTAGACTACCAATCATACCTCGATACTTATGTTGATCAACTGGTTTGCCGCTTTCATCAGGTTCTAGTTTTGTTGTAGTAGCCATCGGAGTGCTGATTGGTTTGATGTTGTCAAGATCAAACTTCTTTAGTATATCCTTTGTATACTTTGATTGGCTGATGAAGACTCCTTGTGAGTATTATTTGACTTACAGTCCAAGAAAGCAGTTGAGCTCCCCCATCATGCTCATCTCAAACTCATTCTGCATACTCTTGGCAAATTCTAAGCATAAAATCTCATTAGTAGACCCATATATGATATTATCCACAAAAATTTGTACTAAGAGAATGGTGTCATCAATAGATTTTACAAACAGTGTCGTGTCAATTTTCTTCTTTGAAAAACCTTTGTCAAGTAAGAAAGTGCTAAGGCGTTCATACCAAGCTCGAGGGGCTTGGTTGAGGCCATAGAGAGCTTTCTTAAGTTTGAAAACATGATCGAAAAATTTATGATTTTCAAAACCAGGTGCTTGCTTTACAAACACTTCTTCTTTGATAAAACCGTTAAGAAAAGCACTTTTGACTTCCAATTGAAAAAGTTTAAAAATTTGGAAATTTGCAAATGCACAAAGCATGCAGATTGATTCAAGTCGTACAACAAGAGCATAAGTCCCATCGTAGTCGATACCTTCCTTCTGGTTGTATCCTTGAGCTATGAGACGGGCTTTGTTACGTGTGACTGAACCGTCCTCATTGACTTTGTTACGAAAGACCCATTTAGTACCAATGATGGAATGATTAGCAGGTTTAGGAACGAGTTCCCAAACTTTATTTTTTTCAAATTGATTGAGTTATTCTTGTATTGCAGATATCCAAAATTCATCAGAGAAGGCTTCTAAAATATTTTTGGGTTATATTTTAAGAAATGAATGCAGTGCTAGCTATAGAGTCTCTAACTAATGATCGAGTACTTACTCTTTTTGATACCTCACCTATTATCAAGTTTTCCCGATGTGATGGTGTGAAGTAAAACTTCTTTGGTAAGCCTTCTAGAGAACTGGTTCCAGGTGTTGTATCCACGGGTGTAGAAGTTGATGGTTTGAGGTGTATGCCATCTTCGTCATCAGGAATAGTAGTTGTACTATTATTCTCATCAAAGTTTACATTAGCATATTCTTCAACAATCATAGATCGTTTGTTGAACACTATGTATCCTTTACTCTTGGCAGCATAACCAAGAAAAATACCTTCGTCAACTTTGACATCAAACTTGCTTAAGTTGTCTTTGGTATTCAGGATAAAGCGGTGACGTTCTACCAAACCAAAGTTCATAGGGAGTTTCGAATCAAAACCCTATCAGACATGGCTTACTGTACTTACAACTTCAGCCCAAAAATATTTTAGAAGAAAAAATTGATTTAATATGACTCTAGCCATATCGCCAAGAGTCCTATTCTTCCGCTCCACAACACTATTTTGATGGGGAGTTCTAGGACGCGAAAATTCATGATTAAAACCATTTGAATCATAAAACTTTTTGAAATCAGAGTTTTTGAATTCGCCGTCATGATCACTTTGAATTCGAGTCATCATGAAGCCTTTTTCGTTTTGAACCTTTTTAGCAAAAACTTCAAATATAGAAATGGTATCACTTTTGTTTTTAAGAAAGAAAACCCAAATAAATCTAGAAAAATCATCAACAATTACAAAAGCGTAGAGTTTTCCACCAAGACTGGCTACTCTACTAGGACCAAATAAATTCATATGAAGCAGTTACAAAGGTCTAGTAGTACTTACAGAGTTGATGATTTAAAAAAGGATTTAGTAGCTTTGTTTTTCTCACATACGGCACATACAGTATCCTTTTTGATGGTAATGTTAGGTAGTCCTCTCACTAGCTTCTTGGTTGACATTCTTGATATGGTATCCATATTTGCATGTCCAAGACGCATATGCCATAGTGGTCTTTCATCTTTGTGAGCGTAGAGGCATCTTTCTGCATTGTTAGTATCTCTAGTAAGATAGAATATATATATATATATATATTATTTTCTCTTATTCCTTCAAAAGCGATGTCTCCAGATGATCTACATATATGGAGCATTTAGTTTTTCTAAAGTTAATATCATATCAAGAATCAGCAAGATGGCTAATGCTGAGCAAGTTATGCTTTGACTCGGTCACTAAACAGACATCCTTAATGACAGAAGAAGGAGGATGACCAATAGTACCGTTACCTATGATATAACCTTTCAAATTATAGCTGAAGGATGCATATCCGTCCCTCTTCATCGATAGTGTTGCGAAAAGATTTGCATTTCCAGTCATGTGTCTCGAGCACCCACTATCGAGAATTCACTTGCTTCTAGAGGATGAAGGAAGGTCCACCTACACCACGAGTAGATGTTGTTGGCCCATTCCATGGTCACACCCGATTTCGATAATCAACATCCACTTAAGTCAATACACAAAATATACAAACTGCTGCTAATCATTTCAGGATATATGAAATCAATTTCAACGGACGTTGTACTACATCAGACGAAGCATCAACTTCATCAAATCTGTAGATGACTCATTTTATATTTTATTTTGTATTTTACATTTTATTGAGTCTAGAAATTATTTTGTAAAATCAGGTTTGGTAATACTGGCTTAGGGCTATCCCAGTCCACATTCTAAAAAGCCTACCCATTACCACTCATATATCTTTTTACAAAATATTCCAAAATATCTTTGAAAACAATTTCTGATAAAATATTTCGAAAATCTCCTAACAAAACTCATAACCGAGTTCGGCCCGAGTTCGGACCGAACTCTGTCCGAGTTCGGTCAGTTTGTATTCAAATTTATGTTGCCTCCAAATCTGCGAGCAACGTCTCTTTACGAGATATCTGCATCCGAACTCTGCCCGAACTCTGTCCGAGTTTGGTCCCAGAAATAACCTATAAATAGAGAAGAACTTTTTATTTCAAATCATTCAATTCACTCTTCATCTTCTCTTCTCTTCTATTCAAGTGTTTTCAAACGATCCAAGATTTTCAAATCATACCTATACACCTCTTAGCCAAAAGCCAGTAATATCAGAGTTGATTTAGAGTCTTTTGGTATTCCAAGAGTTGTAAAGAGGTCGTTCCAAGTTCAGCAACTTTTCTTATTGTGGAGCTGGTCGTGCGCTCATCACCAAGCACAGTATTGTGAAGTCGGTCGTGCACTTGTCACCAAGCACGGTGTTGTAAGAGACTGCAAGCTCTCAGTTAAAACTTGTGCCATAGTAGATTAACATCGAGCAAGAGTACTCGAGACTGGATTAGTCCTCTTAGAGGGATACCAGTATATATCGCCGTGTCACTGAGCTTGAATTCTCTATCTCTTGCTGCATTATATTTACTGTCTCTTATTTTCACTGCCATAATTTAAAAGTTTTAATTGGTGATTATTTTCCGCTGCACACACACACTATATTCATCCCCCCTCTAGAGGTGCTCAACGGTCCTGCAATTGGTATCAGAGCAGGTTATATTTTTATATAACAAACCTCTTGGAAGAGTATATATGGCAGCCGTGAAATCAATATTCAACGGTGAAGGGCAATCCACAAATAGACCTCCCCTATTTGATGGAACAAACTATACCTATTGGAAAACACGAATGACATTCTTCTTAAAATCTCTTGACTTTGATCTTTGGTCTATAGTCATTGATGGTTATAAGAAACCAGCACCCATAGTGGTTGAAGGACAGCTTGTAGACAAGCCTCATGACAAATATACTGAAGCTGAAAAAGCTAAGGCTAGTCTAGATGCTCGTGCCATCAATGCACTATTCTGTGCAATTGACAAAACGGAGTTCAACAGAGTTTCAACCTGTAAGACGTCTCACGAAATTTGGAAACTTCTTGAGGTAACTCATGAAGGTACTTTCCAAGTGAAGGAATCCAAAATTAGTAGACTGACACAGGAATATGAATATTTCAAGATGAAACCCGGTGAGTCAATTACACAGATGTTTACTCGTTTCCTTGATATAACTAATCCTCCGCAATCTCTTGGCAAGAATTACAGCAATCATGAGAAGATCAGAAAAGTGTTGCAGGCTCTAACCAAGAACTGGAATCCAAAAGCCACAACAATTATTGAAGGAAACGATCTCACCACTATGTCCTTGGAAACACTAATGGGGAAGCTGATGACCCATGAACTTGATTTGCAAGAGTTTGAAGAAGCAACACCAAAAGAAAAATCTATTGCTTTCAAAGCTCAAGCAAGAAAATCAACATACAATGACTCTGATGAAGAATCATCAAGTGGTGATGAACAAGCCCTACTTGCGAAGAACTTCCGAAGATTCCTAAAGTTTGAGAAATCAAGCAGAAGGAAGAGAGATGTCCAAGAAAGTAATGAAGATGAAACCATTTTCTTTGGATGTAAGAAGACAGGGCACATGAAGAACGACTGTCCAACTTCAAAGAAAAGCAGTCCATATGCAGATCAAGATCAAGTAGAAAAGCAACAACCGGTCGAAAGTATGCCAACACAAGTATCTGGCATGAAAGTGATGCCAGTGATACAGAAGAAGAGGATAGACCCTACGATAATGTAAATGTCTGTCTTATGGCATTTGATAAGGTATCTTCAAACTCTCTATATGATGATTTTACTTTCGATGAATTAGAAAATGCCTTTAGCGAATTACTTGAAGATCACAAAATTGTGCTCGACAAGTATAAGCAATCTCGAAAAGAGATTAAGGCATACACAACCGAGTTAGCTAGATTGTCCAATCTTATTGAAGATATAAGAGAGACGTCTACTACCGGTAACACGAAAGAGATAGCCAAACTCAAGGTAGACTATCATGAGGCTATCCTCAAAATTGAAAAGAAAGAAAAAGACTATGTCAAGATGCAAAAACTATATGACATAGAGAAGAAGAAGCACCTAGTAACAGAACAAAGACTCTCAGATATGACTGCTAGATATGAAGAGTCTATTGCAATTTCTAAAAAGTTAGAAATCAAGTTAGGCAAACAGGCAATACCTGTGACACAGCCTAAAATTAGTCCTAATGCCAAGCATACATCTAAGAGGACTAAGAATAAGAAAGCACAGAAGAAACACGAATATCATCATGCTTTCACTTATAGGTTCTCCAAACCAAACAAGTATGTAAACACAGTTGTGACCACATCTGGTTCTAAACTTACTTGCACTTATTATGGCACGCATGGACACATATCACAGTATTGTTTGGCAAGAAAGCTTGTTGTCAATCATACTTTAATCTGGAGACCTAAAGCTAATCAGAATGGACCCTTCAGAAAATGGGTACCAAAGGATTCATCTACTTGTCTTGTAGGTGGACCCTCAACCCTCTTATGCTAGAAGCAAATGGATCCTCGATAGCGGATGTTTGCGACACATGACTGGTGATGCATCTTTGTTCGCTACGCTATCGATGAAGAAAGAAGGATATGTCTCCTGCGAAAATAATTTAAGAGGTGATATAATTGGTAATAGTATTGTAGGTATTTCTCCCTATCCAGTAATAAAGGATGTTTGTCTAGTAACAGAATTGAAACATAACCTATTAAGCATAAGTCATTTGGCAGATAATGGTTATGATATCAATTTTGTGAAAGATAAATGTACCATATATGATTTGTCATCTGGTGATCCCATATATAAAGGGATCAGAGAAGACAATATTTATGTTTTCTTTTTGGAGAATACTAATAATGCAGGTAGGTGCCTAGTAGCCAATCAAGATGAAAGCTGGCTATGGCACATGAGACTAGGACATACAAACATGGATACTATCTCACGACTAAGTACAAAGAAGTTGGAAAGAGGACGCCCTGAGATTCCATTCAAGAGAGATATGGTATGTGCTGACTGTGAAAAGAACAAAGCACATAGGTCTACTTTTAAATCCATCAACGCTGTAAGTACTTCTAGACCTTTGCAGTTAATTCACATGGATTTATTTGGTCCTAGTAGAGTCGCTAGTCTTGGCGGTAAGCTCTACGCTTTTGTTCTTGTTAATGATTTCTCTCGTTTACTTGGGTTTATTTTTTATCAAACAAAAGTGATGTAATTTTTGAATTTCAGATATTTTGTAAAAAGGTACAAAACGAAAAGGGCTTCATGATTACTCGTATCCGAAGTGATCATGGTGGCGAATTCAAAAATTCTGATTTCAAAAAGTTTTATGATGATAGTGGATATTATCACGAATTTTTTTGTTCTAGAACTCCCCAACAGAATGGTGTTGTGGAGCGAAAGAATCATACTTTAAGCAAAATGGCTAAAGTCATGCTGAATCAGTATAATCTTCCTAAATATTTTTGGGCAGAAGCTGTTAGTACAACCTGTCATGTTTTGAATAGGGTGTTAATATTTTCCATAAATAAATTCACTTTATTTATTTTGTATCTGAGAAAATTACAACTGTAGGAATCTAATCTAGAAGACGATTACTTTATCCCTTGGACGATGCGATGAAGAAAACTCGAACTTTGAAGAACTTGGACAGCAACTGGGCAATCTCTCTGTTCTCTCTGAATTAATTGTCTGTAGTGTCTGATGAAGATGAAGAAACTCTCTTTTATAGAGTTCTGGATAACTGTTCTGAAGAATACGCTCAGTCAGTTACTTGACGTGTGCATAACTGCAGGGACGCATGGCGAATTCAGGTGAAGACACGTTGGAGTGCGGTTAAGAGTAGTAGAATATATCTAGGAGAGAATGGTGGCATGGATGCCACGTTGCATAACTTCTGAATAACTGAGTAACTGAGTACAGGACACGTGAGAACGTGTGTTGACTGTACGTTGAAAATCATCCTGGATGCCTTTGCTGTGATACGCTTGTCTTTGAAGAGGAGTCATACGCTAGCTTTTGAAGGCACATGTCTTGCATACGCTGACTTGGACAGCATAGAGCCATAGAAGGCTGATACGCTTACTTTATTGATAAGGAGTCGTATGGGATCCATACGCTCACTTGGTTGGGAAGGAGTCGAATGAGGTCCATACGCTCACTTGGTTGGGAAGGAGTCGTATGAGGTCCATACGCTCACTTGGTTGGCAGGGAGTCGTATGGGGTCCATACGCTCACTTGGATGGCAAGGAGTCGTATGGGGTCCATACGCTTACTTGGATGGCAAGGAGTCGTATGGGGTCCATACGCTCACTTGGATGGCAAGGAGTCGTATGAGGTCCATACGCTCACTTGATGGGAAGCCGTATGGATTGAAGGAGTAGACACGTGGCTGTTCTCAATCTTCTCAAACACGCCATATCTTCAAATACTGATAAATATTTCTTGAGCGTCGTGCTACAGATATGATGGCTGACAGACTGTCAGAAATGACAGTAATGATGGCTCTTTATTTATGATGGCTGCTGAGCTGTCCTCGTAAGAGACAAGATCTTTTTTCGAAAACCTATACGACGGCTAATCTTCATAGGGCAGCTGTCTTTGTACGAAAAAAATGAAGTGTTAGATTCATCCTTCAATAAATACATGCTGTACTGTCATCTCAAGAAATATTAAAATATTCACTGAGCGTACGGCCTTTAGATGAGCGTATGGCCTTGGCTGAGCGTATGGCCTTGAGCGTATGACTTTGGCTGAGCGTATGGCCTTGAGCGTATGACTTTGGCTGAGTCTTATGTCAGCGTGTCATAATTTTCACACCCTACAAGACCCCCTTCAAAGTTTTCAAACTTTTATGAATTTCAAAAGTTCGAAATTACTTTGAACTTAAAGTGGAAATAAGTCCTGACACGCTGGCATGAGTTTGTTATCTTCCTCAATATTAGTGCGAATCTTTAGGGATTCTGTTTAAAGAGTATCCGCCGTTTGAACTTCTTCTTTTCTTCTATAAATAGGTCTTCCAAGACCTAATTTATTTCTTTACTTTTGCATTCATCTTCGAGAGAGAAAAAGAAACTCAAGACTCAACTTCTTCTTCTTCGACTCAAGCTTTATCAATGGCGCCCAAGGTTGATGCTGCCGCGAAAGGAAAGGGGAAGGCTCCTGCGGAGTCATCTCAGCCCGCCGCCGCCGCTGCTAAGAAGACTACCAATGAGCGCGTTCGTCGAAGCGAATGCCCATTGAAGCCTCTCTATGGTGAGGATGATGATGATGAACAATAACTATCCCCTATTTAGGGCTCTGGTTAGAACCAAATCATAAAACGTATCCCCTTTTTAGGGTCAAATACGTCAGAAAATACGCTTCCCTCTTTAGGATTTAGCCGTATTCCATGTTTTTCGTTTATACGAAAAATATGTTTGAAGCATATTCTGTAAGATACGCGTATTTTTGATAGAAATGTCAAAATACGCTATCTTGGAAGAATACGCTATGTCAAGTTGTCTCACTGAGATACGCTAACTCCTGTGTTAGCATATTTTTTTTGATGATCATCTTGTTATAGACCATACGTCAATAAGCTCAAGCTGAATATAAACTGAACTTTTAAAATCATTCACTTAAGATAGACTGAGCATAAAAAGTGATCTCTGAATCTGTCATACGCTTAGGAAAACTGAGTGTATGCTGAACTGAATCTGCCATACGCTTAGTAAAAACTGAGCGTATGCTGATCCTTGAGTCTGCCATACGCTTAGTAAAAACTGAGCGTATGCTGAACCTTGAGTCTGCCATACGCTTAGTAAAAATTGAGCGGATACTGGACTTTGAGTCTGCCATACGCTTAGTAAAAACTGAGCGTATGCTGAACCTTGAGTCTGCTATACGCTTAGTAAAAACTGAGCGTATGCTGAACTTTGAGTCTGCCATACACTTAGTAAAAACTGAGCGTATGCTGAACCTTGAGTCTGCCATACGCTTAGTAAAAACTGAGCGTATGCTAAACTTTGAGTCTGTCATACGCTTAGTAAAAACTGAGCGTATGCTGAACTTTGAGTCTGTCATACGCTTAAGGAAAATTGAGCGTATGCTGAATTTTGAGTCTGCCATACGCTTAAGGAAAACTGAGCGTATGCTGAATTTTGAGTCTGCCATACGCTTAAGGAAAACTGAGCGTATGCTGAACTTTGCCATCTCTTTATGTTGAAGATTTTTAACTTCTTATTCTTCTTTTGCAGTGGATATTCTGGCTCAGGAGGCAGAATTTGAAGGATGTGTAGGAGATAATTATAACAGTGACCTATCACATGTTCGTTTTCCCCAATTCGATGGACCTTCTACCAGAATAGCTCTTTTGACCAATCAGGAAAATGACACTTTGCTGAACCTGATGAGTGGACTGCCGTTACAGAGTGTGGATGGTGTTACCCACTCGAAGCCAGCATTTCTTTTCGGAGATGCTATTGACATGAATTCTCAGCGTGCTCTGGATAAAGTATCATACTGTTATTATAGGGATGGTGATGTAAATCAGCCAATGTATTTGACTGGTTTATCAAAAAGCATCAACATAGCTCGTTTATTTCATGCGAGTTGTCAAAGACAAATGAAGTGGGACATCAATATCGTCAAGGAAGATTCCGCAGTGGTACTGAACCACATGTCACAGCTTTACGAGGACTGCTTCCTGCCACCATCCCTCTAGAGGACTCGGCACTACTGAAGCCAGTCAGAGTACCAATCTTTGCAAACGAATTTGCTCAACTGGAAAATGCCATCTACCCAAAACAGTCTATGAGGCTGACTGGTCTGGTAAATCCGGAGAATACTAGATGGACTGCTCTTGTGAAATACATTCTAAAAAATTTTGGTGAACAGCTACAGGTGATAGGCCTATATGATGCCATTAAGTGTATTGCTTATGGTTTTAGGCCAAACCCGGATTTGTTCTTGGCGTTCGCGGAGAGATATAACTACCGTACCGGCACCTTTATGACCCCATGAGGCGAGATGGGATTCGCCCTTCATGAAATGGCATATATTTCTCAGCTGCCAACAGCAGATCTGCCATATGAAGAATATATCCATTTTGTTGATGAAATGAATAAGATCTCCGAAGCCAACCCACTAGTCCTTCATGTCTTTGAAGAATTGATGTGCCATTATAGTATTTGTAAGGCTTTTTATAAAGGACAAGGTGGAGAAGGAGATTCCAATTGTTATTCTTCCAAATGGATGGCCTATTTATTTCAGGGCCGTACTGATGAAGTTCAAAAGAAGAAGAAGACTGAGCAATATGTCGGTGAATTTAAACCTCTGAATCAAGCGGAGATCGACAGGCTCATCAGGGACACCACTCATGACGACATCGTCATTGAGGAAGACGAAGGCACTTATAAAGCCGGTGATAGGTTTGAGACCTATATTAAGCAGGGTGGCCGAGAATTATCTGCTGAGGGTCATCTGGCCGGATTTATCTCTCTCTGGCTGAGAAAATTCGTAGTTCCTGGCACCTGTTCGGCAGACAGGATGCACAGAGGAGTTGTCTTCGCAGCAGTCCGTCTGGTTTTTGGGTATAAGATGGATTTACTGACAGCGATGACATGCCGTCTGAATGCTGGATTAAGAGCATATACAGACAGAATGTTCGAATTAGTAAGGAAGAGCCTTACATCCTTTCCTCGGGTAGAAATGCCCTTTACATATTTGTTTGGGTGGCTGCTTCTGCATTTCGAATCTCTCCTGGATGTTGGGATGGCTAGACCAGATGACACCTTTCTGGAAAGATACAGACACACACCAAAGTGGAAATATGACACTTTGACAGATTGCAGAACTATATTAAACAGGGGAGAACTATGGAGCTTCACTTGCGTTTCTCCTCCTGTTGGTTATGAAACCATGCCTGGGAGGCTGATTGATGGCGTTGGTGGCAATGAATTGGATGAGATTCAACATGAATGGCTGAAAAGAATCAGGCCATCTCATTTAATCTGCCGCCGTGACAACATCACTTATCTGGAACCATATCTTCCGAGCAGGTTTGCTCGGCAATTTGGTTATGATCAGTTGCATGTGGGCAATGCAACGACGTGTTTTGCTCATCAAGGCGGGTTGATTGATGGTGCTAGAGCTTGGATATATTACATTGCTAAAGGTACAGGGGCTACCTTTTCCATGCCAGATCCGGTCACCTATCATAGAGGAGCTAGAATATTGGCGTCTTACGCCAAGTTCTATGTATCAGCTAATACTTTTGATGAAAAATTTGGCATCTTAGGTAGAAGCTTTATTCATATTGAGAAGAAATCAACTAAATCAGCACTGCCTAGAGATTGTCATGATCAAGAAGATCCTCTGGCCACTGATGAAGTTGACGATGAAATTTTAGAAACTTTCTTCTCTGATGACATTCATCAACCAATACATGTACCCATCGGGAGTGCTGAAGAGAGTATATCTATCGATAATACCCCGAAGAGGAAGCGGGGCAAAGGTGCTGCTGGGCCTGCCCCAAAAAGAGTCACTCGAGCAGAGACTCGAAATCGTGGAGGAATTACCATTCCAAGGACTTCTCCTGCTTCCAATCGAGTCAGAGATGCTGATGAAGCAGGTAGTGATCCAAAAGATAATTATCCTACTGTTCCATTCACAAAAAGAATAGGAAGGAAAGTGATTGTTTCAAAAACTAAATCCGTAATTTGTCTCGATGCAGAGAGTCCCACCGATCGTGCTGTGCGATTGGCTTCAGAAAAACAATCTGCTTTTGATTTTTCTGTAAAGACAGAACCTGTTGAAGAAGATATTCCTGAACCTGCTGGGTCATCCATGCCTTCTGATATAGGATCGATTCCGCCAATGGCCGATGATGCGCAGGTAATTAGTCAACCTGCGGTAGAGGCCGAGCATCAGACTGAAACGGCTAATGACTTACTGATTTCGGGAGAATCAGTGAAGGAAGCCACTTCTCTCAACCCAATTGCTGAAGCTTCAGAGAGCGAACAAGTTGACTATGAACCGTCGTCTCATTCTTTTGGAGAAGAAGATATGGAGATAGACGATGAATCACCGTCTAAAATTCCAATTGATGTACTGAAGACCATTGGTCAACACTCAGGGTTGACACCAGAGCCGAAGAGGTATATAGAAGTTCAAGTTTCGAGTACTTCTGGGGCGGGCAGCAGTGAAATAAATCTCGTGTCAGAAAGCACTTTGAACAGACTACGAGCCGGTCTGAATGATCTGAAGGAAACTGAATATGAACCAGCTTCAGGTAATATTTTATTCATCAAAATTTTGTCTTGTCTCTGCTTTATTGTCTCTTTGTTTTGATCATGCTTCTTTGATTCCAACAGCTGTAGGAACTACACCGGCTATGAGTTCTACTCAAGCCCCGCTTATCCAAACTGATGTGGGTGAGGGGAGTTCACATCTGTCGAGTTCTCCAAAAGCACTCTCTTCGGCTCCCAGAATAGAGGCTCCTCCTGCTCCTTCCTCTACTATTGCAGCGACTCCCGGTTTTGACACAGGGATAGCAAAGATCATGGGGATGTATTCAGATATTATTTATTCATATCTAGATACATTCTCGAGACGACTTATGAAGGATGAGACTATGCCCTTTTCGAGTCTTCGAGAGGCGACTAGTTTTCCACTTTCAGCTTTAAGACAGGCTGGTTATGAGACCCAATGTGTCTTTTTTGAACATCTCCTGAATGATTTAGAAGCAAATATCCACAAATATTAGAAGATTAAAAAGGAGGATATTGAGTCTCTGACTGAAGCTGAGATTACTCAATTGGAAAATGAAGCCCAAGCTCAGCACATTGCTCTGACAGAATTCCTCGCTCAGTCTTCTAAAGTGTTAATGTCAAAAGACGAAGAAATAATAAGTACTCGTCAGAATATGGAACGCTTAGAGAAAGATGAAGCGTCAAAGGCTGAAGAGCTTAGAAAATTGAGAGAAGAGCTAGCTCGTATTCAGGAGCAAATTGTCTCCGTAGAAAAGGAACAATCAGAGATTGCTACTGATCGTAAATCTGAAGCTGAACGCTGTAAACTTTTACAGCTAGAGCGAGAATTGATGCAAACCAATCAGATTGAAGAGACCAATCGCCGTAGCTCTATTATTGTGGAATATGACCAACGGATGATTGGAGCTGAAACAGCAGAGCGAATCAAGAAAGCTCATGAAGAAAAGATAAATAATGTAATCGTTCGTATTCAGGAGATAATTGCTCCTCCTAAATAGATCTTTTATATTTATCATTTATTGAAGTTTTGATACCCATTTGTAATCAGTGTTTTGATTTTGATTGCAATGAATATTTTGACTTGATTCAATTTTGTGGATGATATTTTTGTAGAAAACATGTTCAGAGGTAAATAATACATAACATGTTTCAATAAAATAGAATATACAAATAAATTTTGTAACTCTATCATGATACTAAACCAAAGATAATTTTAGTTTAATACTGATTAGAGAAAATAGAATTCAGATATAAAGATATCTTTGGATTCTATTTTCCATGATCTTTGGACTCGGAAATCAAAAGACGAGATATCATTTTCAGAGAATAGAAAATATGATACATACTGAGATAGAAAATTCAGAGGTAATATGGACATGATTTTCTATACAAGATCTTTATTAAACCCACTGGAGATCTAATAAGACAAAATATCAAATTCTCTGGGAAAATGATACATGGTAGAATATCAGTTTCCTCTGGGGATAACGATATCGAGATAACTTTTGTAGAGAAGAATTAACTTTGATTTTATATTTGCTGGGGAATGATGAAAATATTATACATAATATTTCTTTAAGAATTTGCCATTGAAAGGCATCATCGTGATTTTTCCATCCATAGAGGCAAGCTGGTATGCTCCGTTAGAGAAGACTTTGTTTACTACGAATGGACCTTCCCATTTCGCGTCAAATTTGTCTTTGCTCATATGTGTTATGGTCATAGGACGTCTGACAGTAAGGACCAGTTCTCCCTTCTGATATGCTCTAACTTTGACTTTCCGGTTAAAAGCTTTTGAGATTCGGGCCTGATACATCTCGATATTTTGTTGAGCATACAATCGTTTTTCATCTAGAGCTTCCAACTCTTGAAGTCGAAGACGATCGTTGTTTTCTGTTGTAAGTTCATTGGAGATTGCAATTCTCAGAGAAGGAATCTGGATCTCAAGGGGAAGAACAGCTTCACACCCATATACCAAAGAGAAAGGCGTACATCCGGTCGCATTGCGAACTGTGGTACGGTAGGCCCATAAACATTCACCAAGCTTCTCGCTCCAGTTGCGTTTGTTGGAAGAAACGAACTTTTTCAAGAGTTTAATGATTGTTTTATTGAAAGCTTCTGCCAATCCATTAGCTGCTGGATTATATGCTGTAGAAGCTAAATTATTGATCCGATGATCATCGCAGAATCGAGTAAATTTCTGACTGACGAACTGCGGTCCGTTATCATGGATAATACGCCAAGGAACACCAAATCGATAGATGACATGATGTTTGATGAAGTTAATAACATTAGAAGTTTTTACTTCAGATAACGGGATTGCTTCAGCCCATTTGGAAAAGTAATCAGTTATTGCTAGAATAAACCGATGTCCTTTTGATGATGGTGGGTTGATAGGACCAATAACGTCCATGTCCCAAGCTTCAAAGGGCCATGATGCCGCTGTTGGGTGTAAGAACTCTGACGGTTGATGGATAAAGTCCGCATAAATTTGACAGGCCTTATATTTTCGAGCATATTGAATGGCGTCAGCCACCATCGTGGGCCAATAATAACCCATACGTCGGATACGATCTTGAAGCTTCGGACCTGGTTGATGGGCTCCACAAACACCATCATGTGCTTCACGGATAATCTGCTGTGCTTCTTCACCAGCGATACATCGGAGGAGAAGACCGTCGTAGGCCCGACGATATAATGTCTTCGTAGTATGATTATAATAGAATCTGAGAGATCGACGCCGAATAGACGCTGCTTCATTCGGATTATC
The DNA here is from genome assembly GCA_029216955.1 of Iris pallida. Lineage (NCBI taxonomy): Eukaryota > Viridiplantae > Streptophyta > Magnoliopsida > Asparagales > Iridaceae > Iris > Iris pallida. The sequence continues at coordinate 5,552,759 of JANAVB010008599.1, read as the reverse complement.
AGGAAGTATGTCATATAATATAAAGTCTAGAAACGGGCGTCTCCAGTCTTCAGTTATAGCTTCTGTTTCATTAGAAAAGACATATTCCATAGTAGAATCGGAAGAAGATGAGGACACTTTGTCAAACTTTAATCCGTCATCAAGGTTGAGAGAATCTTTGTCTGGATTATGGGGAGAAGCCAAAGCCAGATTATTCTCAACGCAGAATAGTTCTCGGTTATAAACCACTATCACTTGCTGACGTCTGATAGGTATGGCTAATATAGCAGCAAGGTTAGCCAAAGCATCAGCTTCTGTATTATAGGCTCGTCGAACATGTTCAATAAAGAAACCATCAAAGGAGGAGGCCATAGAGAGTGCTGCTTGATGATAAGGTATCAAATCTTGATGACGAACTTCATACGTTCCTCTGATCTGATTGATGATAAGCTTGGAGTCTCCATACACTTCCAAATATTGAATATCTAGATGTTTAGCAAGTTGAAGACCAATGAGCAATGCATTGTATTCGGCTATATTGTTTGAACATGATTGATCCAGAGAATAAGCCCTCTGAATAGTTAATCCTTCTGGGGATACGAGAACAATCCCAACTCCAGCGACAATATCGCCGTTAGGACCTATTCTAGATGCTCCATCAAAGAATAGGCGCCAGGTAGAAATTTCTTCAGAAACCAGATTTGAATCCAAGACTTCATCTGGAATCTCATCATATAATTTAGAATCTTCTGGAACCGCATGAGCTGCCAGAAAATCAGCAAGAGCCTGTCCTTTAACTGACTTCTGGGGAATATAATGCATGTCGTATTGAGCTAACAAGATTCCCCAATTAGCTAGTCTGGAGTTGAGAATACCGGGTTTCTTCATCATAATCCTGATGGGATTCACTCTAGAAATGACGTGAATCGTTTGACCGATAATATAATATCGCGTTTTCTGAACAGCAAACATTAATGCTAGGCATTCTTTCTCGATTGGAGAATAATGCGGTTCAGTACTTGTCATTGTGTGACTGAGATAATAAATAGCCTGTTCATGGCCATCTTTATTTTTCTGGGCGAGTAATGCACCAAGAGAATGATCCATGGCTCGAACATATAGAAGGAATGGTATTCCCGAGACGTGAGGTACCAAAACCGGAGGGTTCATGAGATACTGTTTGATATCGTCAAATGCTTTTTGACATTCTTCGTTCCAGACGAAAGATACACCTTTCTTCAGAAGTTTGTTGAATGGTCTGCAGCGTCCTGATAAGTTAGAAATGAATCTCCTGATATAAGCAATTCTTCCTTGAAATCCTCGTAGCTCTTTTAAGGTGCGTGGAGGACGCATCTCTTGAATGGCTTTGATCTTCTCGGGATCCACGTGTATACCTTTAGCGGTAATGACGAAGCCGAGAAATTTACCACTACAGATGCCCAGGAAGGACTTAGTAGGGTTCATTTTAAGTTGATGCTGACGCATTAAATCAAAGATAGTCTTCAAATCTTGGATATGATCCTCCTTTCGTCGACTTTTGACTGCAATATCATCAACATAGCATTCGACTATTTTCCAGAGATATTCGCGGAATATAGTGCTCATTGCTCGCTGATATGTTGCTCCTGCATTCTTGAGACCAAACGACATCACTGTATAACAGTATATACCGATCGGTGTTCTGAAGGAAGTATGTCTCTCGTCATCTGGAAACATTTTGATTTGATTGTATCCCGAATACCCATCCATGAATGACATTCGTTCAAAACCACATGTGTTATCGATCATGACATCGGTAATTGGAAGAGGAAACTCGTCTTTAGGACAAGCTGCATTGAGATCGCGAAAGTCTATACAGACTCGGATCTTGCCAGTCTTTTTGAGGACAGGAACGATGTTAGCCACCCATTCAGGATGTTGTTCCTCTCGAATAAATCCGGAAGCCATAAGCTTGTTGACTTCAGCTTCAATTGCATCCATAATGTCTGGACGAAATCGTCGCTATTGTTGTTTGACTGGTTTAGCATTTGGCATGATATTAAGTTTGTGCATTACAATCTTTGGATCTAATCCTGGCATATCCTCATAACTCCAGGCAAAGACATCAATATACTCATGAATAAGCTTGATCATGTCTTGCTTATCTGTTTCTGAAAGAATTTCACTGATAAATATTGGTTTAGGGGACCCTTCTTCACCAACATCAATTTGGATCAGTTTATCTTCAGTAGGAGGTTCTCTCTGCTCGAACCTGAATTCCTATTGATTGTCTAATCTTTGAGCCCATTGTTCTGATTCGAGTGATATTTCAAAATCATCCTCATCTTCATCATTTTCTTGTGAGCCATCAACAGAGACCATATTGATGGATAGAATAGAGCGATGGAGATCGCCAATACTTGTGTCAGAATTCCAAAAAATAGAATCGGAAGACTCAGATCGTTCATCTTCAGATAGTTCGTCTTCATCAAATTTTGAATCTTCATGGATTATGTTGATAAAGGAGGTAGGAGCAATGTAACCTAAACCACATTTTGTCCTTCCGTATTTTAATGGAGGAATTCGAACAGGCATTCTTCTTCCTTTTCCATTATTGAGGCTGGTTCTCAAGTCATAACCCATATTCTTGATGATATTTTTGGACTGTTGACTGTAGCGACGTAATTGTAACCTTCCAGTATCGTCGTTTTTGTCATCTTCTTCCAGATTAGAAGGATTCTGGGGTCCTTTGTAGAAGAATATTGGATTTTCTCCCTTCTTTCGAATAGGAACCACGAAGTACGATTTTTGTATAGACTCTAATGATACATCTGTATGAAGAGTTTGAACAACTCCTATAGTTAGTGGCTCTAAGCTATCTAGCAATTGTAAATAACTTTGTACATGATTACAGACATCAATATACTGCAAAGGAGATGCTTGGGCTGATGATGAAGTAGTACGTCCACTGACAGGAATTATCAGTGAAGCTTGTGGAGCTTGGGCTGATGATGAAGTAGTACGTCCACTGACAAAAATTATCAGTGAACCTTGTGGAGCTTAGGCAGACTGCGGAGGAGTGATACGCCCTTTTACAAGAATAACAAAGGTCTCGACTTTTGACATCTCATCATCATTATCCATAGCTTGTAAGACTTTTGAGTACTCATCTTTGTACATGCGAGCATCATTGAAGTAAGCTTCGACTCCTTTAAATGGATAGAGGTCTGCAACCTCCTTTTGAACTTCTCCATTATCATCAACATATTTGAAGCACTGATGAAGAGTCGAAGGAACGATATTATGTTCATGCAAGAATGGTCTCCCCAATAAAGCATTATATGAGCAACCATGATTGTCAATGATGTAAAAAGTAACTTTAGTGCGAAGATCGTCTATTTAAAATTTGAGGCAAATCTTGCCCAAAGGCTCACTTTTTCCTTGATTGAATCCCAAGATGGTAGTGATAGTGCTGGAAAGACTATGCACAGGTATCTTCAGTGCATCTAGCATAGCCTTTGGCATAATACCGAGAGCGGATCCTGGATCAATCAGTAGACGGTCAACCTTCATAGAATCAATATATCCTGTATGATATAAAGGACGGTCATGTCGATTATCCTCTAGCAGCATCTCATCTTGCGTAAAGGTAATGTTTGGAATTAATTCCAAAATACTATGGCAATGAGAAACAGGTTCTGTTTCCAACTTCTTGAGGAGAGTTAGGCAGGTTTCTGCTTGCAGCAGTGCTTCACTCAGAGTTTCTCGAGTCTCTTTAGAGAGGCGTAAGAGCTCAAAGATTGATAATTTAGCTGGAGTATTGGCTAGTTGAGCCAATATATCAAAATTATAAGGCTTTTCAAGTCCTGTAGGAGATGACTTCTTCAATGGTTTATCGAAGCGAACTTGTTGTTTGCCTTTGTCAGCTGCTGTTGGTTTAGAAGGAATTATCTCAGCAGGAACATTTGAAGGCCCTTCAGTAGAGACTGGTGTTGGAGCTGAAACCGAAAGGACATCAAGATTTTCTCCAGGAATGTCAGCATAATCTTTCAGATATATTTTTCCTGATTGAGTTCCAGCATGAACTTCGACTTCAGATTCTGGTTCGGGGTCTATGGAAACCATGTTACAATTCTTCATCTTGCTCTTGGTTCTTTTATGCTTGAAAAGAGCTTCATTCCAGAAACCAAGGCCAACACGAGATTGATTATGCCTCATAGTGATGGCTAAAGGTGCTCGGAGTCCTTTGCCTGAGTTCAAACCAGGAGCAGTGGCTAAATCATAACCCATCTTCGCCATTAATTCACAAGATTGTGAACTGTATAGATGAAATGCAGGCTTGTACCTATCTTTAGATTGAGGTACAGATTTTATCTCCGTAGGGAGTGAATTTCCTGCCAAGATGAAAGTAGAGGTTAGATAAAAATCGGGTGTGAAACTAGAAGTCACATTGCATGACTTAGTCTTTCCAAGCTTCTTTTTAGACAAAGGAGTCTTCCGAGGAGAAGAGGAAGACGTCTCAAACTCCGTCATTAAATCCGGGTGGATCCACATGATCTCTCCCTTCTTAGTTATGATAGGAACAAGTCCTTCACTCTGTGCTGGTGGGATGTTCATCACTTCGAGAGTTGCTTTGGAGATAGGAACAATCCCACTTTCCACCATTAAAGGAGGGAAGTCACCAAACTGCATTGAAATTACATTTGCTGTGACTGTCTTGTCTTTGGGTGTCAGTGTCACAGCTCCTGATTTGATCATCTCTTGGATCTTTCCTTTTAATACATAGCAAGACCGGATTGTATGACCCAGCATTCTATGATATGGATAATATTTTGGATGATCTGTCTTGTTGGCTTCATCAGGCTTTTTAATTTCTGGCAATTGTATTTTATTACCTTTGAGCAAGCATTCAAAGATACCCTGAACATCGTCATCGTCGAAAGAATATTCTTCCTTCGACCGAGGAGGTCTCTGTTGTTGATTTGTTGGAGCTGGAGTAGCTTGGGTAGTCTTTACCCCTTGACTACTGCTTTGGAGATTGACTTCAAGAGTCTCTTTCCCTTTTCGATTATTGGGTCGAGTATTATTGCTAGCACTCTGATTTGATTCCTTGGGAGCCATTTGTACCCCCAGACCTTTGAAGGTCTCAGCACTGACTTCAGCAGCCTTAGCACTGACGATAAAAGAAGGCCAATCTTGAAACTGAGTGGACCCTGTCCACATACTGATGATTGGTAAGAGATTCGACTTGCAAGTGTCGATAGTAACAGCATCGGGAGTTCCGAGAGGCATTTTAAGGACTTCTCTTCTGAATCTTTCAATGAAGTCCTCAGTGGTTTCATTATTTTTCTGTTTAATTCTTATGAGAGCTGACAAAGTCATGTCATTGAGCCCTTCATAGAATCGTTCGAGAAATATTTGTTTGAAACCAGTAAATAAAGTAATGCACCCATCAGGGAGACTTCTGTACCATTCATAAGCTGTTCCTTTAAGACATCCGACGAACACCCGAGTGAGGAGGGCATCGTTTGGTTGCAACTGATCAGTCATTACTTCAAAGTGATTAATGAACTGACTTGGGGAAGTAGTCCCATCAAAGAAAGAGATGGTCGGAGGTTTGTATTTTGGTGGATACGATACCTGCTTCCATTCTATCGGATAAGGTTGTTTGATGCCTAACCTTTGCAAACCATCCTTCTGTTTAAATGTCTCAAATTGAGTTCGGAGATTTCTTAACTCTTTAGTAACAATTCCAGAGGATTGTGGAGTTGTAACTTGTTGAGTGTAATTGGGAGGAGGGACTGCAGCATATGTACCACCCCCAGCTCCAGACTGACTTGGAGTGGGTTGTACAGGAATATTAGATTGTACCCCCGGAATAGTAGAGGGTTCCTAGTTTGGAGCAACAGAAGTATTTAATACTACTGGAGGAGCTGTCTGTTGGACTTGCTGAGTTTGATGCTGAACTTGCATAAGAGTGTGTATAGCATTCAATGTATCTACCATAGCTCGCAACTGTTGTTCTAAGGAAGAAATCCTTTGTTCATGAGCTTCGGTGCTAGTTGAAGGTTCATGATTGCCATCCACCATGTAAGTAGTAACCATTCGAGGAATAGATGATGAAATAGTCTGTTCTGAATCATCACTGTGTGAATCAATATCTTTCCCGGGACTATTTACAGGAGTCAATACTGAAAAATTGGATTCTCTAAGGAAGTCCTCTGTGATCTCCGGATTATCACTTGGATGAGAAGAAGAAGAGACCCTGGCCAAGGCTCCGGTCCTGGATCGGGTGCTGAGATAAACACCATCTTCAGAATCTGATATAGCATCAGACCGTATGCTACCCCCAATATTTCTGGAAGTCATGTTGACAGAAGCATAAAGAGGTTCATCTTCATCCAATATTGGTTCATATTGAATCCGTTCGAAAACAGATCATCTTTTTGGTGAACAACAACACTGAATCACAACCCAAGGTTGGAAGTTGCAACCATGCTTTTCATGGCAAATATGGGCAATGTCATGGCCAGACGGAATATCAATTCTCCGTTTATTTTGCAAATACTCCCGGAGATCTGTAGGAACAGATTGGGAAGTACTTGAAGATAGTTTCTGTGTAGAAACTTGTCTTTTGTTCTTCTGCCTTCTCGGTTCTTGAGTGTATAAAGACTGATTAATTTGAGCCACATAGTTTTTGGCATATTCTGCATCAGGGTCTAGTATACTTGTCTCAATTTGATTAGGCTTCTTAATACCAGAAGTGGAACTGAGATGATTCTGATTAAGCTTGTCACGAAGATCCGCAGGAGATATGACTTTGGTATCAGTCTTGGATACTTGTAATTTGCCTTTCTCAGATCGAGAAATTTTGAGAGAAGGAAGATGGGTATTATTTCGACTAGGAGTCGGTAATAATCTATCTTTAGAGGAAGTAGCCAAAAGGCGTTTTCCTTTATTTGATCTTGTAAGAGTACTAGTCAAATTAACTCCAGAGGTAAAGACCTTAGGAGTAGAGGAGTTGACTAAAGAGTCTTTCTCCTTGGTTGATAGAAGATGTGCAAGTTGTGGGGGAATCATTTGTATGTTCTGTGGAAAAGAACCCCCAGCCTGATTTTGAGAAACAGTCAAAGGACTGTATCTGTTAGCATACGCTGACTTCAGTTTGGACTTCTGGTCATACGTTGCCTTTTTATTAGCATACGCTGGCTTTGTCTTAGCATACGCTGCCTGCGCCATACGCTGCCCTTTGACTGCCATACGCACAGAGTCATCAATGGCTAAAGAGCCGACTGCTGTCGTAAGAGTAGAAGGAGAAGAAACTTTGACATATCCAGAGATGGTTTTCCTTGGACACGCTGACTTGGTTAAAGAATCCATTTTGTCAGCGTGACTAGGAGAAGCCATTGTTGCCGTGTTCAGGGAAGCCGGAGTGTGCTTCATTGAAGTTGAAGACGTGTTCTTGTCAGTGTGAGAAGTGACAGAAGCGTCTTGGGCTGTTGAAGAAGACTTAGGGACATAGACAGAGCGTCCCTTCTTCTTAGCAGCAGAAAGAGCGGAGGAAGCAGTTCGGCCCTCCTTCGCCTTGAGTATTTCTTCGTAAGCAGATTGGTCGAATTGTACGACCATCGTCTTCTTCGTCGAGCCGATCGACGAAGTATCGCATTGAGTTGTTGCTATCTCATTGGAGGAGACAGCTTTCTCCAGCAGGGTCGCCAATTTGTTTTCCATAAATAAATTCACTTTATTTATTTTGTATCTGAGAAAATTACAACTGTAGGAATCTAATCTAGAAGACGATTACTTTATCCCTTGGACGATGCGATGAAGAAAACTCGAACTTTGAAGAACTTGGACAGCAACTGGACAATCTCTCTGTTCTCTCTGAATTAATTATCTGTAGTGTCTGATGAAGATAAAGAAACTCTCTTTTATAGAGTTCTGGATAACTGTTCTGAAGCATACGCTCAGTCAGTTACTTGACGTGTGCATAACTGCAGGGACGCGTGGCAAATTCAGGTGAAGACACGTTGGAGTGCGGTTGAGAGTAGTAGAATATATCTAGGAGAGATTGGTGGCATGGATGCCACGTTGTATAACTTCTGAATAACTGAGTAACTGAGTACAGGACACGTGAGAACGTGTGTTGACTGTACGTTGAAAATCATCCTGGATGCCTTTGCTGTGATATGCTTGTCTTTGAAGAGGAGTCATACGCTAGCTTTTGAAGGCACATGTCTTGCATACGCTGACTTGGACAGCATAGAGCCATAGAAGGCTGATACGCTTACTTTATTGATAAGGAGTCGTATGGGATCCATACCCTCACTTGGTTGGGAAGGAGTCGTATGAGGTCCATACGCTCACTTGGTTGGGAAGGAGTCGTATGAGGTCCATACGCTCACTTGGTTGGCAGGGAGTCGTATGGGGTCCATACGCTCACTTGGATGGCAAGGAGTCATATGGGGTCCATACGCTCACTTGGATGGCAAGGAGTCGTATGGGGTCCATACGCTCACTTGGATGGCAAGGAGTCGTATGGGGTCCATACGCTCACTTGGATGGCAAGGAGTCGTATGAGGTCCATACGCTCACTTGATGGGAAGCCGTATGGATTGAAGGAGTAGACACGTGGCTGTTCTCAATCTTCTCAAACACGCCATATCTTCAAATACTGACAAATATTTCTTGAGCGTCGTGCTGCAGATATGATGGCTGACAGACTGTCAGAAATGACAGTAATGATGGCTCTTTATTTATGATGGCTGCTGAGCTGTCCTTGTAAGAGACAAGATCTTTTCTCGAAAACCTATACGACGGCTTATCTTCATAGGGCAGCTGTCTTTGCACAAAAAAAATGAAGTGTCAGATTCATCCTTCAATAAATACATGCTGTACTGTCATATCAAGAAATATTAAAATATTCACTGAGCATACGGCCTTTAGATGAGCGTATGGCCTTGGCTGAGCGTATGGCCTTGAGCGTATGACTTTGGCTGAGCGTATGGCCTTGAGCGTATGACTTTGGCTGAGTCTTATGTCAGCGTGTCATAATTTTCACACCCTACAGTTAATTCGACCAATCTCGAAGAAAACACCATATGAGCTTTGGTTTGGAAGAATTCCAAACATTTCTTACTTTAAAGTTTTTGGATGTCGCTGTTTTATCCTGAACACCAAGGATAACTTGGGAAAGTTCGACTCCAAAGCAGATGACGGGATATTTTTCGGATATGCTGCTAAGAGTAAGGGATATAGAATTTTCAATAAAAGATCTATGATTGTTGAAGAAACTGTTAATGTTACTTTTGATGAGTTAAATAGTCACAGATATAGCGACAGTGATGATGAAGATACACATACAAGGACGGAGAAGAGTTCTGTGAAAGATCTGTACCAAGATACAAGGACTTAGAAGAGTGTTGTAAAAGATCTGACCCAAAGGTTTGAATCATTTAAATTCATGCCAGATCATCCAGAAACACTCATCATAGGTGATGTATCTAAAGGTGTAAGTACATGTTCATCTCTTAAAGATTCTGATATAGCAGCAAATGTAGCATTTATTTCTCAAATAGAACCTAAGAGTATAGATGATACTTTTACTGATGAGTTTTGGATTTCTGCCATGCAAGAGGAACTGAATCAATTTGAGAGAAACCAAGTTTGGGAACTCGTTCCGAAACCTATTGGTCAACCGATAATTGGTACCAAATGGGTGTTCCGAAATAAACTCAGTGAAGATGGACAAGTTCTACGCAACAAAGCACGTCTAGTGGCACAAGGTTATAATCAAGAAGAAGGAATTGATTATGATGAGACCTATGCTCCTGTTGCTAGACTAGAAGCCATCCACATATTTTGTGCATTTGCATGTTTTAATGATTTTAAATTATTTCAAATGGACGTGAAAAGCGCATTTTTAAATGAATTTTTAAAAGAGGAAGTTTTTGTGAAACAACCCCATGGTTTTGAAGATTTTTAAAAACCTGATCACGTCTTCAAGCTTAAAAAAGCCCTTTATGGACTCAAATAAGCACCTCGTGCTTGGTATGAACGCCTAAGTGCCTTCTTACTTGATAATGGATTTTCAAAAGGAAAGGTTGATATTACTTTATTTATAAAATCCTTGAATGATGATATCCTTCTTGTGCAAATTTATGTAGATGATATAGTATTCGGTTCTACTAACGAAAAACTCTGTCAAGATTTTGCTAAGTGTATGCAGACTGAATTTGAGATGAGTATGATGGGAGAGCTAAACTTCTTCCTAGGACTTCAAATCAAACAGCACTCAAAAGGAACATTCATCAACCAAGCTAAGTACACGAAGGACATACTGAAAAAGTACGACTTCGAGAATATAAAGCCAATCGGGACTCCAATGGCTACATCTACAAAGCTTGATACTGATGAAAGTGGCAAACCTATCGATCAGCGTAAGTATCGAGGTATGATTGGTAGTTTATTATATTTAACTGCTAGTCGTCCTGATATTATGTTTAGTGTTTGCATTTGTGCACGTTAACAGGCAAACCCTAAGGAATCACATCTTAGTGCCGTTAAGCGTATCTTCCGATACCTTAAAGGAACTTCTACAGTCGGCTTATGGTATCCTAAAATCAAATCTTTTGACCTGATAGGTTACTTGGATGCGGATTTTGCAGGATGCAAAGTGGACCGCAAAAGTACCAGCGGCACATGTCATTTCCTAGGAAAGGCCTTAGTCTCTTGGTTTAGCAAGAAACAAAATTCAGTAGCATTATCAACAACTGAGGCTGAGTATATCGCCGCATGACGTTGTTGTGCTCAGATTTTATGGATGAAGCAATCCTTAGAAGACTACAATCTGTACTACACTAAAGTTCCTATTTATTGTGACAATACTAGCACTATTAATCTGACTAAGAACCCTATCTGTCATTCACGCACAACGCACATAGAGATAAGACATCAATTTCTTCGTGATCATCAACAACACGGGGATATCTGCTTAGAATTTATTGACACAGATCATCAACTAGCAGACATATTCACAAAACCATTGGCTGAAGACCGTTTTAACATAATGAGGCGTGAGCTCGGTATACTTGAATTTTTAGATTCATAATGTAATATGGTAATTAAAATTAATTATATGACTTGCAACTTTGAAATTTATTTAACAAAAATTATTTTTGGGTACAAACCTAAAAAGGGTATGTCTGTCACCACGACTACGGTCGAAGCGAAACGGTACTTAAGAGTTCCCCGGTGAACCTTCGTTAGCTGGGACAACCCCTACAGTTAACCCATAAATAGAGTTCGTTATTAAATACTAGAGTCAAAAGTCATAAAAATTACTTTTAACCAACCCGAACTGCATTTATTGTCTTGGGAATAAAAGTGACCGAACTCGGGCCGAACTCTGACCGAGTTCGGACCGAGTTCGGTCGGCGCTGTATTGATTCCAGAACTGAACAGCCGACTTTCAACCCTATAAATTCACCTCCTTCAATCATCTTTTCCACACACCAACTCATGGAAACTTCTCCTTCCTCCCTAAAATCTCTTCCTCCTCCATCCTATCAAGGAATCTAAGAGATCTGGTGGGCGTATTCAACATTCTCATCTTCCTCCTTTCTCAAAAAGGTATTCCTTTCCTTTTCTACTTTCTCCATGGCTCCTAAACGTCATAGAGGAACATCTTCCCAAGGTGCCTCCTCCTCTTCTGATTATACACCTGCTAGTCTATTTAGTCCAGCACGACCAATAGATGTAGAAGACTATGATTCTACTTTGTTTCCGGACAAAGAGTTTTCTGATCTTTGGTTCGATTCTTTTTCTGGCCGTAAGATTTGCAATGGAGCTTTTGTTAACTTTACCATATTTTCTGAATATGCTCCAACTTTTGATCACTTAGGCTACCGGGACTTTTTCGAGGAAGCAGAAAATATTTTTGATAATGTTGTCCGAATATTTTACTGCAATTTGCAAGTAAAACCTAACGAAAACTTCTATTCTTGCGTTGCTGGGCAAGAATTAGAATTTAGTGCTATCGATATCAGTGAATTTTTCCATGTTCCTGATCTTGGTGAAGCATTGGTTGACATTACCCATGTCCAATTCTCTGCTAATGTTATCCTAGCATCTTTTAGGGAACTCATTTGTCATCCAAACCTTATTCCTCGTAGGGTTTATTCAAAGCATTTGAACCAATCTTTTTATGAACTTCATCGTATGATTTTCTCTGTACTCCTTCCAAAGAAAGGATCCACAGATGAAGTGACCTTCTTGGAACTCTCTGCTTTATACCATATTCATTTTGGCATTCCATTCTCTATCCCAAAAACCATGATGTCCTGGATGCTGAACTGCAGAAATGCAGGAAGGAATCTGGTATATCCTATGCACTTAGCGTCTATCTTTTGTCGTTTTGAGATTGACCTTCAGACTTGTGCATTCTCCTCCACTCCTATCGAGCTTACCAGATCCCGCCGATTTCCTGCTCCACCTCTGCCTCCTGGAGCTCAGCCTGCTCCAGCTGCTGACGTTGAGATTCCTGATGCTGCTCCTGCTCCAGCCCCTGCCCCGGGATTTGATCCGGCTTTCTATCAGCGCTTTGATGATTTTGTTGCTATATCTGCGCAACGTCATCAAAGTTATCTTGATTCGGAGTTCCGACGCATAACTCAGGCTCAGGTGCTGAGGAATGGGATTGCTGACCTCCACTACAGCCTAGCCCATGATCCGGTCCATCCGATCACCATCCTGTCTCACTCAGGCTTTCCGGGTCCTCGGTTCACAGATGAGGCTTCCTTCCAGCACTTCGACCCCATTGCAGCCAACTTTTCTCCAGAGGCTCCTGGTGCTGACGACCCCACTATGTGACACGGGTTCAGCTTTTGGATAGTGGATACTTGTTAGATGATGATCTTTATGCTTTGATGTAGTTTTTTTTTGTCTAAACTCATTAGTTAGACATTTTCTGATGATTGTATTCAGCACTTTTTAGTATGACATTTCTAGTACTTTATTTCCAGCATTTTCTTTCCATAGTAATGTCTCTTTTGCTTCACTTTGTCTTTTGTTGTCTATTGTTGGCTTCACACATTACGGAGGAGCCAAGTCATTTTACTATTTGACAAAGGGGGAGAAAAAGAGTACACATATAAAAAAAAGAGTAGAAATCCAAAAACAAACTCAACCATCTCATTTATTCAGGTACTTGTATTTTGTTATATTTTATAAGATATATTTTGGTATAGACTCAAATTTGTCAATTATCAAAATGGGGAAGATTGTTGGCCCATTCCATGGTCACACCCGATTTCGATAATCAACATGCACTTAAGTCAATACACAAAATATATAAACTGCTGCTAATCATTTCAGGATATATGAAATTAATTTCAACGGACGTTGTACTGCATCAAACGAAGCATCAACTTCATCAAATCTGAAGATGACTCATTTTATATTTTATTCTGTATTTTATATTTTATTGAGTCTAGGAATTATTTTGTAAAATCAGGTTTGGTAATACTGGCTTAGGGTTATCCCAGTCCACATTCTAAAAAGCCTACCCATTACCACTCATATATCTTTTTACAAAATATTCCAAAATATCTTTGAAAACAATTTCTGATAAAATATTTCAAAAATCTCCTAACAGAACTCATAACCGAGTTCGGCCCGAGTTCGGACCAAACTCTGTCCGAGTTCGGTCAGTTTGTATTCAAACTTCTGTTGCCTCCAAATCTGCGAGCAACGTCTCTTTACGAGATATCTGCATCTGAACTCTGCCCGAACTCTGTCCGAGTTCGGTCCCAGAAAATACCTATAAATAGAGAAGAACTTTTCATTTCAATTCACTCTTCATCTTCTCTTTTCTTCTATTCAAGTGTTTTCAAACGATCCAATATTTTTAAATCATACCTATACACCTCTTAGCCAAAAGCTAGTAATATCAGAGTTGATTTAGAGTCTTTTGGTATTCCAAGAGTTGTAAAGAGGTCGTTCCAAGTTCAGCAACTTTTCTTGTTGTGGAGCTGGTCGTGCGCTCGTCACCAAGCACGGTGTTGTGAAGTCGGTCGTGCACTTGTCACCAAGCACGGTGTTGTAAGAGACTGCAAGCTCTCTGTTAAAGCTTGTGCCATAGTGGATTAACATCGAGCAAGAGTACTCGAGACTGGATTAGTCCTCTCAGAGGGATACCAGTATATATCGCCATATCACTGAGTTTGAATTCTCTATCTCTTGCTGCATTATATTTACTGTCTCTTATTTTCACTGCCATAGTTTAAAAGTTTTAATTGGTGATTATTTTCTGCTGCACACACACACTCTATTCACCCCCCTCTAGAGGTGCTCAACGGTCCTACAGATGTGACCTTTGGTACCCAAATCATTGAGGGTCCTGAAAGGTTAGTCTTCGGTACCCGTGCATATAGTTTTAAATTAACCAGTCTTCTAATTCTACACTGTGGTAAAGTGTGTCCATGTTTACCACAGTAGTGACATGTAGCATGCATGTTCGTGTAAGGTGCAAGATAATAGTGATGTCTATGAGTTTATCGTGCTGCATGATAATGTGTGTTCATAAAAGCATGTCTATGTGTGCAATGTGTATGTGTGCGTGTTCTTCGTGCTGCATATGAATAAGTGTAAATAAAGGCTTGATTGTGATTAGCATGATTATATATGTTTTTTTTGTGACGTGTATTATTGTGTTGAACAGTCTTTTGTCTTGTGTACGTGTTGTGACTGTGAGACTGGGTTTGAGGCTGAACAACTTGTTTTTCTAGTTTGATCTTTAATCTTTTAGAGGTATTGCACATATCATCATACTTGGCAGTTAAGGCCTCAATTATTACAGCAGCAAGATTATAGTTCATTTTCTCATCTAAGAGTTCTTTATTGAGTGATGTAATATCACGTATTTGTTTCTCAATACGAGATTCGGTATCGTGTAAGCTTAATTTAAGCTTGGATACCTCCTCAGTGTTATCCGTGGGTGGTGTGTCTCTAACATTATCAAGTAAACATAAAAGTCTATGAATCTCAACTTCATGAGTCTT
This sequence comes from Iris pallida, assembly GCA_029216955.1. NCBI lineage: Eukaryota > Viridiplantae > Streptophyta > Magnoliopsida > Asparagales > Iridaceae > Iris > Iris pallida. Next base: position 5,537,742 of record JANAVB010008599.1, on the reverse strand, counting down.
AATCTTATCCTTTGCATGTTTATACTTGCTAAGCAACTTCTTGTAATCTTCAAGTAAGTCACTAAAGGCATCACCAAGTTCATCAAAAGTAAAGTCATCAAGAGGATCATTTGTTACCTTTTTGGATGTTGCCATTAGATAGACGTTTGTTGTATCTTGGGGAGATTCCTCTTCTTCTTCTGAGTCATCGGCTTCGTTCTCGTGCCAGATACTTGTGATGGCATAGTTTCGAGAGGATGCCCTCTTGTACGATCTTTTATATCGGCTTTATTTCTTTGTTGTAGGGCAATCTTTCTTGACATGCCCCATCTTCTTACAACTAAAGCAGATGGGCTCTTCATCATCTTCTTTGTGTTGTTCCTTCTTTCTTTGGTTGAAACAAAGAAACTTCTTAAAGTTGTGGACCATGAGTGCTTGATCATCACCTTCGGAGTCATCGTCGTCTGTTTCTTCTGGAGCAGCCTTTCGGCGATGAGCTCTTAGAGCTATTTATTTTTCATTTGGAGCCGCTTCTTCAAAGTCTTTGAGATCGAGCTCAAGTGTCATCAGCTTGTCCACTAATGTTTCTAGAGATATGGTGGTGGTGGTAAATATTTTGAGTCAAATATTCAATAAATCGAACCCGAAAACCCAACTCGAAGCTCAAAACGCACAATACTCAGCTAGAACCCGTGAAACTTAGTAAACACAAAGGTATATACGTGTGTGACATGCTCGGGTACTCACGGGGTCGAACCCGTGTCCGAATCGTATCCACGGAGTGCGAATCGGAGAGAACCGGATACGCGTGCATTGACAAGTGTACGTGCACGGGCGTTTTCACTCGATTGAGTGCCACACGCACAACGAAAAGCCTCGTGCTCATGCACATATCTAGGTGGGGTCCTGGTCTAGGTCTAGGACACACTGACACAACACCACATCGCATCCACGTGACACAGGACACGTGAACCCGCGCGGCTGTGCACGCGTGCGGCTTCGTAGGCACGTATCGGGCCCTGTGGCTCGCGAATCGAGCCATGCCGTGTCTCGAGATTGGGTCCTTGGGTAGCCTAGGTCAAGGGCTTCGTACTCGTGCTCCTAGAATGGGTCCTCGTCGTGTCGTGTTCACTTACGAAGGCCGTATCAGCGGTACTTTTCAGCGCGTGCACAGTACTGGCTGAACCGTGAGCGTTGGATTTCTTCGCGCATGCTTCACGAAACATCATGAAATTTTAGAAGCACGTGGGTAGTGGTTTCCCCCACGTGTCCATGAAATTTCACACGAAACGGAGCCCTGTGCGTCGAGTTATGACGCTCGGACAGCATGGCATGCACGGGTCTCGTGCACGCGTGTCCGTGTCCTATTCGGACACTGAAGTCGGGTCGAATCAAGATTCGTCTCCACAAAAGTTATTTCAACAACAAAAAATTCATGAAAATAGAATCGAAAAATACCAACTTTCAGTTATAAGTGGCATTTCGTTAAACACGTGTTACAATGGACCGACACGTGTCCGATATGGCTATCAAATGAAATAAAAAACCTACCAAAATTTATGCATGGGTCGGGGTACCTATATGGATGCATTTACGAAGAAAAATCAGAAATAACAAGTGTTTATAGGGGTTTACCTATTGAGAGTCAAAATCTCAATGCAACGTGCCTCCAAATGCGTCAATGCCAATTTTCTCAGGTCAAACGCCTCTGATCCCTCGCTAACAAGTCTCCAGCAGGTTCCTCTCCTCCTAATGGTTGCAATGCACTTCGTTTGGAAGGATTTGGGTGAGAAACGAGAAAATGGGGCCTTTGGAAGAGAACGGAAAACTAGGGTTTGTGAACTTGTAACAGCTACAAGTTAAAACACAATAAAAAAGAGGGGTGCTGCTGTTGTGGCCGGCCAAGGGGTATTAGGTTTAGGTTTAGGATTTGGTCATGGGCCAACACTCCTCAAGTTGCTTTAAAGGCCCATTGACAAAAAGGCTTAAAGGCTTTATGAAAAATAAATTAAATGATTCCTAAAATGGACAATAATCCTAAATTAAATTTTAAAAAGCCAATAATAATTCTAATTATATTTTTAGGCTTCTAATCAAGGTTGACTAAGATTATACCACCTTCTACTACCAAATTACCAATCAAAACCACACACCAATCAATTTAATTAATAAATTAATAAAATTTCAAAATTAGCACACAATGACTAGAATACCCCTAATTAGAAAAATGAGTGTGACAACACACTATGGATCATGCCTATGAATGGATATAAACATACATGCATTTGTAATCACATATACATGTATATGCACATTACATCCTACCTCCTGTATGTAGGGGCTTAATTCCCCCTACTGCCAAGTGCAGTGCCCAAGCCCCTGGCAACTGAACTCTCCACACATGCTCTCCTGCTCTTCACCACACCCAGCTGATACCCAAATTACATAGGAGTAATACAAAGCTAAACACAAGGACTCCCTCTATTCCAGATTTCAGATGACAGAGGTAACTCTTTTTTCCCTAATGACTGAAACCTCATCCTAACACTCACACCCTCAAACAATTGAACCAATGCATATACTCTAGTTTTTGATACACTCCTTAGTTGGATTGAAACACACTCACACATATTACTATATGGTATCAGTCCCCTAACTGACTGATACACGAATTAGATATACACTGAATATTCCATGATACTTCATATCTATAACCGATACATCCTTCTCTCATATATATATATATATATATATATATATATATATATATATATATATTTTATATATATATATATATATATATATATATATATATATATATCAGTTACTCTACATCCCCTCCCTCTCTCTCTAACTGCTACTGCAACCAACACCTAAACCATACAACAGCTTCAGGCTTGACAATATGGGATATATATATAGAGTAACTGATATATATATATATATATATATATATGTATATATATATCAGTTACTCTACATCCCCTCCCTCTCTCTCTAACTACTACTGCAACCAACACCTAAACCATACAACAGCTTCAGGCTTGACAATATGGGAATATTAGACTTCTACTGCATAGTGCATACGCAACATTAATTCAAGACCCAACTGTATGGATTGCTGCTGAAGGTAAAAAGCAATAGCAAGAAAAGTGAGGAACCACTTTATGTGCAAGTTAGTAAATACAGCCCTTTCTTAATGTCATTCCCACTTACCTACCACTTAAGCTAATACTCTAACTGAAAACTGATACCACAATGAGTTAGGACTGGGCTATTTAGAAATGGACTGAACTTGGGATGATATCTTAAATTTCTGATACATGAAGTTAGCATGGACTATTGGCTAACCAAGGAGTTGGACCAAAACTTCAATATCTAAATTTAACCTCAACTGATCATCAAGACCAAATTGGGAATGAAACAACATCCCAAAATCGACTTTGAATGAGAGGACAGAACAGTTGTACAGTTGACTGATACTAAGAGGTAAAGGACTGGTCTTAACATCTAAGTGTAGGCAATGAGCATATAGGAATGGATTTAACTGTTATAGATTGATATCTAACTACGTACATGGGTTATCCTTGATATCAAATATACCAAGGTAAATGAAGGTCTGATACTCCAAATGGCAGTGGACTGAACCACAATGAACGTGGTCAGCACCGTAAGCTAGGGGCTGATCCCTTAGCTCAAGGGACTGACCATGAAGGATATGGCAAGGACTAAATCCAAATCCAATCAGTGAATTGAAAGTAAACATCAAGACTGTATGGGTGAAGGTGGAGACGGATACATTTCTATGCAGGACAGATAATTATGTAAAGAGATGTGGACTGATATTCAAAATAAGCAGTGAAGATGATACTCTATCATGTGGACTAATACGAGATGCAGGACAACAAGGGTTCAATGATCCAAACCAAAACTCTCACTCATATTTTAAACTGGTACAACATCAAAGACTGTAATAAAAAATACAAAGAACTGATACATGCTTATATAGATACCATATATCATATTCCATTGCTACCAATGTTCCTATAGTCGACTGAAACAAAATAGTGAACAAAAAGGGGCTAAATACAATCCCTACATAGACTAATGCATCAAATGGGATGACATATTAACCAATGAAAGAACCACATACAATATAGGTTGATAACTAAAATAGGGGTTGACTGAACATATCCTTGGGGTCTGCACAGTAACAGAACAATGCAAAACATGCCTCCCAACCCATTATACTCTACCAAATCCACCCTATAACACAAGATAACATCTAGTATTGCTAACAAAATATATACCCAGTATAAAACCTAATTTAAACTAAAATTTGAACATGGGAATCTCTATGGGTTATTTCATCAAGCACGTCGTGTGTGTATCCAATACTCTCGTGATACGTGCTCCAAATAGATCCAAAATTGACCCAAGGCATACCTAACGTAAAGGGGGATCCTAAATGAATGCATCTACACTAATGAAAGGAATTTAGAGGGTTTAGAGGGATCTTACCACTTGGGAGATAGATTCCCAAAGAATAATTCCTAGATTTAGATCTCCACCGAGCTCCAAGGGCCAAATTGCTCTAAATGCTCCCAAGCTAGCCAATAGAGGCCTCCTCTCTTCAAGGGAAAGAGTTTATAATTAGTTTGAGAGAATTTGGACTCAATTTGGAAGATGGAGAAAATTTGGAGAAGAACACAAATTAGGGTTAGGGTTTTCAATGAAAGGGGGAAGAATGAGGGATGTTAGCTATTAATAGCAAGGGAAAGGGTTAGTTATGGCCGGCCATAGGGGATTTCTAGGGTTTGGTTTGGGTGCAAGTGACTAAAGGCCTTCCTAAATTATCATGTAAAGCCCTTTTAAGCAAAGGCCCATTATAGCTTATTGTTTAAGTCAATTAATAGATTATAAGTGATTTCTAGCTAGACTAGAATCTAAATGACTAATTAGAAATGAAATTTAAGTTTGTCTAATCTCACTAGCTAGTCCTCTTTGGTCATGACTAACATTTAGTCAATGTGGTTCTAAGGTTTTACCAAATTATGACACTAACACAATTCGTTAATTAAAACATATTTAAAAATAACCAAAATTTTACAAATGACCAAAATACCCTTATTCTAGAATGTGGTAGTGACAGATAGCGATGTTTGCCAATGCGGAGTTGCTAAGTAGCGATGTATAAGGTCGTTGCTAATTGTCGCTAGCAGTTCAGCGGTTAGCGACGGAATCTGCGATGTTTAGTGACGTAAAGTCTGACATTTTTGGGTTTGCCACATCATAATATTTGCGATGTCTAGCGACCGTCCACTACCAAAATACATGCATATAGCGACTAAAAATTAGTGACGGCGTAATCAGTCGCCAATTAGCAACCGACAAGCGACTTACGGGCGACGGATTTTTTCACTTAAATTTTTTATAAGTTTAGCGACGGATCAGCGACCATTTAGCGACGGAATATGTCAACCGACTAATTAGCGACAGATATATACGTCGCTAAGCTGCTGTAAATGTCGAAACGGAAGGATTAATTTTTATTCTAAATTTTTTTCATAAAGGTAGCGACTAACGAGCGACTACTTAGTGACATTTTCATGTAGCGACGACGTAGCGACGAAAAATTTCCGTCTCTAATTTGTTGTGAAATTTTGAAAGTTACTTAAATTTTAAAACTTTTCCAATCTCTCTCTCACTCTCAAGATCCTTCTCTCTCCTCCCCTCTCTTCCCCCCGACTGTGGCCCCCTCCGGTGGCCCTATCCGGCGCCCTCCCCCACTCCGGCCGCCTCTCTCTTTCCCTCCTCCGATCGAACCCCCTAACCACCCCCTCTTCTCCTCCTCTGTCGAGCCCCCACCTCCGGCGACCACCTCCCTCCGGCGTGCTCCCCTACTCCGTCCCCCCTCTTCTCCTCTTTCGAAACCCCGTACACCCTCCCTCTTCTCCTCCTCCGTCGTGCCCCCTCCGGCGACCCCCCCGACGACCACCCCTCCGGCGTCCCCCCCTCCGGTGCCCCCCTCCGACGTCCCACCTTCTTCGAGATCTTCTCCGTGACCAACCTCTTCAAGGTCCGAAACCCTAAACCCTAATTTATATTTATTTTTATTTATGCTTTGTTTGTGTTTTCTCAACATGTTCTAGGGTTTCAATGTCAATTTCGTGTTTGAAATTTATCGGTATAGTTGTGGGTATAGTAGATGAATAGAAATTTATCGGTATAATAGTTTTAGAAATTTGACGGGACATAGACACGAAATAAATAGGTGTAGTAGTTTTAGATTACTAAGGTAATTGATTGATCAATGCGATATATACTTGAGTATCAATTTGATACTTGAGTATCAACATGATACCTAATTATACTATGTTTGTTTTATGAGTGAATGTACGTGAGGGGTACGTCATACCAAGTTATACTAGGTTTGTTTTATGATACCAAGTGATATATAGCATCTTAATTCTTGGTACAGAGTCATTCACGTGGATTAGAACAATGAGTCGATACTTACTTGACCGTTCGTGGATGTACAATCGGCAACATAAGAGTATGATTGGCTTGACGGACGATTTCAAGGCGGGCGTCGAGCAATTTCTTATATATGCAAGTAGCCATGCCGATTTTTTGGACGGAAGGCGCATAAAGTGCCCTTGTGTCAAATGTAAGAATATATTATTTAGAGAGGTGTCACTCGTGAAAGAGAACCTTTACAAGAAGGTTTTCATGCCGAACTATAACATGTGGATTAATCAAGGAGAATCTCCGGCTTCGCAATCTCAGTCCTTCTTCAATACCGAGGTGAGAGATTCTACTCTCGGAGATCATTTTGAATATCGACAACCAACAAACTTGGCACGTGAGATGGTATTAGATTTTGTTGTGGCACGTGAGGATCCGAATCCTGATGCAAAGGAGTTCTACGATATGTTCAAGCATGCTGATACTCTATTATATCTGGGTTGTGATTCTCATTCGGTATTATCGGTGGTGATGCGGCTGTTGAACCTTAAATCTGATTTTAACTTACTGCAAGAATGCTATGACCGAATAATTCAGCTTGTAAGAGGGTTGTTGCCAAAAGGATCAAATGATTTGCCTGAAAGCTTCTACAAGTCGAAGATGATGATGCAAAAACTCGGATTAGGCTACCAGAAGATAGACTGCTGTCGAAATAGTTTCATGTTATACTACAAGGAGAACAGTGATAAAGACAAATGTATTTTCTGTAACAAGGACCGGTACAAGACAATCTGGGACAAAAGAAAATCAATTGCCCGGACGTGGATGCGCCCGTACAAGTACATGCAGTTCTTGCAAATCATAAAGAGGCTGCAAAGGATGTATATATCTACAAATTCTACACAACACATGACATGGCATAACAAAGAAAGGAAGATGGATGAAGGAGAATTATCTCATCCTGCCGATGGAGAAGCATGGAAGCATTTTGATCGGTGTCATCCTGATTTTGCTACGGAGCCTAGGAATGTTTGATTGGCTTTATGTTCGGATGGATTCACTCCATTCGGAGAGTTGGGGACGTAATACTCTTGTCGGCCGGTGATTTTGATCCCGTACAATCTACCACCGTGGATGTACCTGAAAACTCCTTATATGTTCCTCACACTTATCATACCCGGTCCAAAAAATCTAAAAAAGAACATAGATATCTACTTGCAACCGTTGGTAGACGAGTTGAAATAATTATGGCAGTTCGGCGTCCAGACGTTTGATATATCGATGGAGTAGAACTTTCAGATGAGGGCGATGCTCATGTGGACCATCAACGACTTTCCAGCTTACGGGATGTTATCGGGGTAGAGTAATCATGGTATTATGTCATATCCGATATGCATGGAGAAGAGTAAGGCATTTCGCCTTCAGAATGAAGGAAAGGCGTATTTTTTTATTGCCACCGCCAGTTTCCTCCTTCGTCACATTCATGGAGATGGAACAGAGAGGACTTCAGGGCTGGTAAACGGGAAGTATCTCTTCTCCCGTTGAGATTAACGGAAGATGTAGTTTGGAAAGAGGTTCGAGATTTATTGACTGTCATAGAAAATTCGGGATCGGGCCATCACATTGAAGGCTTCGGACAACATCACAATTGGACGAAACGGAGTATCTTTTGGGATTTGCCTTATTGGCCGGACAATCTCATAAGAAATAATCTTGATGTCATGCATATTGAAAAAAAAATATTTGACAACATATTTAATACTGTGATGGATATTAAAGGAAAAATGAAAGACAATATTAAAGCAAGGAAGGACTTAAAAATTATTTGCAAGCGTCTAGAGTTGCATCTGTCACAAAGGTCCAATGGTAACTGGGTGAAGCCTCCAGCACCATTTACATTGAGTAGAGATGATAAACTGATAATATGTAAATGGATTTCAAAGATGAGATTTCCTGACGGTTACGTATCGAATCTGGCGAGATGTGTCGATCTCAACGAACACAGGTTGATAGGGATGAAAAGTCATGATTGTCACGTTTTCATGGAGCGATTACTTCCTATCGCTTTTAGAGAGATGCTACCTTCTCATTTGTGGAATCCGCTGGCCGAGTTACCTATCTTCTTTGAGATTTGTGTTCAAGTAAGTTGACGGTGCAACATATGCTAGAAGTTGAGGAGAAAGTTGTAGTAACGTTGTGCAAGTTAAAAAGGGTGTTCCCTTCCGACTTCTTTGATAGTATGGAACATTTGTCGATTCATCTTGCATACGAAGCACGTATCGGTGCTCCCGTCCATTATCGATGGACGTGCCCATTTGAAAGGTATAAAATAATCTTCTAATTTGTAATTTTTTATTTAAATAATTCTAATATTCAATATATTTCTTATAGATATCTAGGTCACCTGAAGAAGAAAGTGGGCAATAAGGCTCATGTAGAAGCTTCAATATGCGAAGCGTATATCATTGAGGAGGTTTCTAACTTATGTTCGATCTACTTCGATACTCATGTCCGAACAAATCGGAATAGAGCGTCGAGGAATGATGAAGGTGATATCAATGCACCGAACGAAGGGATCCGTACAATCTTCAATGTGGGGGACAAGCCGACAAGTGCGACTAAATTACGGTGGTTGGATGACGATGAGTTTGAAGTCGCACATCGGTATATATGCCTCAATAGCGGTATCCAAGAGATGGAAGATATTGAAAAGTAAGCGACACCATTTAGTCATTCTAAATTCGATATTTAGAAGTGTGCTAACGTTTCTTCCTATTATTACAATACTTTTAGAGCTGAGGTTAGAATGGAAAGACCTGATATTGATGATGATGATCTTGCTAGAGAGGTCGATATGAAGTTTTCGTCGTGGTTCCGAAATTATGTAAGGATTATAATCATTAGCCATTCTAAATTCGATATGATACTACCCACACTTTGTCTAATGACTTTTCTGATACTACCTACACTAGGTCTTCCGTCCTGGTACACAGTTGCAGAACAAATGGCTAAGAGCAATTGCTATTGGACCGAGCAAGAATACGAAGTGTTGGAGCGGATATACGATCAATGGCTTTAACTTTAGAACTACTGATATGCCTATCAATCATTCATTTGTTGATGAGGAGGCTAATTATACCAAAAATTTGGGAGTTTGAGTGAGAGCCTCAGTCTACGATGTCGATCCCGATTATGACTACTACGATGTTCTAAGAGATATCGTAGAGATTGAATATTCTGTTGATACGAATATTGTGCTTTTTAAATGTCGTTGCTTCGACATAACACCCAAGCAAGGATGGAAGATTGACAAACAATTTGGCTTTGTTGATATAAAATATAGAAAAAGATATGGATGTTTTGAACCATTTGTGTTGGCTAGTCAAACCGTTCAAGTATACTATACGAGTTATCCTAGCCGACGGCGCAGTACCCTGGATTGGTGGACTGTATACAAAACTAAAGCAAGAAATACATATAATGTTGGGGATGTAGCCTACCAAGAGGAAGAGGTGGTCAAGCCTCAACCAACATATATAAGTTTGGCTGGTGTTGAGAAAGAGGATTTAAAAGATATGGAGGTTGCGGTAGATGACGTTATGGAGGTTAACATTGATGAAGAATTGGAAAATGTTGAGGAAGAAGTATTGGAAGACGATGATGAAGATCATAGTGATAGTGAAAATGAAGAATCATCAGAAGATACTTCGAAATCAAGCGATGATTCAGAAGACTCTTGGGAAGATGAATCAGACTAGTACGTACGTTTTAATTTAATATACGAGTTCCATTATTATAATGACATGACAGTAGTTTTTATTTTTAACACATCATCACTTATTATTTCTTTCAAATTTTTCTATAGCGACGAGAGGTCGACGTTCACGTTTGCAGTTTAGATCTTCATTAAGTCCGCCGAGAGGTCTTCATCATGCCCGCCGAGAGGTTTCCATCACGCCCGACGACCTAGATTTATTGTACCAGTACTTTCTTGTATTAAAACATTTTGGATATGTGTATTAATATTTTTTATATTAAAACATTATTTGTATGTGTATGAAGCTAATTTTGGATATATGTGTATTTGTTGTATTAAAACATTTGGGATACGTGTGCATGAAACTGAGAATTTATAGGAAACACAAATACTGATACGCGTGCCTACTGTAAAACTGTCGACAGGGATAAGGACTGCTGGAAACACGAATACTGATATTGTATTTGGAAACTGTTTATATGACTGTATATTGTGTGTGTAACTGTCGACAGGGATGTGGAGTACAGGAAACACAAATACTGACAAGCAATTTTGTATTTAGCGACGGAATGGAGACGGAACAGCGATAGAAAACCTGGAACATTGTAGGCTAGTGACGGAACACCGACGATTTTTTCGTCGCTACATGCCTGGAAAATTTACTTTGCAGGCTACCAACGGAATAGCGACTGTAGTTTCCATCGCTAAGGTTCTGGAAAATATTATATTCCAGTATAGCGACTGAATAGCGACGTAAATTTTACTTACTATTCCGTCGCTATTTTCCTGTCCGACACCAAAAGCGTATTGGAAACATCTTAGCGACATAATTTTCCGTCGCTAGCCCGTCGCTACTCTCATGCTGAATTACGCCGCTGCGACGTCGGTAGTTCGTCGGTAACTATAGCGACATAGTTTCCGTCTAGCGTGTCACTAAATGCGTTACTAATCAGTCGCTATTTCCGACAAAGTAGCAACTGATTTAAATTAGCGACACGTGATTTCCCGATAAACCATTTTCGTCACTGATATGTCGTTATTTGGCTTTAGCGACGGAAAAATAACTTTTAGCGACGGATCCCGCCGTCGCTAAAAGCCTTTTTTGTAGTAGTCAGCAACATCTATGACACAGGCTAGCAACGTTATGATATGTGAATAGCAACAAAATTAGCGACGCTACTTGACTATTTTGTTGACATATCGAGTCTGCCATGTCAGCAAAGTAGCGACGTCCAGCGATATTTGCTTTTCAGGTTAACGACGTAATATTACATGTAAACGATGTTATATTAGTTTATATTTTATTTGGTGATGATAACAATTTTCTTAAATATCCTAGAGGATTTTGGAATCTTAGGCTAAATATACGTGTTTAAAAAGGAGTATACGTAGTCGGAACATCAATTAGGATATATGTGCGTCAAGTGTTCCTATTTATCAGAGATTCTATCGCCAGACAAAGCTTTAGAAATTTTTTGAGCCTTTGCAAAACTACTTGCTAAGGAGTTAACTTCCAGAGCCATTTATGAACTTTACAATAGTAGAAGTTGGTATCTCTGCATGTGTCATGTTCAGAATGCTTCATATCTAATATATTTTTTTATCAAGTTTGATTGTAGAAATAGATTATATGACTACTAATATCAATGAATTTGAACCATGAGGTTTTATTTTTCAAACATAACAGTTTTGAGCAAACAGGTTGTTGTTGCACCTCACCAGGCTCCATGAAAAGTTTTTATTTACTTGCTTACTACTTTTATAGTAACTGATGTTTGGGTTTGTTTTGATGTTAGTTGTTAGTTGTTAGTTGATTTAACAGATTGAGCCAAGCCAAAAAAAACCTACAGCAGCAATCAAACCCCCACATCCGACCCAAAGGGCCAGCAGCCCAACCTCTCATAGTATACAACAAACCAAGCCCAAAATTTCTCCAGGAAACCCGACCCCCCTGCGTTTAACAACCGAATGCAAAACCTATATATATATATATATATATATATATATAAAAAAAAAAAAAAAAAAAAAATATATATATATATATATATATATATATATATATATATATATATATATATCAAGAGATCGAAAGAGAGAGAGAGAGAGTAATCCCTAACTCTACCCCAACCAAACCCTAGCCCAGCCTTCTTCGACGCTTGGGCGGCCACCTTGATGCTGGAGCGTAGCCAGGGGACCGCCGGAGCCGCCGGCAGATGCGCACGCACAGCAAGTCTGCTACACAGTGGCAGTGAGCAGCAGCTACCACCCAAAGTTTCAGGTAAATTTTCGTCTACTTTGTTCCACGAAATTCAATTTCATAAAATACTTTAGAGAGCCTATATGACCATCTAGAAACCTAGTTTTTAGGTTTCGATATGGAGAACCCATATTCCACAAAGTTGATTCAAAAATCGACAAAATCCTGTTCGCAAAACAGAGTATGGAGCATACCATCGACCCAACTTAGAAGACAGAAATAGTGCTCAATATTCAATATTTTTGAGAAGTAATTAAACACAGTGGAAGATAACCTATAGGACTCTATAACCATTTTTGTACTTTCAAAATTGATTACTTATATGTCGAGAAAAATGATTTCCAAAACTGTCGAAAAACTATTTTCACAACAGTAGAAACTTTGTGAAAATCGTCGATACAACGTGCGCCCCGACAAACCATGCGACGTGGTCATGAACTGAAAGCATCGAAAGGTGCATATCGACTTAGTGGACATCTGGGATTCGGCCAAACTCATCTTCATTGTGCGTGCGCGACGAAATCGATGCGTATCCGTCGAGATACCCCGTATCGGCCCCTTTCCAAACTTGCCCTAACTTCGTGCACGTTCGTCATCTCAAGACAAAACTTGTGCCAACAGGACCGTATCAATTTTTGGTCCTATATGCCAAGTTTGGTCCGATTCTGAGAAGGTCGACCGGAACATCATTTTGGCAGGCCCGCGACCCGATCCAACGGACGAATTTGTGTACGGCCCACCAGAATCCAACTTTGATATACGGTTAGACTTGCGTCATCAAACTGGACCCGTAGATATATAATCTGACGAATTTAGAGACCGTAGATACTGGCACACTTTTTGGTGCAAAACGATTTCATCGACAGATATCGATTTGACCCAAAATTACGATTTTGCTCCTATATTCAGAATTGGCCTTATGGGTAGACTATCCTAGATAATTTGACTATTCTAAATATGTTGGTAATATCCGTTTTCAGCCTTCGAAGACTGTTGTGAGAGTTTGACTTCTGTGGCTCGTCGATTGATTAGATAATGTTGGTTCTGCGTACTACCACCAGGCAAGTATACCTTGTCGAACTTATACAGTATTTATATGTTTCCTTTCCTGTTGTACTTATTTCCACATGGTTGCAAGTTTCTCATATTGTACTTGGTTTATCACCTAATGCTTTACTTGTTTTACAGAGTTACGTACACGTATTGGATAATATTCATTTCCTTTGCTTGATTATTGGTCTTCTTCGTGTTCATCGTGTCTTGTGATAGAGTTGTCAGTTCTGTGCCATGTGTCACGACCCGCACCCACTGTGAGGGTACGAGAACGTAACAACGCCCAGCCTACGCCGCAGTGTCGGCAGTAGAACGCTGTTCTAGGTCATGAACTATAACTAACATAATATGAATACTCTTCATAAGGAGGCCAATACAGAGGTATAACTCAATCACAATCTAAGGTAGAATGTAGCATGATGGAAATAGATAAGAAATCCTCAACTGAGGTACAGCGGAAAGAAATAACAAAGTCTCAACACCTCTAAAATATACAACTCTGAAAGTAAGACAACAGCTAAACATGAAAAGAAAGGACAGTCTAAGCTATCTACACTATACAAGGTATCATCCTGAGCAGCTGCCTGAACCTCCCCAGGGGTCCATGTTGCGAGTGTCAACTAGGCAAGCTCCAAGTAAGGGATGCAGGTTCCTCATCATCCTCTGTAAAATTTTCAACAGGTCCAGTCAGGACAGGAGCGAGCACAATACATCTCATGCAGTTCATATCATGTCAGGAAATATAAAGCAGGCAATAGAGTAAGATACATGAAGCACTGTAAGAAGATGTACATGAAAACAGGAGAGATATTTGATAACTGGAAATATATACATGATAAGTAAGAACTGTAAGTGACTAGTGATTTAGAGTACGAGATGGCATGTAAATGGCTTAGGTTGTACATGATAAAACATGGAAGTAACTGAGTGTACATGATGGGTAAATCACATGACCATTTATACGCACCCCTACCCACAATCAATACACAAGGATCTATTCAAGTTACGTTACGGATATGATGTTTTGGTTATACAAGAAACACATGAGGAAACATGAGCGTACATGAAAGAACATGAGAGTACATGAACGTACATGAAAGAACATGAGAGAACATGAGTGTACATAAATAACGCAGAAGCAAGGAATACATGATGTACATGAAACACATGTCATAAAGTATCCGATGCGTCCGCTAAGGGGGATAACATCCCAAGAAGAGATCCGTATAGTACCAATCCGTGATGATAACGTGACAGCATCAAGTAAAAGTAATCTAGAGTGAGAATATAATTCGTGACAAGTATGAAACGATCAGAGAATGTACTCGCCTCGTATCTGAATGTCTGAAGTAAATGTACTGTCCGAGATAAGATACCTGACTCCTAGTTAGAGCAACACAAGTCAAGATGTATACAGGGGATGATATATGAAATGTATAATGCATCTGCATGCTGTCTAGGTCAAACTAGACCAAAGTCAACTCTCGGTCAACTCTAGTCATCTAGACTAGTCAAACTAGGTCAACTAGGTCAAGTCCTAGCCCAACAAGTCTAATAAGTCTCACTAGGCCTAACCAAGCCTAGTCTAGCAATCACACACCAATCACATCCGAGGCTATACAAGCCAACACAAGTTACATATTAAGATACATCACATTCATGCATATTCAACATTATATATATATATATATATATATATATATATATATATATATATATATATATATAAGAGAAAAGAACTAATATGTAAAGCTATGTGTGTGTGTGTGAACATGGAGGTGTACATGAAAAGAGAAATCAACACTAGTTATGAGTTTACACTATACATGGCACAAAGCTAACCCATCTACATTACACATGTATTATACTTAACATGCATGGCTACAAGTATACATCTATATACATTAGAGTAGAGACTATTTAAGTTATAACTAACATGCATCTATACTTTACATAAATCTATATATATATATATATATAGCAATCATTTAGAGAACGGTTACATGGCATGGTGGTTGATATAGAGTGGGGTGTCCTTGTGCAGAGGGTGAAGTTTATTCTTAGTTTAGTTCCACATTTACATATAAACTAAAGTGAGCTATCCCATAAACTGGTGTAACTAACCACATAAAATGAACCATGTTATCTGAAATCTGTCATTAAGCCAACATCCCATATGCATACAGCTTATGCATTGTCTAATACTGAAATTAACTAACATTTTGAATTAAGGGGTTGAAGGTTAACATTACATCCATAGACATTCCACTATATTGAAAACTAAAATTGGCTTGGCAATAGGAAAAGGAAGGTATATATGCTTACATGGACAGTTCAGTGTTCGAACAACCTAAAATGAACTAACATTCAATCTAAATATCAGCTATGCATTGGTTCTTTGTCTACATATGAAATCTGATATTGCATTTACAATATTTATACATTATGCATTCATATCTATCATTACATATATACCTTGCATTTACATCTAGCATTCATTATATACTTTCATGCATGCATTGTATATCATTCTTTCATTCATGCATTTATGCATTGCTTACATATATTACATTAATTGCATTCCTACATGCTTGCATTCAACCATATATATACATTAATGTAAATAGGATATATATCATATATATATCATTTCATTCATCTAACATATCATTCATTACATACTCTATATTCATTTAATATCCATACTATATAGGCTCATAGGTTACACAAAATGCATATATCGTATAGTCACTCTTTTACTTAAAACTAATATTGTACCAATTGGGCATTCACTAAATTTTAGGATTAAAGTATGTTGTAGTACTTCATGTTAGCTTTTCGAAACTTCAAACGGATCGCATTTTCGTGTTCGGAAGCTCCCGAAATTGCAAAAATACCGAAACACGTTCGTCTTTCGTACAGCTGACACTCAAATAATTCTACAGAAAGTTACAGAAATAATTTGGCTTATTAAAATATATATTTGGAAATCTAACTTCGATACGGTTCTTTTAAAAAAATGGAAGATAAATCGGAGTTTTAAGCTAAAAATTATGACATTTCTAAGTTGCTATTGCTACTAAAAACGTGGATAAAAATTATGACGAATTTGGGTAGTTTGAGACAAAAGAACACAAGTATATAACATAATATATCAAGAACTCACTCTCTACACTAATATATATATATATATGAGACACTATAGAACACATCTCCAATACAAAAATATGAGATTAAACATGTAATAATTCATTCATACATAACAACAACACATAGTGTGTCCAAATTTGGGGTTTTCCCACATGGACACAACCACAACACAAAGGACACTCCTATGACCTCCAAATGGACACGAAATGGACACAAATGGAGATACAACCATGGGGGTCATTCCTATGGGTTCAAAATAGACCTATATGCATGAAGAAATGAAAAGGAGAAGGGATTTATACCTCCCGGTAGATCAAATCGAAGAAAAGCCTTCCCGGAGCGACACCGACACGTAGAGATTCCAAAAGTACACGAACGAGCTCCGAATCCTCCCAAACTTGGGTAGCTTCCTCCTTGGCTAGAATGGAGAAGGAAAGAAGAAGATTTGGTGGCGAAATAGAAGGATTTGGTGGAGAAATTGCTAGGGATTGCTCTCTAGGAATTTGGAGAAGAACAAGAGAGAGAGTGTGGATGAGAATAATGAAATGAACTTGAGCCTATCCTCTCTCAAAGTGGCTGGCCATATGGGGCTATTCGTTCTATTATGGTAAGGTCCAAAATGCCCCCACTAACCTATTTTATTAGTATTAGGAAAGGGCTAATTGGTTGGGGCTAAATTAGTCATTCTAAAGTCTCTAATCACACTAACCTTATCCATAATAATTAGTCTAACCTATAACTAAAATATTTCTATCATGTGGGCCATGGCTAATTAATGTGTGGGTCCACTAAAGTCAACACCACCCCCGGGTCCCCGTTTCAAGTCGAATTGGGCTAAAATTCGAACCCGACTCAAATAACCCCAAAACAATATCATAATTAATAAAATAAATTTCAAAAATATTTCAAAAATACAAAATGACAAAAATACTCCTGTTCCTGAAAACTGGGGGTGACAAATTCCTCGAAATTAAAACCAAACAATAGTAAAATGTCAAAATCATAAGTCATAATTTTAAATAGTTTAAAAATGATTAAAAATCACCAAAAATCATAATATGAAATAATTATCAATAAATAATTATTATAATTACAAAATTTCAAAATTACTCTCATCTGGAAAACTGGATGTTACACCATGTTTCTTTGACTTGACTTGATATTGATTGATTGACTTGACTTGTGATATTATATGGAATGGGAGTATCTTTTATTGTACTACAGTTTATAGAATTTTAGTTGACCTTGTATTCCTTTAGGAGAAGAGATTGACACTAGGATTGGCTATTCTCGATTGAAAGTATCTTGTATTGTACCACAATTGAGACATACTATAGATTGGGAGCGTCTTGCATTGTTCTGAAGTTTATAGGAGTTATTCGATTGATTGTTAGCCAAGTCTAGTATTACATTTCAATATGACATGTCGTTTCTTAGATATCCTTCTTGCTCTGTTTCTATCTTTCATTCATGTTATTTACTGTCATAGTAGTAGGCATGTTTTATGTATCTTGCTAGTCCCCTAAGGACCTGATGATCTTTTCAAGTAGTTGATTGCATGGAGTTAGTTAGCTGATCATGATGATAGTTATTTATATCTGCAGGATCCAGGTATTTTCTAGTGATATTACTTGTTATCCTCTCGTGCTTTATATTTTCTATTATGATACATTCTTTGTTAGCCTAGTTTTATAGACTCATGTTATTTCTCTGGAGTCTAATCGGACATATATGCTAGTAGACTGCAAACCATGATCCATAATGTTCATTCTTGTTTTATGTTCTTCTTGTGGATTGAGATATAGTTTACCTTACCATATTAGACGTGATACCTATTCTGGACAACGTATATGTATTCGAGTTGGGCTAGAGTCTGCTTGATACGTAGCTGGCTTGCGCACGAACTTGCATCCCGAAAAGCGGGTACAGGTCGTGACAAGTTTTTTTGGTAGCCCATATAGGTCAGAGCAAATCGTATCGGTTACGTAACTATACTGATACGCACCTGCGAATATGATTAAACCCTTAGAAGTCTCAATCCATACTGCCTTGAAAATTCTCTTAGAAATTTCTCTACCATCCTTGAAACTTTGTATTTGCTCTAGATTATTCTTTCTTGCCTTCCAGTACCATTAATTCTCGTCCCTCCTATTTCGAGGTGACGAATGATCGTGCTGTCTAGTATCTATCAGAAATTCTTAAGTTATAGTGTAAGTTAGTTTATTATTGAATTTTGGTTGCTTGAATGATAAGAGGGGATTAGAGATGCCATGTGCCATAAGATATCTATTGGTAGTAGTTTTTGCAACTAGTGTGCAAGGTTATAAAATGTTATGACATCATGTGTTTGAAGGGGTAGTGTGACCAAAGGTAGGTAGAGATTCTAGCGAACTTATTCTTGGTGGTTGGTTAATTGTGAAGAACATTGATGAAGTTTATTATATTTGGCATAAAAAATCCTTCAGAAGATAAAATCTATTGAGAATTTGAAGTGTTGATGGAGTAGTGTGAGTGAGGGTGGCTATATATTCCCAATTAGCTATTTGGTTCTTGGTGATCAAAAATTTTTTGTTGAAAGTATTGATGGAAGTTAGCCGAATGGAATTATGTCGATTATATTGCTAGAGGTTAAAGTATTAGTAGACTATGATTAGGAAAACCCTTTAGAGAAATAAGATTAAAAAAATTTAAAGTTTTATGATCTTAAGGTATTTGTAAATGGCAATGAAAAAAATTATGGGAATTAGTGTTAGAAGAATTGGATAAGATCAAGGATTAATGAAGATGAACGTGCCTATTCAGCAATCAATAAAGGAGGAAAGAAATTAAGAAGAAGAAAACTAATATAGTACGATTGGATGGAAAAAAAATATATTAGAATTTCTTTTTGAAGACAAATTTTGAATATTGGATTTACGTTTTAAAATTTGAGGAGATTAAGATAAGAGTGAACTTACTTTTTACTTTTTAAATTTTAAGGAATATTTATGAATTTGAATTTCGAGGACGAAATTATTTTTAAGGTGGATAGATTTGTAACCCCTCTTTCCGGAATTTTGAAAATATTTTTATTATTTATTTGAATTAAATAAAAAAATTTGGAATTTTATAAATATTTAATTAAATGGTTATATGATAGGAGGCTTTAGAAATGGTTAAGATTTGGAGTGCAAGATAACTAGAATTCATGGCACGGTTAGTACAGTGGCGTACTTTGACTAGTGTATTAGCCATAGCAGGGAAGGTCGAGCCATATGTGCGCTCTAACTAGGAAAACCTTTCGAAGTTGCGACTTGACTCCTATAAATAATTTAATTAGTTATTTATTGATATTAAGACTTTTAGGAAATCCAGTTGAACCAAACTAACCCGTGCTGGACTCGAACCCAACCCAAGCCCATGTAGTCATGTGGTATGTCCAAAGACATCCATGTAGATATTTACTGTGTATATAGGTATTTGGTATTTATTTTAATATAGTAAGTAATTTTATAGATAAAGTGTGATAAATATAAGATATGTTAATTGATATCAATTTATATTTTATTTGGTGATGATAACAATTTTCTTAAATATCCTGGAGGATTTTAGAATCTTGGGCTAAATATATGTGTTTAAATAGGAGTATAAATAGTCGAAACATCAATTAGGATATATGTGTCAAGAGTTCCTATTTATCAGAGATTCTATCACCAGACAAAGCTTTAGAAATTTCTTGTGCCTTTGCAGAACTACTTGCTAAGGAGTTAACTTCCAGAGCCATTTATGAACTTTACAATAGTAGAAGTTGGTATCTCTACATGTATCATGTTCAGAATGCTTCATACTTAATATGTTTTTTTTATCAAGTTTGATTGTGGAAATAGATTATGTGACTACCAATATCAATGAATTTGAACCAGGAGGTTTTAGGTTTCAACCATAACAGTTTTGAGCAAACATGTTGATGTTGCACCTCACTAGGCTCCATGAAAAGTTTTCATTTACTTGCTTACAACTTTTATAGTAACTGATGTTTGGGTATTGTTCTATTGTTTGTACTTGTTAGTTGATTTAACAGATTGAGCCAAGACAAACAAAACCCACAGCAGCAATAAAACCCCCACAGCCAACCCAAAGGGCCAGCAGCCCGACCTCTCATAGTATACAACAAACCAAGCCCAAAATTTCCCCAAGAAACCCTACCCCCTTTGCGTTTCATAGCCAAACGCAAAACATATATATATATATATATATATATATATATATATATATATATAATATATATATATATATATATATATATATATATATATATATATATATATATATATCAAGAGAGAGAGAGAGTAAACCCTATCTTTACCCCCAACCAAACACTAGCCCAGCCTTCCCCGATGCTTGGACAGCCACCTTGACGCCGGAGCGTCGTCGGGGGACCACCGGAGCCGTCGGTAGTTGCGCGCACAGCAAGTCTGCTACACAGCGGCAGTGAACAGCAGCAACCACCCAAAGTTTCAGGTAAATTTTCGTCCTCCTCTTTCCACGAAATTCAATTCTGTAAAATACTGTAGAGAGCCTATATGACCATCTAGAAACCCTGGTTTTTAGGTTTTGATATAGAGAACCCTATCAGTCCACAAAATCAATTCAAAAATCAACAAAATCATGTTCGCAAAATAGAGTAAAACAGTCCATCGATCCAACTTGGAAGACAGAACTAGGGCTCGATATTCAGTATTTTTGAGAAATAAATAAACACAGCGGAAGACAACCTATAGGACTCTATAAACCTTTTTGTAATTTCAAAATTGATCACTTATATGCGAGAAAACAGATTTCCAAATCTGTCAAAAAACCATTTTCAAAACAGTAGAAACTTTATGAAAATTGTCGATATGACGTGCGCCCCGACAAACCGGGCGACATGGTCGTGAACCAAAAGCATCGAAAGGAGCGTATCGACTTCGTGGATGTGTGGGATTCGACGGAACTCGACTTCGTTGCGCGTGCGCGACGAAATCGATGTGTATCCGTCGAGATACCCCGTATCGGGTCCATTGCAAACTAGCCCATAACTTTGTGCATGTTCGTCATTTCGAGACAAAACTTGCATCAACAGGACCATATTATTTTTTTTCGTCCTGTATGCAAAGTTTGGTCCGATTCTGAGAAGGTCGACCGGAACGTCATTTTAGAGGGCCCGCGACCCGTTCCAATGGACGAATTTGTGCATGGCCCACCGAAATTCAACTCTGGATATACAGTTGGGTTTATCTCATCAAACCGGATCCCTAGACAAATAGTCTGGCGACTTTAGGGACCATAGATACTGGCACGCTTTTCGGTAGAAAACGGGTCCAACGACGGACATCGTTTTGACCCAAAATTAAGATTTTATCCATGTATCAAGAATTAGACTTATGGGTAGGCTATTCTTGCTAATTTGACTAGTCTAAATACGTTGGTAATATTTGTTTCAGCCCCCGGAGACTGTTGTGAGAGTTTAACTTCTATGGCTTGTCGATTGATTGGATAATATTGGTTCTACGCGCTACCACCAGGCAAGTATACCTTATCGAACTTATACAGTATTTATATGTTTCCTTTCCTGTTGTACTTCTTTCCATATGGTTGTATGTTTCTCATATTGTACTTGGTTTATCACCTAATGTTTTACTTATTTTATAGATTTACGTGCACATATAGGATAATATTCATTTCCTTTGCTTGATTATTGGTCTTATTCGTATTCATTGTGTCGTGTGATAGAGTTGTCAATTCTATGCCATGTTTTCTTGATTTGACTTGATATTGATTGATTGACTTGACTTGTGATATTCTATGGATTGGGAGTATCTTTTATTGTACTACAGTTTATATAATTTTACTTGACCTTGTATTCTTTTAGGAGAGGAGACTGACACTAGGATTGGCTATTCTCGATTGGGAGTATCTTACATTATACTACAATTGAGACATACTATAGATTGGGAGTATCTTGTATTGTACTATAGTTTATAAGAGTTATTCGATTGATTGTTAGCCAAGTCTAGTATTATATTTACATATGACATGTCGTTTCTTAGTTATCCTTTTTGCGATGTTCTTATCTTCCATTCATGTTATTTGCTATCATAGTAGTAGACATGTTTTATGTATCTTGTCAGTCCCCAGAGGACCTGATGATCTCTTCAGGTAATTGATTGTATGGAGTTAGCTGATCATTATGATAATTGTTTAGATCTGCAGGATCCAGATATTTGCTAGTGATATTACTTATTATCCTCTCGTGGTATATATTCCCTATTATGATACATTCTTTGTTAGCCTAGTTTTATAGACTCATGTTATATCTCCGGAGTCTAATCGAACATATATGCTAGTGGGCTACAGACCATGATCTATAATGTTCTTTCTTGTTTTATATTCTTCTTGTGGATTGAGATATAGTTTAGCTTACCATATTAGACGTGATACCCTATTCTAGTCAACGTATACGTATTTGAGTTGGGCTGGAGTCTGCTTGATACGTAGCTGACTTGCGCACAAACTTGTATCTGGGAAAGCGGGTGCGGGTCGTGATATCTCTTCAGTGGTAAGAAGAGGAATATGCGACTTAGCCACAGAGTACTAATTGATCGTATCAAGGCGGGAGTCATTGCAGTGATTGATGTTCAGAGCTAGAAAAATCTGGCAGATCCGTTCACCAAAGGTCTCAAGGCTAGATGATTTAGGACATGAGAAAAAAAATGCACTAGAAGGCATTTGATATTGTTTTTTTATAATTCTACAATAAAGTTTTATGTGATTAGTTCAAAAAAAAACTACTAGGAATTTAGTTTTTGGTTCAAAGAAAGATTATTGACTGGGAGAATATCAAGAATAGTAGGAAGCACTTTGAGACATTGAGGCACTACAAAAAAGTGCCTTTTTGGGACGACATTATTCGATACACTATTTTTAAGAGTCCTAAATAATTAGTATTCGGGATGGTTATTTATTTAGTAATAAAAGGTATCATTATTTAGGACACAAGGTAATATTATTTAGGACACATTTCTCTTTGGACCCTAATAATATAACTTATTTTAACTAAAATTTAGTTCTGTCCCAAAAGAAGTTGACTCGGTCCCAAATAGTTTGGCGGGAAAACAAAAATACAGCGGGCAATTTTTTGGGATCCGTTCCTAATAAAGTTGTCCTAATAAATTTTTTCAACAGATCTGAACCGTTGTTTGGTTTCATCTCGACCATAATATTTAGGTTATATATTATAGTGTTAAGACTCTCTCTCCCTCCCCCCCCCCCCCCCCCCCCCCCTCGTCGAGACCAACCGAGCGGAAGAAGAAAAAAACCGAAGAGAAGAAGGAGGAGCCAACACCGGAGGTTGTATCCTCTCCCCTTCACTTAATTTCTTATCCCTCTCTTTCCTTCACTCATTTGTGTTGTTTTTGGGGGCATCGGAGGTTGTATCCCTCGTCTTGTGTCTCATTCTGTGCAAATTTATTGATTGGGAACGAGATTAATGTGTGTAGCTGATCTGTAACAATGATCGAGTAGTGAAAATTGATTTGGGGTTGTATCTCTGGTATCTCTTACTTATAGTTTGGTTAGGGTTCCTTCACTTAATGCAGGAACTCTAAAAATTATCTTACATAAAAAAATGTCGTCGCCAAGGGACGAAGAGGCCGCTAAACCCCAGCTTCTTCTTCTTGTTGTTGTTGAATATCACCCACCCAGATAAGATTCTCTTCTTGTTGAAAAGAAAAATTAGGCAAGGGCATCTGAATGAATGCCACTAACTTTCGTTCTTCTTAGAGAGAGAGAGAGGACTTCCAAGTCGGACTTTCGACCTCCAGACAGATAGAGATGGGACCGGCAGCGGCAGAGCCGCAGAGGCAAACGGATGGGACCGGTCGCCTGGTGGCACCACGCCGCGATGGGACAAACACCGAAGGGTCTTCATTTACATGTCACCTCTCGTCAGGCTCTTAGAGCCTCAGAAAAGCTGAGCGCATGAGCGGAGGGTGGGCTGGGATGCCTAAACCTACTCACTGGTATCGGTCGGGCGTAAATAGGATGGGTGGGCTGGACGGGCTTCCTTTTGGTGGACTGAGCATTACAGGATATTACAAAAAAAAATTGTGCTGGGGCTGGGTGGGCTGGAGCCCACCCCAGCCCACCAGTAAATCTGCCCTTGCATGAATCAATCTTATTTTTGGCTAGAAGTTTATATCTTAAGAAGTTTTGAAATAAATGTTGAAGTTTCAATTATATTCTCAATTTCATCAAAAAGGAAAGAAAATTTATTAGTTTCCATTATATTCTCAATGTCATCCGCAGTTTATATGGTTTCCGTTTAGATTTAGCTTTAGAATTTGAATTTTTTCATAGTTGGTGTTAGTTTCAGTTAGCTTCTTGGTTTGGCCAAGATCTCACTGGAAATTTGGTTTTAAGGAGAGTCAGGCTTCAAGACCCACTTACTTATGTTTGGTTCGCGTGAGAAAGTCTCAAGTCAGTCTTTGTCCTGTTCTAAAATGTGAAAGTGGCTAGAAGCTGCTCGTATTCTTTTATTTATATATGGACCGAGATGGCCTTGTACATGATTTTGTTCATGTACTCGCGACAGTTGTAAATAATCGTATAGGCTGTTTCCTTACCAATTGTCAGATATTGGTTTTTCTAGTTTATTATGAGTATAGGATATTGGTATTTCTAGTTCCAGAACCTTCAGAGTTATTGTGCTTGCGATGAGGTGCTTGGGTTTGTTTATGTATAAACTCGATACTTGTGGGAGGGGTTTGCAGGTATACTATTAACATAACTGTAATAATTTATATTTCTTCTTATGTTTATAACCTGTCCTTGTGATGGAGTAACGATAAGCTGTCATCACCTCTTTCAAGTTGTCATCTTGCAAGTCAAACATCTTACTGTTGCACTTTCACGTGTATCGGCATTGAAAACTAGTCAAGAGCTTGTGCTCTTTCCATAGCATCATAAGTGTAGTCGACAGTTGATCTATCACCATGAAGTAATCACAATATTCTAATAGGAGGCTGAATTATAAATTAGTTTACAGTTTTTTTCGTCAAAGATTTGGTTGAATTTTATTCTTATTACTTGTGAATGGATAGGTTTGTTGTCTAGTTGTATTTACTCATGGCATGAAACAGGAACGGGAAGAGCAAGTAATAAGACATAGAGTAGCATATAAGATTAGAGCTGTCTCTCTTGTTTTAACCTGGTACCTAGGAGAACATACTACAGAATTTTATTCTTACTTGTGAGTGGATGTTTTCCGCCTTCCTGATATACTTAAGTAAAAGTTATAGCCTATTACTTTTCTATCAAGTCATTGTTATTGTCAAGTCTCTATCGCAAATTACTTTTCCATGAGTATGAGGTCCCAATTACTTATAACTAACCATATTTCTGGCTTATTCATGTGTTTCCAGGTAGCCAATGCTGCTGGCAGCCATGGATGTGGATCGGTTTGTCAATGGTTGAAGGTTTCATTACTATCACTGGTATGTAATGTTATCCTAAGAATAGATTGCATATCCTATTATTTCTTGTTTGTCTCTCCATCACTATTTTAAAGTAGTCGGTGCTATCTAGTGTATTAAAATATATGGCAGTGTTAACAGTGTAGTGTAGCTAAGAGTGTGTTATAAATGGTGTGTTGCATGTGTGTATTTGAGTGTATGTGAACAAGGGAAGATAAACTGGGACTAATGTCCAGCAGTGAGGAGAGGGATTTGTATGTGCATACATGCATATGTGTTGTTCCTGTACACAGGAACTACTGCCAATATTTTGCTGTGCAGATCCCTGCACATGTGCAGCACAGGCATGTGCACAACAGGGGATAGCATGGGGTACCTATTTGCCTACTAATTATAAGATAAACTATATGTAGGAGCCTATATTCCCTACTGCTAAATCTCTCTACACTAGTATGCCTCTACAAAATCTAAAACCCATCTACTTAGCTGGACCAAGGTTGGACAAAGAACTACCCAAACCCCCAAATCGATTTTCTAATTACTAATCATCACATGGTTGATTCAAATAACTGCCTTAGCTCTTATTTCTTGATTTCTGAACCCAGTGTACATTGTTGGTGAACTATCTTTTGTTATTCTTTGTTAATTTTAGCTAGTAGGGAAATCTAGTTTGGTGGTTTGGGATTGGCAAAATACTGAAGTCTTAGATGATAAGGTGAGTTCCAATTACAAATTAGGCCATTGTTGCCTAATGTTTTCGAAAGAGGAAAACATCCTTTAATTGTTTGGAATTGGTAAGCTAGTCACTCTTAGTTATTGTGTTTATTTTTTATTTTTTTGTGAAATATGAAATTTACGATCCAAATTGAGTGTAGGCAGTTGGAGGGTTTCGTTGGATGTTGGCTTTGGATATTCATTTAGGGCAATGGTACCATTTTGTAGTTTCACCTCTAAAGTTGTTATATGACTTTCTTTGTTTGGTACTTGATGTCCATGAATATATAACTATTAAGTAATAAAGGTTTGTTTTAGATGGCTCCACAACTGTGATTTCTGAATAGAAGAATACAAAGGAGATAAAAGAAGTTAGGTTCTTTGCTCCAGATAGATTGCTAGGTGTTAGAAACCTATAATAATATCCCAGAACAAACTGATAGGACAAAGATTGTGACACAATGGCATCGTTTTGATCTCCCAGTGCTGTGAAAGTAAAGTGGGCTAGAAATAATAACCATGGTTTAAAGTATCGGCCGATCCCGATACTCATAGGAATGGTCTGATACCGATTCTGATATCGATATTTTGAACCTTGATAATAACATCTACTGATTTTTTTCAAACTTATTTGTATTCAGACTTCTAAATAACTTCTTTTCCATACAAACATGATACAAATTTATGTTCAAATTATCTAACACTGGTAACAGAGCATACATACATACATACCAAATGACTTCTTTTCCATACAAACAAGCTACAACATGAGTGCACAAGCCATTTTCTACAGAATTACCACCCATTATGTAATATAATTTGATGTGTTCAATCCATATACATTTGTCATAACATTGTTATTTAAGACCATGCTATCAGTAGTCTAGGATTAAAGTACAAAAAGCGACAAGAAAAAGACACAGCAGAAGCTAAGCTTGATTAGTAAGAAGCAAGGAATTTCAAGAATGACAATTTTGCATTGGTGTCTCTTAACGGATATCAAGCACCAGCATCCTCCTCCTCCGAAGAATCCTTCAGCCCGTCGAAAAATGAGTTAAGATAGAAAAGGCATACCTCGTTCCAGCTGCCCCTGTTGGTGCTGGCTCGCCACTGCTGATCTGGAATCATCTTCGACGAGCGCCCCCACTGCTCCAGCTTCTTCTTCGTGTGGTGAATTGCCAAAGTACAAGGAGGTAACTCTAATCATAAACAAAGAGAAAATACAATATACAAACCCTCAAACAGAAGGAATGATCTGCTATCAGTAGAAAATCAAATTTAAGCATATATATTACCTTTGAGATTGCTTCTTGAAGATGATCTAGTTGGTTATGCACATGTGATTGTGATCTTTGTAGTGAAATGATACATCTGGCATGCATAATCTTTCTTATTGTATACTAACTTGTAATTAGCTTGCGTGAATTATATCCTTCTTTATCTATTTTATGTCTATTAGTTATCCATTTTTTGCATTACACAAGTGCCAGGGAGTGTCTTTTTTTTAATTGCAAGGTTAACTAAAAGCTGTCATATAGCCTTCAAATGCATGTCATATGCTTCCCGATAAGCAGCAAATCCTACATTAAATTGAACCAGAATATCTTGCACATTTTTGGTGTTCTTAGTGCTTTAGTTTTCACTTGATACATGTTTGAATTGATGCCATTCATAACACAGGTTTTTTTAATATATTCTATATGTCATGGATTTCACATGGTTAGAGGATTCAAATGCTCTTCTAGCAGAGATGTGTATTGCCTCTACTATGTTGTGTTGTTTACTTGTGCCAGAATTGGTAGTTTTGTAATATGATTTTTTTTTCTTTTTATTGAATTCTGAAAGCTTTACCATATTTTATATAAAAAAAACTCTACATTGGGATGTTATATTGTCCATTGTTATTTTTTCATAGAGGTTATTAGTATAGACAGTATAGCAGTACCTAAAGCATGCTATCATGTCTGTAACTAGGGTTATTGTTGTATTGTGCTAGATCAAGTATAGAATTCATTATCTGCAGGTTATTTTTTATAAGGCTGATTTGTTTACTTTTATTTGCAGGTCCTTCCAATGCTTTTTGTACCTATTTTGTAAATGATGAGAGATGCCACTTTGGAAAATCAAATATGTTTTGGACTTGTGTAAAAAGTTGTAGAGTTTATTTGTAAATTAAGTTAATGCTTAATGATGTAAAATATTTTGAGTTCATTTTGCTAATGATGGGAGAACACTCGAAGTGATGTAAGACCTGGATTTCATTTTGTGAACAATGGGATACCTTTAAATATGTTTTATAGAAATCGCTTTGTTAATGTTGCGGCTACGCTTTTTTAATGTTGCGGCTACCATATACATTTGCGATTAAATTAAATAGTTATGTATGAATTTTTGTTGTATATAAAATTCAATTATATATTTTATATATAAACAGGAAATTAGTAATTCCATAATATTTTAAACAATTGTTAAGTTTTGGGGACGATTATAGTACTGTAACAAAAAGTAAATTACTTTTTTTGTGACTTTTTAAAATTTCGTCCCTTATTTATTAGGATGAAATATATTTGTTACAAAAACTTATTTTTTGGGACAAATTAATAAACCGTCACACAAAAGTATAAATTTGAAAACTTTTGAGATGTTTTGCCTAACCGTCCTTTAACAATAATTAGGACGACAATATCCATCCCTAAAGTTTTTGCCACGCCACCCTAATAGCACCGTCCATTCCCATCCCAAAAGGCCGTCCCAAATATTTATTGGGACGGTAATTACAGTTTTTAAGTTTTTTGTTGTCCCCAAAGGTCACTTTTTTTGTAGTGAGGTATTACGGACCCAGAAACACTTTTGTCTACTAATTGTTCTTTGAATAGAACAAGTCCTATGGGAGGATGGTTTCAACGTCTTAATGAGTTCTTAAACATTTTGAATGTCTGACATGTTATTCCGAAAATACGGGTTGTACAGCACTATAAAGAAGCGTACTACATTCTACAGTAGGATGAGGCGGATGAGGTACTCGAGAGGGTAAAACATCGGCTTCGGGCCATGTCACAGTGGCATAGCACTGCATATAGGCATGTAACCTAATATTATAGAATGAAGAGTGGTAAGCATCACTACAAAGTGGTCAATGATCTCATGCTACAGTGGTATGACATCACGAAGAGGTAAAAGATGTAAAGCCTCAACTTTGCAAGCCATGTCACAACGACATAGCATAGCAAGGAAGTGCAAGACTTCATGTTGGGTAGTATGATACTACAAAGAGGCTTGTGTCCTCATGCTACAGTAAAATGATACCATGATGAGGTGGACCCATATTATAGCGGTGCAGTACTGCACGGAAGCGCAAGACTTCATGTTAAGACTCATTAAAAGAACTCACCTAGAGTATATGGACAGAGATACATGTTTGGTAGCCCATGCAGGTCTACGTTAATCACTTCGATTGCGTTATTGTACAAACATAAGCCTGCAAATAGGATTAGACTCTTAGGATCTCATCCACATATCTTGACGCGTTATTGATCTCTACCCTTGATTTCCATTGAATCATTGACTTGCATCATGCTTGAAATTCTTAAACGGCTAAATGTTTTCTTATGTTGCAGTAAATAGATTCTCAAGACAGTAACATCGTTCCCTTTAACACCCCACCGACTACAGGCGGATTTATCACATACGGGACCCTACCGATGCAAGGAGGCCAGCTTATTCATCTGGGCAACCCGCCACAGTCGTAGTTCTCGAGATTTCGTAGAGACGATATTCCACCACCCCTATAGTTTTCTCCGCAGACTTCACTACCACCAATCGTTCTGCCCCCAGTAGCTATCCTACCACGACACAAGTTCCATATCCGGCACCTGCTCCACCACCCACACATATTTTTCATACAGCACATATTCCATATCCAGTACCTACCATGCACCCGGCACCAGCGATGTATCTAGCTCCCACCATATATCCAGAACCAGCGATGTATCCAGCACTTGCCGTATATCTAGCACATGTTCTGACTCCACCACCTGCACTGGAAAATGTTATACTCCTCGGAATCTTTCAGTAGCTCATCATTTCCCAGACAACGTAGGCCAACATCTTCCGCGACACTTTGAGAGAGGCTCTTCAAACTAGAGATGCTCACCGACCGCGCCCTGGAACTTCTAAGAATTTCATGGACCTTAGGCCCAGGGAATTCAATAGGATAGAAGGATTTCTCTACACGGATGAGTAGTTAGAGAATGTAGATCGATATCTTCAGATGGCCTGAGTACCTGAAGACCTGAAGATCGAGTCAGCCAGCATGCAGCTTTATGACATCTCCCGTATATGGTATAGAGATGAGCCCCGACTTGCCGCACCCGACGTAACTTGGGAAGAGTTCAAGGAGCTGTTTAAGAAGAAGTTCTACCGCGATGTAGCTCGAGAGGCATTGGATAGTCAGTTCGAGAATCTGGAGCAGGGCAACCTCACCATCGACAAGTACACCACAGAGTTTTCTCGCCTCAGCCGCTTCGTAGAGAGCATGACCCCTGCAAGAAAGGCTCGGAAGTTCAAGAAGGGATTATCTCACTAGATTCGCCAATCCATCGCCACCAGTCAATCCACTACCTTCGAGCGAATCTTGAAGATCGCACAAACAGTAGAGAAAGAGCTGGAGCGCAAGTCGAAAAGAGACCAAAATGCTTATGGAGGAGGCAACAACCAATCGGGAGCGGCAAGACGTCCCAGTATCCCAAAGAAGACTTCATCGTAGCTGTATCATCAGCAACCAGGAGCCGTCACATACCCGAATCAAGAGCTTCCAATATGTCAGTATTGCAGAAAGAAGGGACATAGCGAGAGCGATTACCGTTGGAGACTAGGCCAATGTTTAAACTATGGTTCGGATCAACATAAGTTTCAAGATTTCCCAAAGCGTCGACTTGTAGTACCAGGAGGGAATCCACGAGGACCGCTTCCCGATCAGGCAGTACGATTTTTGCAGGCCAGACAGCAGATGCCAGCACTGCGAGAAGGAGCTGACGGTAATTCCTTGTAGATTATAGCAGTAGGATTATTGTTAAGCCTATATTAGACTTTGGCTTGTAGGTACTTAAAATATTTTAATGGAAATAATTAGATTCCTTCTACTAGACCATAATCGTATAGGTTTGCACCCTCGTTTACCTTGAATTTCGAGGACAAAATTTTTCCAAGGGGGGTAGATTTGTGAGCCATTGGACCAAGAAAAATTAGTATTTTTTTATCATTAAATATTATCATTATTCATTTCTGCCATCATGAGTTTATATATATATATATATATATATATATATATATATATATATATATATATATATATATATATATAAACCCATCTATATGTATAATGTGAGTTAGTTCATAAGGGAGGACCACCAATATCAAAACCCTTTTTGGGGAGGGGGTTAAGTGTTAAAATCCCTTCTTTTCAAATTTTGGATAGAGTCGAATGCCAAGCCCCTGTCCCGTACCAATTGAATCCAAATTCAAATTTAGATTTCCTTCGATCTTCCTAAAGTTAGCATCAATCCACAACTGGTGTATATAGGGGAGATAGCAGAGCCAATTCCCTTCTGCAAAACCCTAATTCATGCGCTCACAAATTCGTAGAGTATCCTGAGTTGAGTAGGTGATCGCTAGAAAGAATTCTCGATTCACCAAAGCAGGTAACTCTACACCTTTGTAACCAATTATATGAATTCTCAATTATTGAGGTTCTTGATCCTGCTAAGAGATAGATAGGTATTTGTGTTAATTCACGAAGAGGAAACGCAGTTAGTAATTGAATCGTAGTATATGATCGACTGTAACAAGTAACTATAGACGATTATGCACAGAGCATTCCATAGGAAACTAATGCAGAAATCAGAAGGAAAGGGGAATCATTATGGGGTATGCCAATTGTCAGTTTTAGATGAAGGTAGGAAGTGGTATCGGGTTCAAGGGGTACCCGGGAACCAGTTTAGGATGGGTATAAAACCTGTGTGCAAGTTGCTAGTGAAGTCTTTATAAATTTTCTTAATCTCTTCTCTGATTTAGATGGGAAGATCCATGGTAGTTAGATGTCCTGTTTATACTACATTTAGGCCAGGTGAACTTTTAGTTCAGTATATGGACTGCTGACAATTTTAGAGGGCAAGAGAATTAGTATATTGTGTCAAGGAACAGTTGTATATCCTTACCCAGTCTAGAAAATGGGACAACAGCAGTTGTGTACTCCAAAATATCGTTGCTTGACACCTATCGACTTCACAAAGGTGGCAAATATTACATTAATATGTTAGTCAAGATCAGTACCCTTAGCATGTATACATGTATACCACGTCATTAGGAGAGATACATGGTTAACCACTCAAGTACATGAGTACAAGGAAACCTATACAACCAAGTAGGTGTGAACAATAGGCATGAATGTGTTAACCATGGGACATAATGTCTTCACCTAAATTTGGACACTCATGGCCACATGAAGTACGCATCGGGTGCCAGCCACACATAGAGTACTAATAGACCCCAAGCATTACTATACGAGTCCTGTAGGCGGGTGTGGGTATTAAGAAGATGAGTCGAACCAGATATAGGGATATGAATTGTTCAGTAGCATAGGAAGGTGTCCAATTTGATCTAGTAGTATTAATATCAATAAAAGTCAAGTGTCGGCAATGTATCACATGAGAGCCTATGACTTAATAGGGATGTGGCAGAGTATCAGAGCATAATTTAATGCATCGATTAGATTTTAATTTCATACTAGTCGAGCCTTTAACTTCACACCATATAGTATCGAGCCATAGTATCAGTTAAGAGGGATACCTTAATTTCAGCAAGGAATAGGTTCAGTCGAGTTTGTGTGTTCCCTGAGTACCCTAAAGATACTACTAGACTCGAGTAGTGCTGCCTATATACGAGAAGACTTCTACTCGTGTGTTAGGGACTAGAATGGGAGTAATAGAGTAGCAGTTTAATGATTGATATCAGACCGATTTTTGGTACCATATTCAATTCTAATAGCAGATCAGACCCTATAAGTATTAGAGTTGGTGTTCATGTATCATGACATCATAGGCTCTGCCTACAACAGAGAGATATTCACTCAGTTGAGTAATGAAGATCCAATAATAGACATCTTAGGGACCTGTCCAAATAGAACGTTAACAGATGACCAGTTGTAATAGGAGGACACGAGTTCCTGTTGGCTTTGGGTAGCAGGTTGTGCATACGATGGTGTTTGCCATGAAATATAAAAGAGCAGAACAGTTTTATGGGAGGACTGGACTTTTACTTCACATTACAAACTCGCTTGTACAAAGAGAGCCTAGGGACGAAAACCTAGTTACAGCAATCTAAGTACAATTGTTTATTTTTTATTCTGGGGGTGACGATAGAGGCTCGGGAAAGCGACGGCAGCTCTGCCTTACTCCTTGGACGATCGGACGTAGCCTTGGCTCCTGTGACGAGATGGTTGGCGTTGATGAAGAAATGCTCTTCTTGCTCTCCTCATATTGCTCTTCTGGCTTCTCTCTCTCTGAATTGATCACTGTGGATTTTCTCTCTGATTATTGGGGGAGTGTCTCTCTGTATGTGCGTATCTCTCTCTGTCCGTCTCCTTTTTTGTAAGGGAATGGCACCCTACTATTTATAATAGTGGGGAGCCTCATTAGGGTTTGCAATGATTGCCCATTCTCAAAGTGGCGGCGGCCTGATAAGTGATCAATCTGGGCCATTAATCTTGAACGTGAAGGATCTGGGCCATTAATGAGGATTATGCCAAATCATGTCAGTCATTAATATTGATTGCAATAAATCTCCATCATGATGATTTGCTGATATCCGCAAATCTAAATGAATTAATTTAATTAATTCTCTTGCCACGTGTCCCAAATCATTGGGATCTGACCCAAAATTTGATTATCTTTAGGACACGTGTCCTGTCATCATTGTTGAGCCGCATGAGGGGCGTTCATATTTGGGCCGCATGAAGGTCGTCATGACCGAGCCACATGAAAGACTTCATGACCGAGCCGCATGAATAGTCTCTATACTCGAACCGCATGAAGGTTGTCATGACCGAGCCGTATGAATATGTTCATGACTGAGCCGTATGGGGGTCTTCATGGCCGAGCTGTATGAGAGTCTTCATGGCCGAGCCGTATGGATTTCTTCATGGCCGAGCCGCATGGGGGACCTTCATGATTGGACCGCATAGGCTTCTCTGTACTGGCCGTGTGAACTGGCCGCATAAACTTGCCTCGAGTGCAGTGAATATTTTCTCTAATTCCCTAGGAAGATAACGCTCTTTGTGTCAGTCATCATGACTACTTTACGTCAGGATTGTCAGCTGTCAGCTGTCAACCGTCAGAGCATTAATTGTCAGCCGTCAGAGCATTAATTGCGTTTGAATGATGCTGGATACAGCCGTGCTAAAAAGACACGTGGCTTCCCTCTGCTGGCCGCATGGAGTCCACTCTGTGTTTGAGCCGCATGGGACTCTTGAGCCGTATGTGGCTCCTTGGCCGCATGGATCATTTTTTCTTCTCTTTTTCATGCTTCTACAAGACCCCCTTTAAAGTTTTCAATTTGCAAAATTGAAATACTTTGAATAAGAAGCATGATTATGCCAGAACCGTATGGATGTATTCTGTCCTAGCTGTATGGATTTGACCGGCCGCATGATTACCTCAACCGCATGACTCTCTGAGCCGTAAGGGCTGCTTTGGCCGCATGAGCTTCTTGTCACGTCTTCTGCCACGTGTGCAAATTTTTTGTGAATCTTCTGCATTTAATGCTCTTGATTTATTGCAGATTTTAAGAGCCGCTTTCTTGGGCCAGGATCCCAAGAGTCAGGCTATTATTCAGCCATTTTGCCTCGATGACCGAAGAGTCGGTCATCATATTGCACGCGGATCGAGGCGTTCCTTCCTTGTCTATAAATAGGAACACTTTCGTTCCAAGGAATTTCTTTTGCTCTCTTCGATCTTTCTAACTCCTTTCTCTC
Source organism: Iris pallida (assembly GCA_029216955.1). NCBI lineage: Eukaryota > Viridiplantae > Streptophyta > Magnoliopsida > Asparagales > Iridaceae > Iris > Iris pallida. The sequence goes on along the minus strand of JANAVB010008599.1, from coordinate 5,501,845 downwards.
CCAAGCACCCATGGCTCCCAAGAAGACTGCTACGTCGAAGGCTGCGAAGGGCAAGGCGGTCGCTTCTGCGATGGCCGCGGCGACGAACGTGGCCACTCCTCCGTCGGTCGCTGTTCACTCCGTTCATCCTGATGTTCATCCGCCTATTGCTGGTAAGGGCATTGCCTTAGAACCCTAACTGCCATGGCTCTGCTGTATAATTTATGCACAAGCCATACGTACAAGGTTCGTCGATATGACCGCATAAGCACTTCGCCCAAGTGGCCGCATGGGCTTGTCATACTCGATCTGAGCTGCATATATATTTTTTTCGATTTGGGCCGCATGAACGTAGTTCACTTATGAACCGCATAAGCTCATCTGCTAGTTGCCGTATGAGTCTGTCTGTTCAGGGCCGCATGAGTCCGTTTGGTTTTTGAACCGTATAGTCTCACCTGAATCCGAGCCGCATCAGCGCCTATGTTTGTCTGTTGAGTCCATATGAACTTTGAACCGCATAGACCCTTCTGAACCCAAACTGCAGAAGCTTCATAAGCTCATCTGAATTTGATTTGTATGGACTCATCTGACTCGGAGCCGCATAAGGCTATGGTGAACTGAACAGCATGGACTCATCTAGTTCTGAGCCGCATAAGGCTGTGACGACCCGCGCCGCATAGACTCAAATGATCTTTCAAATGCTTCTTGTTTTGACTATCTTCAAGTCTTATTTCTTTCGTCTTTCTTCAGTGAATCTGCCAGTAAATCCTGCGGGGGAACTCTTAGTGGGCTCGAATCTGTTTGCCTTGGGCGTGCGTCTTGATGACTTAGTTAAGTACGTGCTGAATCAATTTCCTGCTAATGAGCCTGCGGGGAGGTTGAACGCCATCGAGAATCAGACCCTCCATTATCTCCGTGCCATGATGAATTCTGGGAAGTTGGATGGATTATACCTAAAGCCCTTATTCCTCTTCGGGGATGCTTTAATCATAAAGAATCCGCGAGTGTTAGAGATCTCTGAGAACTGGGATTTTACTTTGGATGGGATGGCGATCCATATTTCTCTCATAGAGCGTCATTATCCTCTATCGTGGTTCAATATGGTATTGTTGGACAGGAAGATGGTGTGTAACTTAACTCCTACCCAATCAGGGATGTTGATGGGCGACATCCATTATAACCCAAATATTGGGTCAGCGTACCCGGGTAAGGATTTCGTCCGTCGGTACATGATGGGACTGGCCCCAGGTACTTTTATGAACGTATATGGCCCCAACTTCACATTCACTCAGGCTGATACATTTCTGAATCGGCTTGCTCGCAAAAAAGCTTATCCCGTTGGCAGACTGGCATTGCTGAACTGGATAAACCCTACTTCTACGTGGGCCCACTTGACCACTTGGGTTCTGCAGACCTACGGAACATTCCTGCGGGAGGTGGGACTCTACCAAGCCATTCGGGGCACCTTTCACGGGCTTTCTATCAATAAAACATTGTTCGTGGCGCTCTTGGAGATGTATAACCAGCGAACGGGGACGTTCTTTGCACCCGGAGGGGAATTGGGGCTTGCTCTCCATGAGATATATACTGTCTCCAAGCTTCCGTGGGGGAACGAGCCTTTCGAGGTGTACGCCCCATCGAACGAGGAGTTTGAGGACTTGAACCGATGACTCCCAGGTTTTGTTGCGGTGTACCAGGAGTTGCTATGCCATCATAGTGCTTGTCGTCAGATGGCTATAAAAAGGGAGGATAGCTCAGAAGGGAACGCTCCCCACACCACATCCTGGGTCAATTATCTTTTTAAAGTTGGCCCTTCTAGCAAGGTTATTCCTCGAACCCCTCAAACCCGGGGAGAGATAAAAGACCTGATGTTGAGCGTCAAGAAGTCGCGGTCTAATAGCGACATATTCGGGAGTCAAGCTGACTCTCTCAGCTATTTTTACTACGGCACTAGGCAGATGTCAGAGAAGGCGCTCCTGGCTAGATTTTTGATGATATGGCTACGAAACTGCATAGTCTCGGGAGGGGCAGGTTCTATTGAGAGGATCAGCCGCCACTTCATTCTCCCTGCCGTTAAGTTGGTATTTAGAGTTAGACTGGCTCTTCTCCCAGCTATGGTGTGTAGCATACACCATGGTCTTCGAACATTCTCGTCCAAGGTCATTGCCCGTAAGAAGATGCTGGACTTTGAGCACATAGAGCTACCTTTCTACTATTTGATGGGGTGGTTGTTGATGCACTACAAGTCTTTGATGGGACCTGGAATAGCGGAAGATGCTACAGATAAAGACGCTTTCCTTTTCAAATGCCATCGCCAGTCTTGGGAATACAATACTATGCCAGCTTGTCGGAGGGCGCTGGCGAGGGTGGATGGGTGTAGCTTTTTTGTGTCTGTTTCTCATTTTTCCGATGAGGAAGTGAGGGATGTACACCTTGATGGTACCGGACCTCCTCACTTTCTGTCTCCGAAGATGCTCACCTCGTTGTGCAACATTCGCCCCGCGTATCTGGTTTATCGCAACCGCGATAATGTGTACTTGGAACCCTACCTGCCTAGTAGGTTTTCTCGCCAATTTGGCTATAGTCAGTTATTCCTCGACTGTCCCAGCCCTTGCTTGGGCTTTGAAGGTAGCGTTCTTGATGGTGTCAGGGCGTGGAATTATTATGACGCTTATCATACTCGGGCCAGCTTCTCAGTCCCTGATATCAAGGTGCCGAGGAAAATTTTGTACGTGGCTGCCTTGTATCATGTTATGGCGAATAAGCCTCCTGTCAATTTCGATCCGAGTACCAGTTTCATCGTGGGTACCGGTTTAGAAGAAAATCCCAAGGGGGCTAAGACTAGAAAGCAACTAGCGCTTCAGACTCCCCTCCCTGAATCAGAATCTTCCGAGGCGGCTGAGGAAGATGATGATCATGATAGCGAAGATTCTCTTTCTTCTGGGGTCGGAGAAGTAGCGGATCAACCGCTTGCCACACCAGACGAACTGGCGGAGGATCCGTCGCTTGCTACACAAGAAGAAGTAGTGAGGAAAGGACAGCCTCCCGCTGTGTCTGGTTCCTCACGTAAACGAGTCAGACGTGAGTCTTCTAATGGCAGAATGACCTTTTCTGTGAAAAGAGCCGCCGTTAGGTCTCATAGGTTGCTTATTACCGAGAGGGGTGAGGATGCTGACGATGCTCCGGAGGTAAGACTATGTTGGAGCCATCTCCTTGTTGTGGCTTTCTTTTTCTTGGAGATATGACCTAATCATTTTTCTTTGTAGGCGTCTGACAAACCAGGCTCTCCTGAACCGTCTGCTGCCCCTGGAGTTGATCTGGCCCTTGCTGCTTTGATTAGCGACATGTGTGCCGTGCTCTTTTCTGCTGGGGCTCTCTCAGCGACGGTTGGGGGCTCCCAGGTTGCTGAGGCCTCGGTCCGGGGTGACGAAGGTTTCCTCGGGCCTGTCTTCGAGATTGTTGAATTTTAGCAAGGCGACGCTGATCTCGTCGCATCCCCTCCCGAGGGTGCCGGGGCGGAGGAGCCTATTATATTTGACTCGGCGGCTGTTGGTGAAGAGGTTGCGGTGGCTGTAGGCGAACCTCAGCCTCCACACTCCTCCGCTGGTAAGATAAGCCAAATATTGACTAGTGAGGGGGCTTATTTGCTCTATCAACATATCCTCCAGGTCAAATCGATTCATGGTTGTCTTGGCCCTGCAGGTCCTGACCCTTTACTTCCCACAGCGGATGTTCTTGGGGAAGGCTCGGCCTGCCGTGATCCGGGGGAAAGGAGCATTTTCTCTCCTTCTCCGACTCATGTCGAGGGGCCTCATGCCAGCTCCGAGAAGATGGGAGTGGAGCTCATTCCGGGAGCGATGGTCTGTGTCTCATCCTCTGTCGCTTATACGGCTTCGGAGATTGACTTCTCGGCCCTGCCGAGCACTCAAGTTCTGCGGGCTGCTGAAGAGGAGTTGGCCGCTGTTCAGGCGTCCTTCCATATGGAGTTTGTTTCTCTTGTGGTAGGAGCGGCAGATTCTGTTGCGTCTTCTTCAGTATTGCCAGCTACACTCCCGTTGACGCCGGCTTCTTCGGAGGCTCTGGACGAGGTATCCCAGGATGTGGTCGACAGCTTCTATCGCCATTTAAAGAGGGGCATAGATGGTGCCGTAGAACGGGGGACCCCTTTTTCTCTGTCCTTGTGGTGTGCTCGGGGTCAAATTGAAACTTTGAAGACTCTTCCTGGCGGGGTGGGGTTGGCTGCACTCCTGGAGCCCAAGTTGGCAAAGGCTGATCAGCTCGTGACCCGATTGCTGGCGTTACGGCAGGCCGACTTGCCTGCTGCGATTGAACGGGAGCGGGGCTTCCTTATTGCTGCTCGGGATAGAATAAAGCTTGCTCGAGACACTGCCGGGCCAGTTGTGAAGGGGGACCTTGACGAGCTTTCCGCTTCGTATGACAGGCTGGATCGTCGAAGTCAAGCTTGTAGGACTCGGAAAGAGGCTGCTTCTCGTGGAATAGTTGACACGAAGGAGCGGATTCTCGCATTTCAGAAGGAATTGGCCTTCCTAGAGTCGGAGCTGAGGGCTGCTCATGCGGAACATGAGTCAATTATTCAGAAAGCCGAGAAGGTTTTCCGATCTTCTGTTAACCTGGAGCGGGCTTTCAAGAAATATGAGGACAACTGGCAAGCTCACGCTCATCTGGAGGATGAGACGGCGCTGACCCAAGAGGCGGAGCGTCGAGCTAAACAGCGGTTTAAGCGGTCGGTTGCCTTGCTGACGGACCGTCTCATGACGCTATGTGCCCCGGAACAGTGATCGGTTTTCTGTTTTCTTTTGTTGTTTTCTTTTTTTTCTTTCTTTTTGTTTTCATTTTGCAAGGGATGTGATCTCAAATGATGTTGCACTTTGAATTTTGAATAAATGAGCGTGTTTCAACTCATCTTCTCCTCCTTGCACTTGTGGTATTTGTGGAATTTGGACACTGCTGGAGGATTATTTGTGGACCTGTTACCCTAGGCGTACCTTGGTTTTAGGTACGGATAACAAGTTTGGTCAGGATATCCGAAACAGCCATGGCAAAGTGGTCATGGCTGCTCTCGGTATTGGAAAAAAGAATGCCGTAGAGCAGCTGGGCTCCTGGGGCATGATGAGATGGTGGATTTATGCTAAGAAGCTTAGCAGAGGATATTTGTGGACCTATTATCCTTGGCGTACCCTGGTTAAGGATACGGATAATAGGATGAAAGAAAACCAACATATTTGCTCAGAGGTTATGAGGACATGGCAAGCGTGAGGGTTTTACCGTGGAATCTTCCTGCTCAGAGGTAATGAGGACATGGCAGGAGTGACTTCATGGGAGATATTTGTGGTCAACAGAGGACATTTGTGGACCTATTATCTTTGTCGTACTCCGATTGTGGGTACAGATAATAGGTTTAAAGGGAACCGACATACTTACTCAGAGGTAATGAGGACATGGCAAGTATGAAGGTTTCTTCTACGGAGCCTTCCCACTCAGAGGTAATAAGGACATGACAGGAGAGGGCTCAATGAAGAGGGGGCACATAAAATGACTCAGAGGTAATGAGGACATGGAAGTTTTATGTAGGGGGTGATTTGTTTTTGGCGGAAGTGAAATGACTCAGAGGTAATGAGGACATTGTCATTTTAGAAATTTGTGGATCGCTTACCCTTTTTTGTGCACTGGAAGTGCGGGTATTGGATCATGGGGGAGGATCTCCTCCAGGAAGAAAGTTCAGAGATATGATGATACATGACTTTCTATCTGAAAGAGTGACCGGGATGTGAGTTCAGAGGTACCATCGGGTACATGACTCGATATTATGACCGTGTGAGTTCAGAGGCACCAGCGGGCATATGACTCGATAATCTGGGATGTTGTGGATGTGAGTTCAGCGGCATGAGAGAGTGCATGACTCGGGAATCTGGAGAATGGTGAGTGTGAGTTCAACGGTACTAGCGGGTACGTAACTCAATGATCTGGAGAATTGTGAGGGCGAGTTCAGTGGTACCAGCGGGTACGTGACTCGAAAATCTAGAAAATATGGGAATGAGTTCAGAGGTACCAGCGGGCACGTGACTCGTATGATTGGAAAATATGGGAATGAGTTCAGAGGTACCAGCGGGTACATGACTCGATGTGTGGAATCAGAATGTAAGTTCATCGGTACGGGGAGGTACATAACTCGACACTCTGAGATGTCTCGAGGATTTTGTTTCAGACATAATACTTCTTCAGGAACTTGCCATTGATGGACAACATGAGCAAGTCTCTATTTTGTTTTGCGAGGCGGTAGGCGCCGTTGGAGAATACAGCTTCGATGATGAACGGGCCTTCCCTTTTTGGTTGGAATTTACCGACGATTTTATGCGTCATAACCATCGGCCTCCGAACCGCCAGAACGAGATCGTCTACTTGGAATGTTCTGACCTTGACCTTCTTGTTGAAAGCTCCGGAGATTCTGGCCTGATATAGTTTGATTCGCTGTTGACCTAACAGGCGTTTCTCGTCTAGGGCCTCCAATTCCTGTAGTCGACGATGGTAGTTTTCGTCTGTCGTCAACTGATGTGTGAGGGCGACGCAGAGTGAGGGGATCTGAGTCTCTAATGGGAGAACTGTCCCGCTTCCGTACACCAGGGAGAATGGTGTATTCCCGGTGGCTGTTCGAACTGTGGTGCGATATGCCCATAAGCATTCGTCGAGCTTCTCGTTCCAATCGCGCTTGTTGGATGACACGAATTTCTTGAGTAGTTTGATTATGGTTTTGTTGAATGCTTCGGCCAATCCACTGGCTGCTGGGTTGTAGGGTGTCGAAGCAATATTTTGAATTCGGTGCTTGTCACAGAACCGATAAAATGCGTGGCTTGCGAACTGTGGCCCATTGTCGTGAATGATCCTTCGGGGCAGTCCAAAGCGGTAGATGACATGATGCTTAAGGAAGCTGATCACGTTTGAAGTTTTCACCTCAGCCAATGGGATGGCTTCCGCCCATTTGGAGAAGTAATCGGTGATCGCGAGTATGAATCGGTGTCCTCTGGACGAAGACAGGATAATTGGGCCGACGATGTCCATACCCCATGCTTCAAATGGCCAGGAGGCCACAGTCGGATATAGGAATTCAGATGGCTGATGGATGAAGTCGGCGTGGATTTGGCACGCTTTGCACTTTCGTGCATAATCTATTGCGTCTGCCACCATCGTGGGCCAGTAATAGCCCATTCGGTGAAGGCGGTCTTGAAGTTTCGGGCCGGGTTGATGGGCCCCGCAGACACCATCATGGGCCTCGTGCATGGCTTCCTTGGCTTCTGTATTTGATAGACACCGAAGCAGTAAACCATCATAGGATCGACGATACAGCATTTTTGTCTCCGTATCATAGAAAAATCTGAGAGAACGTCTTCTGATAGAAGTAGCTTCCTTCGGATTCTCTGGCAGGATGTCGTATACTACGAAGTCGATGAACGGCTGTCTCCAGTCTGGTGCTTCGTTGACTGAAAGGGCGGACTAGCTTTCCATGCATCGAACGTTATCCCTAGGACAGACCAATTTACGGCCTATTACGTCAACCTGATGACGAGCGTAATTTGGCACAGCTAGGGAAGCGGCCAAACCAGCTAGGGCATCAGCCTCAATGTTCTGGAGTCTGGGGATATATTCTATGAAGAATCCTCCCAGAGACGAGATGATGTTGATTGCTATTTGATGATACGGGATCATGTCTTCGTGGCGGACCTCATACGACCTCCGAATCTGATTGACGATTAACTGCGAGTCACCGTATGCTTCCAGATACTCTACCCCCAGCTCCTTTGTAAGTCGGAGGCCAATGACCAAGGCATTGTACTCGGCCACATTATTTAAACAGGGCTCTGTGAGTGAGTAGGCCCGGTTGATCACCAAACCGGAGGGAGAAATCAGCACCACTCCCACTCCAGCGATGATGTTGCCTTTGGGTCCATTTCTCGAAGTACCATCGAAGAACATTCGCCAGATGGCATCATGGGAAACCGTATTTGAACTGGTGACCTCGTCCGGTATCTCTTCATATACCCTAGTCGTTTCTGAACCTGGATGGGCTGCTAGAAAGTCTGCCAGAGCCTGGCCTTTAACAGCCTTTTGCGGGACGAAGATCATGTGATATGGTGATAGTAATATCGCCCAGGTAGCAAGGCGAGAGCTGAATGCCCCAGGTTTGGTCATGAGGACCCTGAGGGGGTTGATCCGCGATATCACGTGGATGGTTTGTCCCGTGACGTAGTGTCGCGTCTTCTGGATTGCGAACACGAGAGCAAGGCATTCCTTTTCTACAGCCGTGTACCGGTATTCTGGCCCAATCATCTTTCGACTGAGGTAGTATATAGCTTGTTCGTGGCCCACATCATTGTTCTGTGCCAACAGAACACCAAGAGAATGTTCCATCGCTCGTACATAGAGCAGGAATGGCTTTTCGACAACAGGAGCTACCAGGACCGAGGGGTTCGACAAATATTCTTTGATGCTGTCGAAAGCACGCTGGCATTCCTCTTCACATACGAAAGAGACTCCCTTCTTCATGAGATGGGTGAATGGTTGACATTGTCCGGAGAGATTAGAGATGAATCTCCTGATGTAAGCTAGCCTGCCTTGGAGGCCTCGGAGTTCGCGGAGATTTCTCGGGGGACCCATCTCTATGATTACCTTTGTTTTCTCGAGGTCGATGTGAATGCCCTGAGAAGTGATGATGAAACCCAGGAATTTCCTGCTGGAGACTCCCAAGAATGATTTCATAGGGTTCATCTTTAAGTTGTGTGCTCGCATTAGGTCGAACACTGTCCTGAGATCTTGCAGATGATCTTCCTTCGAACGGCTTTTGATGGCGATGTCGTCGACGTAGCATTCCAGTATCTTACGCAAGTGGTCTCTAAAGATGATGTTCATAGCTCTTTGGTAAGTAGCGCCAGCATTCCTTAAACCGAAAGGCATAACGGTGTAGCAATATGTACCAATTGGTGTTCGGAATGATGTGTGCTTCTCGTCGTCAGGGAACATCTTGATCTGGTTGTATCTTGAGAAGCCATCCATGAAGGACATACGTTCGAAGCCGCAGGTGTTGTCGATCATAATATCTGTGATAGGAAGAGGAAATTCATCTTTAGGGCATGCCTCATTCAGATTCCGGAAGTCAATGCATATTCGGATCTTTCCGTTCTTCTTAAGAACTGGTACGATGTTGGCTACCCAGTCTGGATGCTGCTCTTCGTGAATGAAGCCGCTGGCTATCAGTTTGTTGACCTCGGCTTCAATAGCGTTCATGACATCGGGACGAAACCGTCGTTGTTGTTGCTTGACAGGTTTTGCATCCGAACGAATATTGAGTTTGTAGAGTGCGATCTCGGGGTCCAATCCTGGCATATCTTTATAGCTCCAGGCGAACACATCGATATACTCTTTGACGAGTTGGAACAGCGACTCTTGCTCTTCATCTGTCAGACTCTGGCTGATGAAGATTGGCTTCGGGGAGGCTTCATCACCAAGATTAACTTGTATGACCTCGTCTTCTGTGGGAGGTTCTCTTTGCTCGAAACGCTTTTCCCATTGTTCATCTAGCTGTTGGGCCCACGGCTCTAGCTCGAGAATTTCCGGAATGTCTTTGTCTTCTTCATAAGCGTCGACGAATGCCATGTTGACAGACAGGATTTGTCTGAATACGTCTCTGATGCTGGTATCCGAGTCAGAAGTTGGTGACCCGGTCGAATGTGAGTGCCAGTCGCATTCTTCATCTGAACTTTTTAGGGTCGTCGTGGGTGTCACATACCCTAATCCATACCGAGTCTTGCTATAGTAGTCCCATGGTTTGCCAGCCAGGACTGGGGGCTTCAAAGGTAATCGTCGTCCAGCACCGTAATTCAAGCCCGGTGTCGTTTCCAGATCGTACCCCTGTTTCTGTATGAGATATTTAGATTGGGGGCTATAAAGATACAGAGGTAGTCTCCCGGCGTCCGATCTAAGGTCGACTTCTTCTATGGTGAAGGGATGCAGATCGTCCTTTCGGCCGAAGATGATTGGATGGTCCTCTCCCTTGATTATTCGGTAAGTGTCCTCGGCTGGAGCGAGCTGGATTGTGGTGTAGACATTTGTCACTTGTGTGTGTAGGTGAGTGCCTATACCATGTTCCATAGCGTACATTGTACAAAGCTTATTGAGCTCGAGGTAGTTCAAAGATAACCCTTTATTGATGAAGTAAGGTATCTTTTCTAGGGGTATTACATCATCTGCGGAGGGAACATCAGTATGGGCGGCCACATACTTGGCTAACTCTGGTTCCTCTTCGGCTACCCTCTGTGCGAATGAAGACTGAGAGGACGTCCTGGAGAGCTTGATCGTCAGCAGTTCAGTTGATGGAGCTGAGCGTGGAGTTGTTGGCAGACTAGGAACCCCCAGTGTGGTACTCGATGTGGGGTGAGGAGTGGCTGGTTCGCTAGAAGTGTCGGACCTCGCATCGGGGTGATGACCCTTCTTGGGAAGGCATATCGTCAGTGGCTTGTCGGAGGGATTGAGCTTCTCCGTTTGGGACTGACCGACTCTCGGCAGCCTGATTGTCAGTGGCCCCGTTGTGGATCTGGGCACATGGTCAGCCCTTGGCAGTCGGATTATCATCTGCTATTCTTGTGCCGAGAGGCTGATTGTGTCTTTACGCAGAGTGGCGGTAAGGGGTACAGACCTGCCCGGTTTGCGAGCTTGGAGGTGGATCATCAGAGGCTCTTCTGATCTTGCGGCTGTCTTGGTACGAGCTTGCACATCTCCTTCACCAAGATGCTTCTTCGATTTTTCGTATAGACAGGAGTCTGAGTAGTAAGATTCGACCCCTTTGAAGGGATCGATATCAGTAAATTCCGTCCTCACGAAGCTGTGTTTGTCGACATATTTGAAGTACTGGTGCAGCGTGGAAGGCACGATCATATAATCGTGTATCCACGGACGCTCCAAGAGGATGTTGTAAGAAGTGTCTGCATCTATGACGTAGCAGGTGACTTCGGATTGGAGGTCACCAATTTGAAACTTCAGACGAATCTTCCCAATAGGATAGCTCCTGCCTGAATTGAAACCGCTGATGGAGGTGCTTGTAGGTGTCAGGCGATGCATTGGGATGCGGAGATGATGAAGCAGACCCTTCGGGATGATGCTTATGGAAGAGCCAGGATCAATGTGCATCTGATCCACCTTTACGTCGCCGATGTATCCAGTATAGTACAGTGGGCGATCGTGCAGATTAGTTTTGATGAGCATGTCCTGCGGAGTAAAGACGATGTTTGGCATTGCGCTAGTGCAGGCACTGTCCTGGAGATCCACAGGTGAGTCCTCCCCGGTGAGGTTAGATTGAGCCAGATAGGCATCGGCATTTTGGAGTACTTCGCTCAATGCAATACGAACGTCCTTGGAGAGCCTTAGGAGTTCGTACAGTGATAACTTGGCCGGTGTGTTAGCCAATTGTGCTAAGATGTCAAAGTTGTAGGGCCACTCTAGCCCTTGAGCTGCCTCTTTTCGGAGGGATTTGTCGAAGCGAGTCTCCCTCGGCCTAGGCTTGTCGGTCGTCGAAGGCTGAGCCGGTCCCGGAGCATCAGTTGTGGTGGGTTGATGATTTTCAGCTGGATTGTCAACCACAGGTTGGGATTGCTCTCCGGACCGCGTGACAACGGCTGTAGCTTCCTCTGTGTCTGCTGAGATTGTGTGGCAGGTCCTGACTTTTCTACTTTTCTTCTTGTAGGTGAAAGATGGTATGGGCCGAGTCACTTCTGATACTAAGTCTGGATGGATCCACATGACCTCCTCTCGTGATGTGGTGAGGGGTACTAGACCAGCAGCCTGATCTCGGAGAGGTGGAAGATTGGTAATCTCCATTGTCGCCAGAGGGATGGGGACCACCCCGTCTTGAGTTTTCGTCGGAGGGAAGCTGCCGAATTGTACGGACATCATATTGGCTGTCACGGTTACCTCTTCGAAATCGATAGCCAGAGCGTTCGAATCGATGAGGTTTTCGATGTATCATTTCAACTGGTAGCAGTCGTGTGTAGGATGATGGACATAGCGATGATAATGGCAGTACTTTGGGTTCTCCATCTCTACCGGTCGCGGTTCCCGTCTTGGTGGAGGAAGCTGAATTGTGTCCCCTTGTATGAGCATGTCCAAGATGGGCTTAACGTGACCGTCTTCGAAGGAATAAGTGATTTGCGCCCATTATTTGTCTGCTGGCTTTGGCTCAGGTTTTTGTGCTGTATCGGTCACCATAGCCTGCTTTCCCTTGCTATCCCGATTGTTGGAGGGGCTCCCCCCATTGTCATTATTGGGAAGCTTGCCCTTGTTCTCTCCGTCCGAGATGTGCAATCCCAGCTGGCGAGCCTTCTTCAATCGTTCTTCGGTGCTTGTGGCGCTGATGATGAACGTCTTCCAGTCCTTGAATTGACTTTCGCCCATCCAAAGACTGATGGTTGGGAGGAGTCTCTTTTGGCAAATTTCGATCAATAAGGAATCTGGATTTCCAGAAGGCAGCTTCATGGCGGTTTGGCAGAACCGTTCGATATAGTTCCTTGTGAGCTCTTTCTCCCCTTGGATGACGTCCATAAGGGTGGACATGGTGATGTCCTGCCCTACTTCGTAGAATCTCTCTAAGAATATGCGCTTAAAGCCGGCGAAGGAGTTGATGCAGTTATCTGGCAGGTTGCGGTACCAGTCGAAGGTGACTCCTTCCAATGCCCCGAGGAATAATCGTGTGAGAATGGCATCGTTATGGGGCAGATGGTCGGTGGTGACCTCGAAGTAAGTAATGTATCGACTTGCCGAGGTCTTGCCATCATAAGGATTGATATTGAACGGCTTATATCTTGGAGGGAATGGAACATCCCTCCATGCAGCAGGGTATGGTTGCCGTATTCTGAGGTCTTGAGAGTTTTCTCGAGCGTGGAACATGGCTCGGAGCTCTTGGACCTCTCTTCTCGCTTCGCGTGCTTCGTCCACGGCGGTGGGGACCGTTGTTTTAGGAGGATTGTTGCCCGGGTTTGGTGCCGCCGAATTCGAGTCCGCATTGACCGCGGGACTCGCGCTTGTTTGGCCAAGCGTCCCTCCTTGCAGAGTTGGAAGGGCCGCTTTAATCTCGTCTACAGACTTGACCAAAGCAAGTAATATGGCTTCGAGACTGTCGATGCGCTGGCGATCACTGGAACTACCTTGGTTGTTGTCTGTCATGAATATCGTCTTCTCATGAGGGGAGATAGACGGAGCGGTGGAGGAAGCGCCCTCCGAATCGTACCCCTATAGTGAGAAGTCATCGGGGTATGTGGGTATGTTCCCTTCTGATTCAGACTCGGAAGGAACAGTACCCCCAGCCTCCGAGTTCATCTTGTCTTGGGAGTTGTGGATGTCGTCGGGGATGTCGAGGTTTGCTGTATCCGATGGGAGAGTTGTCTCCCCTGGCTCATCTTTTTGGAACATCGGATTGCTGTGGAGGCTCGGAGGGGTGCTACCCCCAGCCCCAGCAACCCCCTGCATTATGGACGACGATTCTCCTACTGTAGTAGATTTCGTCTTAGAGCGAGTACCTTGAAAAACTCCGGTGGTGGGCACCCGCTTAGACGACAGTCTTTTAGTCGCAGTGGTTGAGATCTTCGGGCTGGGAACATTCGTCTTCTTCCACCTTCCATCAGCGGAGACTTTCCGAGCAGAGTTGCAGGAGACGATGGGTAGTGCCTCGTCTTCTGAAGATGGCTGTTGCAGTCTTTGAAAGACAGACTGTCGGTCTTCTTGTATCGTCGTGCTTTTGCAGCAGCAGTTGACGATGACTTGGGTGCAATGACGTCCGTGGGAGGACTCTTTGCACCCCGATGCATCTTCTCTTTCCTTGCGTTTGTGGAGGATGGCCTCACGCAAGTCACTTGCTTTGCTGGCTGGGGAATTCCGGGCACGCGAGAGTGTAGGCCTCCCGCCTGCTCCCTGATTCGAAGGTAGCTCGTATACTTGCCTTCGCTCGTTACTGGAAGAAGCTTGATGACTATCCCGCCCATTGGCCGCAGGGGGCATGGTACGAGCAGCCTTATACAACTTTCCATTAGAGGCCCGCGTGACAATCAGCGGGACGCTCCGATAGTCAGAGGTTGGGTAAGCTGACTGGGCTTGGTGGGCCCGTGCTGCCCTAGACTTCGTCCTTTTTGCACTTATGTGTGCGTAATAGGAAGAGTCCAAGTTGGATACCATAGAGTCTGGCTTATCATCCAGAGAACCATCAGGGTCAGGACCGCATGAGAGACGGTCGAAGACTGATCGAGAGAAGCGTAGAACAGACGCTATGCGGCTAGGATTGGAAACCATGCAGGCTGTCTGCATGCGGCTGTCTTTAGTTGACGGATGAGTTGTTCTTGTGCGACTAGGAGTCACGACCGTGCAGGCTGGCCGCATACGGTTGGCAATTATGGCCGTATGGGTTTTCTGCAAGCGATTGACTTCAGTAGCCGCATAAGCTTCGTCCATGCGGTTGGCAACTGTAGCCGCATAAGCTATACGGCTGACAGATGTGGCCGCGTGAGTTTTCTTCCTGCGGCTGGTGGATGTAACCGCATAGGCTTTCTCCATGCGGCTAGAACCCTTATGCGGCTCGGATCGCATAGATTTCCTCTTTGCCTCTGCAAGTCCAGCATCATAATGTTTTTTTCTGCCGGACTTGGGAACAACAGAGTTGTCTACGGTCTGAAGTGGGGCCGCAGGAGAGTCTTCTCTGCCGTTTTGAGCGACAGAGGGTATTTCTGCAAGAGCTTCGGTAGGAACGAAGGATCGGGGTCTCCACTCCTTGCGGGCCTTCTTTGTGCGGGCTCGCTTCTAGACCGGGCCAGCGCTCTTGTCGGAGAGCATTTCTTCGAACGCCTGTTGGTCGAACCGGGCGACCATCTTCTGTTGCGTGGAGCCAAGCTTGGCTGTATCCGATTGCGTCACCAACTCCTCAGCCATAGAGAAGTTTGTCCCCAGCAGAGTCGCCATCGTGTTTGCCATGAAATATAAAAGAGCAGAACAGTTTTTTGGGAGGACTGGACTTTTACTTCACGTTACAAACTCGCTTGTACAAAGAGAGCCTAGGGACGAAAACCTAGGTACAGCAATCTAAGTATAATTGTTTATTTTTTATTCTGGGGGGTGACGATAGAGGCTCGGGAAAGCGACGGCAGCTCTGCCTTACTCCTTGGACGATCGAACGTAGCCTTGGCTCCTGTGACGAGATGGTTGGCGTTGATGAAGATGCTCTTTTTGCTCTCCTCGTATTGCTCTTCTGGCTTCTCTCTCTCTGAATTAATCTCTGTGGATTTTTCTCTCTGATTATTGGGGGAGTGTCTCTCTGTATGTGCGTATCTCTCTCTGTCCGTCTCATTTTTTGCAAGGGAATGGCACCCTGCTATTTATAATAGTGGGGAGCCTCATTAGGGTTTGCAATGATTGCCCATTCTCAAAGTGGCGACGGCCTGATAAGTGATCAATCTGGGCCATTAATCTTGAACGTGAAGGATCTGGGCCATTAATGAGGATTATGCCAAATCATGTCAGTCATTAATATTGATTGCAATAAATATCCATCATGATGATTTGCTGATATCCGCAAATCTAAATAAATCAATTTAATTCATTCTCTTGTCACGTGTCCCAAATCATTGGGATCTGACCCAAAATTTGATTATCTTTAGGACACCTGTCCTGTCATCATTGTTGAGCCGTATGAGGGGCGTTCATATTTGGGCCGCATGAAGGTCGTCATGACCGAGCCACATGAAAGACTTCATGACCGAGCCGCATGAATAGTCTCTATACTCGTGCTGCATGAAGGTTGCCAAGACCGAGCCGCATGAATATGTTCATGATTAAGCCGCATGGGGGTCTTCATGGCCGAGCTGTATGAGAGTCTTCATGGCCGAGCCGCATGGATTTCTTCATGGCCGAGCCGCATGGGGGACCTTCATGATTGGACCGCATAGGCTTCTCTGTACTGGCCGTGTGAACTGGCCGCATAAACTTGCCTCGAGTGCTGTGAATATTTTCTCCAATTCCCTAGGAAGATAGCGCTCTTTGTGTCAGTCATCATGACTACTTTACGTCAGGACTGTCAGCTGTCAGCTGTCAACCGTCAGAGCATTAATTGTCAGTCGTCAGAGCATTAATTGCGTTTGAATGACGCTGGGTACAGCCGTGCTAAAAAGAAACGTGGCTTCCCTCTGCTGGCCGCATGGAGTCCACTCTGTGTTTGAGCCGCATGGGACTCTTCAGCCGTATGTGGCTCCTTGGCCGCATGGATCATTTTTTCTTCTCTTTTTCATGCTTCTACAGATGGTCTAAGAAGTAGGAGTATCCTACTGCAGGGAAACATCAAGGATACCTTGATATAAATTCGGAAACCAGAGAGGGTTCCAGATTAAACACAAGCCTTAAAGGCATGGGCACTAAATTTAGTGGTTAATGGGTGTACTTGTGAGGGTCAGAGAGGAAGGAAGTTGCACATGTTAAGATTTTAAAGTAGCGAAATTGCTATAGTCTAGGTAACACTAGAAGGGTTTATGGCCGGGTAATTAGGATACTACGTTAGGTGTATTAACAAGATAAAGAGTGGAATACTACAACAGGTTAGGAAGGTCTGTACAAATGGATATCAAATATCAGAGTCCAAGACGTGAGGGATTGGGGTGTCAAATGTTTAGGCATTACCAAATTTGGGGTATTACCATAAGTATATAGGAAGTTAGTTAGAAATGTATCAAAGATTTGAAATGCACTAGGCTTAAATGTAGGTGAGTAATGAGAATGACTAGTAGGGAGGTAAGTACTAGTTTGTTAATGCATCAGTACTAACAGTAAATAATAGAAGGCAGACCCAACATGGCTTGAACCTGGTACTAGCACGTAACCCAGACTTGGATTTGGGGAAGTTAAGGACCTGTGCACATAAAGGGTGATGATTGTAGTAGAGTAAGAGTACAAACAAATATGTAATAATAGGTAAAGAAGATATCTGGTTGCATGGTTAAGAGCTAGATGAGTATAATATATAATAAGGAGCTCTAGGACTAATAAGTAGGCAAGTACCAAGACCAGGGATCCTTGTACCACCCAATCCTAGAACCAAGTTGGTACAGGACACACTAACAGGAAACACATGAGTGTAGAAGCATGAAAATATTTCAGCAAATATAGCCCCATGTGCCCAAGTCAAGTGTAGCTCCATGCGCCCAGACAGTTTAACTCCATGCGCCCACTTAATGAAGCTCCATGCGCCCAAGTCAAGTGTAGCTCCATGCGCCCAGACAGTGCAACTCCATGCGCCCACTCAAAGAAGCTCCATGCATCCAGTCAAGTGTAGCTCCATGCACCCAGTCGGTGAAGCTTCATGCGCCCAAGACTAGCTCCCCCGAAAGGAGGGCGCATAGCCTGAGACATGGCTATGCGCCCAAGCCTGACTCAGTCAAAGTCATGATCAAAACGTGCACCGAAGCGCATAGCCACGTTAGTCTCCATGAGTAATCGTGCCCTGAAGCATGTGGCCACGTCAACACCACGACCAACCCATGATCTCGCTGCCTGTATGCGCCTACATCCTTTGCGCCCAAAGCAGGACTATGCGTCCACACAAGAACCAGCGTATTTTCTCATGTGGGCGCATAACATCATTCCAGCTCGAGAACGACTATAAAAGGGGGGCCTCACCCCTCTTCAAAACAAGAGAACGGAGAGCATTTTCAAGAGCCAAATTGCTGTACTTTTTGCCGGTGAGCCGAGAGTTAGCAATTTTCTTAGATTTTCTCCCACTTTTGTAATCGGAGTGTCAACGAAGTAAATGAGCAACTGCCGTTCGATCTCCATCGTCCCATTCCCCATAATTCTTTTTTGTACTCGGGGATCCTCAACGCAGGATCTCTCAGGCGTTTTCTTCTTCTTCTTTTGTGTGTGTCCATAAAAAGACAGTGTTTTCTTCTTCTTCTTTTGTGTGTGTCCACAAAAATGGCGACTCTGCTGGGGACTACCTTTTTCTCTTACGAAATGGTGGTGACGCAATCCGATACCGACAAAGTGGAGAGTACTCAAAAGATTTTGATCGTAAAGTTCGATCAGTAGGCGTTCGAAGAGATGCTCTCGAGGGACGGCTCTACTCCCTAAAAATCAGCGAAGACAAACAAGTCTCGCAAGACTTGGCTTCCAAAGGCTCCATGTGCATATCCTGCTAGTGTCATAGCAGATATACAGCTGGAGGACTCTTCTACAGAATTTCCCTAAATGGAGAAGGCTCACACCGTTTTCGGCTCTACTAGACCGGTGACTTCTTCCCTGCACAACCAACAACAGGGTGTTCAACACCCGAGACTTGGCAGGGGAAAACACTACGATGCCAAGAATCGGGGTGTACGACACTCAGGCCGGACCCGACGAGGCTTACAAACGAAGGAGGCCAAACTGGGAGAAAACAGCGCTGCTCCACCAGGCTTGCGCCCAAAGGAGTATTTGGGCGCATAGCCCCAACCAGAACACTTCTGTCTTCAACAAGCTGGGCACCCAGAGCCATGCGCCCAGGCTCTCTGGATCCATACTATGTGCCTATATCAAGGAAGCTCAGACATGCTGTCAAGAAGCATGCGTCCAAGGCCAGTCTCCAAGGCCTATGCGTCCACAACAAAATGACAGGCCCCAACGCATATAGCACGGGCTGTCTTTAAGGACATCACAGAACTTAGGTGTGGGGGTTGCCCTTACACACGAACTAAGTCTGGATGCACCTACTCTCCTTACGAACCCGCATGCAAAGCTCAGCGATGCATGCAACGTGGGTTGTAAGGCAAAACTTCCTTCTACTGACTTGTACAACATGATAAATCATAAGCGTAAAGCGAGGAAGAACATAACAATTCATAGTGCGCTTTCGTGCACCAGTATTGTTATCAACTGTTGTTGCTCCAAAGCAACAAGAGCGCCTCAGAGAAAGTCCGTGTTTCGACGGCTACACTTCTCTGACGATGAAAAGCCACTATGTGTTTCATCCAACATGGCTTCGTGGGGTCCCCCTTACGGAAGCCCCAATCAAAGACGGTGGACTACAAACCCAACTTTGTCTCTTAGCTCTGCAAGAAGAAGAAGGAGAAGTCTACCAACAGATGGCCAACAGGCTGTCGTATCCGAAGGAGTCTATATGGGCACTCGATCAAAGGCAAGATTTCGTATGGACGATGAAGATTCCTAAGCCGGGGGTAGCATTCCCTCAGAATCTGAAGCAGATGACGCCCACACTGGGGGTAGCCTTCCAGAGGACAATGATCCCTCCGAATCCGATGGCGACTACCTAACTCCTCTACTTGAAGATTAAGGACTTATCCACTCGAAGACAGACAGTATCAGCACCAGTTGCACTGCTTCCTCTGTTCATCCTCGCATGCTATCTACATACATGGCAGACGGAGAAAGACCTGAAGAAGCCAGTGATCAAACTAGCAAATGGCTAGAGGGTCTTGAAACAGCATTCGCCAAGATCACTGATATGCTTACCAGTATCATGGCAGTTCAAGCTGTTGGGGCTGTTCCTCCACCTCAACAAAATGCCTCGGCCTACGCTAGTCCGGCTCACAGCAACAACCCTCCTTCACTACAAAAGGAGTATCATTCTATTGCATCTTCTCCAAATCTCATGAATGCCGGGGGTGGTCCTTCGCCAACAATGCCTGACAACCGTTCAGCAGCCGTTTTCCAACACCTGCTTAATCAACAGGATGCAATTAATTCCTTGGTCGCTTGCCTCGACACCATCTCACATAAAGATGAGCTTCAGAAGATAGGGATATCTCAACCGTATCCCCCTGAATGGGAGAACGCTACTTGCCCTCCTAACTACAAGCCGCTGACGCTGAACTCATTTGACGGTTTGACTTCTCCTCGTCAGTACATGACGTACATCAACATGCAGACTCTGCACTTGTCCAGAGACAATCCATTCCTGTCGAAGTTGTTTATTAGCACCTTGCAGGGGGCAGCCTTCGAATGGTTCTGCAGTCTGCCTGACGGGTGTATCAATTCATTCAAAGACTTGGAGAGGTTGTTCCTCAACAGGTTTTACGAGAGTGGCATGCATGTTAGTATGTCCACCCTTATCGAGACCAAGCAAAGGAGGACTGAGTCGGTCATCGCTTTCATCAAACGCTTCAGGCGGCTAGCACTGAAGATGCCCTTCGGCATACCAAACTCAGAACTTATCGATACTTGTCGATACAACTTCCTTCCTACAGTAAAGTTTTGTCTGGATATACATAAGTATGATACATGGCCCGCTTTCATTGAGGCCACTGATGCTGCTGAAAACGATGTTCCTAACTTGGAACTACTGGGGTTGAAGACACCCAAATCCGAAGACAAGGGCAAGCATCCTCAAACTATCCCTGTTCGCAGGGGTAAAGGGAAGGAAGTCCTGAAAGTCGACACATCCAAAGGAGCTTCCAATTCTCAGGGTACCTCCGACAAGCCTAAGGAGACCTTCTCCTTCGACGAAGATGATTTCATCACCATCTAACCCACATTAACAAAGGGCAATAAGCTGACATTTCCTCCACCACGACTTCCTGCAGAGGCGAGCCAACTCAATGATCCTAAGTACTGTCTCTATCATCAGTTTGTACACCATTCCACCAAGGACTGCATTGTCCTGAAAAAGAAGATACAACAGCTTATCGACAGTCAAGTGATCAACCTTGAAGCAAAAGACAAGGTCGTATCTGCTAATATGATCTTTCTTCAATTTGGCGACTTTTCTCCTACAGAAGTCCCAAACGGCGTGGTCCCGCTCCCCAAGGCGATGATGGAAGTCGTCAACCAACCACCAGCTCGCAACTCGACCTTGGTTCCACTCACAACTGAACATGGTGAGATCATGTGGGTCCACTGTCACGACCCGCACCCACTGTGAGGGTACGAGTATGTAACAGCGTCCAGCCTACGCCGCAGTGTCGGCGGTAGAACGCTGTTCTAAGTCTCTAACTAACCATCAACTCATGCAGTATATAATGTACTCATCATGATCAACTCCGAACGGAGGACAAGTATAAGATATGGTGTAACTCAATCATATTCTAAGCACGATAAGATAACACAGAAATATAACTAAGAAATTGAAGACAACAATAACTACTGAAATATTAACAACATCTCGAACAATCTCAAATACATCTCAAGTCTCAATTCTATACAACAAGCTCTAATGAAAATAAATGCAAGTCTACTAAACTAAATCCCGATCACTCCTGAGTGTCGGGGCCAAAGGTAGCTAAACCATCACCTGGTTATATTTCTGTGTTATCTTATCGTGCTCAGGGCAATCATCTGTAAAATTTACAACAGGTCCAGTCAGGACAGGAACGAGCACAATCTCATCTAAGAAACCCAAGTAAATGACAGAGAACTATAAAGCAGTTATAGACAGTTGTATTGATGAATATGGCAGTTTATGTTCTGGTGATGGTAAGAAAGACAGATAAAGTACAAGGAAAGAAAATAACTAAACAGGAGAAGAATCATAGCAATGAAGACTGTAAAAATAGAACTAGCTGAACCAGGGTAATATGATATAATGTCCAGACAGCAATGTAGACAAGTGTAACTCCAATGTAAGTCCAGTACAAGATGAATCTAGTAAGGGACGATTCCTGTTATAGTGATCAATAATTCCAGGGTGAGTCCAGCCTATACTCTAGCAGTGTATTTTAAAATACCGAGATCGACATGTAAACGGCTATGGGTAATCCGGCACATCACACACCTGGCCGGGTGTGAGATGGATATCATTCTAGTTTGATTCCAGCAAAGGGTGATTCCAGAAATGGGGTATGTCTACATGTCTTACTCTAGTATTTCCCCTCCCAGCAAGTGAATCCAGAAATCCGACACAATGATTCAAGATGAGTCCAGCTAAAATATAATGATACCAGTAAATGATTCCAGTAAATGATTCCAGTAGGTGATTCCAGTAATAGAAGCCAGAAATGATGATACCAGTAATAGAGGCCAAAAAATAAATGTGTGTCGTATACATGAATCCAGAATATCCATACGTGTTGTAACAGAGAATCGCATACAACTAACTAGAACTGAAGTACAGTAATTGACAAGTAAATGAGAAAACTATCAGAGAATGTACTCGCCTGATACTCTGAAAAGAGTAGTGTAATATCAGATGTCTGCACCAGAGTCACAATATCCTAAGTAGAGCAGTACAGGTTATCATGTGTTTAAAACAAGGTAAATGATGATACAATGCAAACTACATGATTTCTAGGCCAATCTAGGTCAAAGTCAAACTTGGTCAACTCTGGGTCAAACCAAGTCAACATCTAGTCAAACTAGGTCAACAACAAGGCTATCTTGGTCAACTGGTCAAACTTAGGCTAGCAAGGGTCAATTGATCACATTTAGGCCTTAATGTTGACTTTGGTCAACAATCTAATATTGGTCAACTCTGAAGTAAGCTAATCTCCTATAATAACCATTATCTACTCTATGATGTATAACCTATTCCTTACCCAATACTATCTAACCCTCCATACCTATCCACATATATGTATATTGCCAAAACCTATAATCCAAGACAATAATTCATGCATACATATAACACCCTATATAGGCAATACATATACACATATATATAGTGAATTACACTATCTAATTTCACATAACCCATATCCCCAACTGTCAACTAACCTGTCAAGCCCACATCCCCAAATGGCAACATTAAAACATGCTTCATATACATTATATTACATACATCTATACATATAGAGGAGGGGAAAGGGGCTGTGTTTGTGTGTATATGTGAGGGTGAGTGTGTAGAGTGTGTGACAAGAGTGTATGTGACAAGAGTGTATGTGACAGATAGTGGTGTGTAATAGGGCTACAATGTGTTATTGTGTCACTAGGAAATAGGAATGTAGGTACATGTGTGTGTAGAGTGAAATGCAAAGGTGCAGTGGTGGAGGCAGGGGTGCAAGAGGGATATGCAAGATGTGCCCTGTACCCATCCAGAATTCAGATTGCACTAACAGTGCAATCACAGTGAATGTGGCAGGAAGAGTAATAGGTTAGGATGAAATATCTGATTTTGTGTTGTGTACATAGGTTCACATGTGAGTTGATATCCTGGAAAATCAGTTAACAGTTTAATCTTCAGGTTCACATGATGGAATCTCAGGTTTTATATAAACCAAATTCAGATATTGCATACATTTCATTCATAAACATAATATACATGCTTTCAATATGAATAGGAGAAAACTGAAATGGAAAAGGAGAGGGAGGACTGTACACTGCTGCAATGCAACCATTTCAGGCCAACTGTTAATGCAGTGAGCCATGGCCAAGTGCCATAGCAAGGGCCATATGCCAAGCCAATGGCCAAAGTGTGAAATCAGTGTGTTAAATAGGATGTGTGTGTGTGTGTGTGTGTGAATTCTCAGAAAATAGCAAATAAATATGACAGTTTTGTGTGTGTAGAGTGAATCTCAGGAAATATGGTTTCGAATTTCAGCAACTCATTTACCAGCT
Source organism: Iris pallida (assembly GCA_029216955.1). NCBI lineage: Eukaryota > Viridiplantae > Streptophyta > Magnoliopsida > Asparagales > Iridaceae > Iris > Iris pallida. The sequence goes on along the minus strand of JANAVB010008599.1, from coordinate 5,478,295 downwards.
CAATTATCAGTTTTATTGAAACTGATACTTGAAAATCCCAAATTCTATACATTCAGTTAACCATATCAATTTCAGATTAACATTTCAATACCTATCATTTACATTTCTTCAAAACTCAACATTTAAAATACCTGACATTGCATCACAGGCACCTATCATTTCAGTTTAAAAATAACATTAATACATATGTGTGTGTGTGTGTATGCGGTGAGGAAAAATCTGTGGGTGTGTGAGTGATATAACAAAATAGTGTATTGGAAAAATAGTGTGTCAGTCCAGTGAGGTGTGAGAGTGCAATAGGAAAACAATAGGGGTTTGTGTGTGACAAGGAAACAACTGACATGTGCAACAAGTGTCGAGTGAACAATGGAGTGTGCAAGAGAGTGTCAAGTGAACAGTTTCATCCTACATTAGAAAATTCCATTTGGAAACCAATTTCCATCACAAACCATAACCCCACATTATAGCCTATCCATATTCGAAATCCAAACTTAACACAATCGTAAACCAACATTTAAGTGAACTATTGCATGTATAAATGATTTAATATGACCATAACATCAACTCGGTTTTAACAGGAATCAATGGAATTTAGTTTTTACATATTCAGTTAAACCAACTTCAGTAACATACATACAATCTCGATACTTACATAGATACATGGATACAAATATACAATATGTATGATATATATATATACTCAAACCCAGGTAATAATTTAACATATTAAATTATCTTAAATGGTTTTTTTTAAATGACTAGAACCCAAAATAACTCAGAAACCCAACCTCAGTTCAGAGTTTCTGAAATTCCATGTGCAAAACCCAAAACAACAATCAAACTCGAATCAAAAATAGGAGAATATGGTGTACAGGCATAGGAGCTAACCCTATGAGTCTATACGTATCCACACGTGTCCAAGGAACAGGACACGAAGTGTCCAAAAGCCAACGAATACTGTATCAGAGACAGTGCAATACACTGTCTCATGCACGTGTGTCGAGCCACAAAGGACACGACACACACATCTATGAGTGTCGTGCACGTGTCCATAGCTAGGGTAGGTCTAGGTGTTCGTGTACACGTGTCTGTCTTGTGTCCACGTGAGTCGTGTCCTAAGAAAATAGTGCGTATCAGTGAACAATTTCGTGCGTGCACAGGCAGGCATCGACCGGTGCGAGTGAGATCTCTCACAAACCACTCCATGGTTTGGCCTCAAATTTGGTGTGCATACTGTCAGTCATAGCCCGCAGGTGTCCTCCAATTTTGGTGTCCAACCGAGTCGTGTCGTGTCAGATATGAACATGTGGCAGCAGGACACCGTACGGGGCCTGTGCGTAGTGTCGTGCACGAGGTGCGTGTCCGTTTTGGACACAAAATATTTGCAGAATCGTGCTCAGTCATAAACATATTTAATCTACACATGAAGAGCTACCCAAATATATAATTTGTTTCGAATTTAAATCAATTTAAATTATTTTACCTATATAGCCCTACATGCAAAGAAAACCAAAATTTAAATCAATTTAAATTATTTTACCTATATGTGTAAAATGCTTGGAAAAGCTTCAAATGGGGGATTCTCCTCTTGATGGCAAAAGCTCCAAATTGACCCAAAGCTGGGATTAAACCCCAAAATCAGAAAATAGGAGAGTATTAGGTTCTAATGCAAGAAACTAGGATTAAAAAGGAATAAAAATGGATTTATGGAGATTTTTGAAAGGGGGACAAATACCTTTCTTTTTCAATGTTGAAGTGAATGAAAGAAGGAGGCAAGCCCTAGAGAATAAGTGTTTATATAGGATGGGGATCCCTATGGCTGGTCATAAAGGAAGGAATTAGGGTTAGGGTTCTCTAAAATGGCCCATGGGCTTAAGTCATGATCAAACAATCATTAAGCCATAAGTCATTTCACTTAAACCATAAACCATGACTTAAATTCACTAAACCAAATTCTCTCATTCTAAAACCAATCTCTAATGACTAAAATGGGTTAACTCAAGTTAGGCTAGGGTTACCATAGCTAGGGTTAGGCTCTAGGCTAGTCCACTAGGCCTCAACAAGTCAAGGTCAACTAGAATTCACCAATTCAATAAATCATCAAATAATTCAAATAAGTCAAAATGACCAAATTACCGCTAGGCTAAAAATAATAATTAAATATCCTAATGACATGGTTAGGCTCTAGGTCATGCAGTCACCAGGGTTTCACTAGCAGCACGTCAAAATCACAAGTCGTGACTTAAAGCAGTTTTTAAATAGTTTAAAAATAATTAAAAATCACCAAAAATCATAATATGAAATAAATATCAATAATCAATAATTATAATTACAAAATTTTAAAATTACCCTCATCTGGAAAACTGGGTGTTACATCTACCTAGACCTTGTCCAAGAAGTGACGCAGGAGGTAGCACCTCTCAAAGCAAGAAAGGGCAAGAAATTTAAGCCATGCCATTTGGTATCCTCCCCCTTCTACAAAGTTCTATCTGGCGAGACGCGATCGGGGAAGACTTATCTTCGGACGTACGATCCCGCACAAGAAGAAGCAGTACCTTCTTAAGCTTATGTTGCCCCCACAAGCTCAGAAGCTGGCCCGTCCAGGCCTCATACCACGGACAAATCCAAGCAGAAGGAGATGCACGCGGTTTGACAAATCTTTAAAGATGCCAGCTCCCGAAGGCATGGATCGGCACTACAACTTTGACATACTGGCTCAGCTAGCCAATACGCCTGCCAGACTGTCTATGTTCGATCTATTGCGACTCTCCAAAGAAACGGGGAAGGCCTTAAGTGAGGCATTACTACACGTCGACTCTTACCTCGCTGAAGTCAAAGCCCCCGCTGAAGATCCTGTCTCCTGTCCCCACTGCCACAGTACTATAGAAGTGTGCCAAACATCACCTTCTCATAGGAGGACATGCTACTTAAGAATAATCGCCATGATAGACCCCTGTACTATACAGGGTATATCGGGGCGATTAAGGTGGACCGCATGCACATGCATCGATCCAGGATCCTCCCTCAGCATCATTTCTAAAAAATTTCTTCAAATTCTGGGAATCCCTCTGTACAAGCTATCCGCAACCAAAACAACTATCATGGCTTTTAATGCTGGTCGAAGCCATCTGCTGGGCAAGATCCGTCTCAAATGTCAGATCGGTGATCTCCGAACCGAGGTTTCCTGCTATGTGATCGATGCCAATGTATCCGACAATGTCTTGTTGGGACGTCCATGGATACACGAGAACATAATCGTTCCTTCCACACTCCACCAGTGCTTCAAGTACGTTAACAGTGACGGTGTTGTAAAGACGGAGTTTGCTGATGTTGATCCTTTCAAGGGCATCGAATCTTACTATGGAGATTCGGTACTTTACCAGTCTCAACCCCAAGGATGACGGCAATGAAGCTTCTAATGAAGCTGAAGCAAGTCCATCCTCCAACGATCGTCCCCTGATTATCCAAGTCAAAGGACGTACTCCTCTGAAAAGTACTCCGAAGCCTCTCACAATCTGGGTGAAAAAGAAGAACCCTAACAAGGTCAAGCCACTGACCATCACTCTCAACATGACACCCCGGGAGGAACCTACTGACGCCCGTCCCCCCATTCATGAAGATTTATCCTACGTGGTAAACTCGGCCAAGACTGTGGCTCCTCTTCCAGATAATGACCCTCTCAATGAGTATGTCAATACTCATAATAATGTACCTTCGATGGATGATGTTATCCCTGAAGAAGAACTTGCGTATTTCCTTAGTAAAGGTTTATCTTTGAATTACTCCGATGTCTATCAATTTGTAAACCACTACATTGATACGATATACGCTCTAGAGAATGGCATAGGACCACACCTCTGCATGCCGGCCATAACACCTCATCTGCGGGAAAAAGTTTACCCTGAAGATATCCTCTACTTCATCATTCCAGCCAGAAAGAAAGATGAAGAGCTAATCATCTTCGGTCGTATAAATGGCAAGAGAAAGTTCGTTCCAGACTCTACTTCTCCTAAACACAACACAGAAGCTGACTATGACTCTGGGAAAATACAACTTTTTTGGTATAGTTGGCAGGCCAAGAACATCATCCAGAACATGGGATATGACATCAAAAGTGACAAAGGGCTAAATTACAGCCGAGGAAGACGGTTGCCGATATGACACTTTGCTCCTCCCGGCAAACCCGAGAACTACTATCAACGAAGCAGTGTTGGTTTGGGCTATATCTCTCCTCCAACAAGTCCTGAAAGATCGGATGATGAAGCAGATCGTTGTTCTCATTATTCTGATTCCTTCCTCTGGGACTCAGACTCCAGCATCGACGACATGTTTAAAGCAACTCTATCCGTCAACATGGTTTCCGTCGACCAAATTATAGACGATGTCCAATCAATCAAACTCGAACAATGGGCTCAAAAGATGGACACCAGGTGGGAGCTACGCTTCGACAACGGGAAACACCTACCGAAGACGAGGTCATCCAAGTTAATCTAGGGGATGAAGCATCCTTCAAACCAATCTTCATCAGCAAAAGCCAATCTGGCGATGTACGCCAATCTCTTATACAGCTTATAAGAGAATACAGCTATGAAGACATGCTAGGCTTGGACCCTAAAATCGCCATGCATCACCTGAATATCTCATCTAAAGCTAAGCCAGTGAAGTAGCAACAACGACGATTTCGACCAGACGTCATGGAAGCCATCGAGAATGAAGTCAAGAAGCTCATTGCTAGTAGATTCATTCGTGAGGAACAACACCTGGACTGAGCTGCCAACATAATTACGGTCATAAAAAAGAATAATAAATTTCGAGTCTGTATCGACTACCATGATTTAAACTCTGTATGCCCGAAAGACATGTTCTCCCTACCGATCACTGACGTAATGATCGACAATAATTACGGCTTCGAGCGGATGTCCTTCATGGATGGGTTCTCATGCTACAACCAGATCAAGATGTTCCCTGGCGACGAGAAGCACGCATCTTTTCGAATACCGTTGGGGGTATACTGCTATACGGTGATGCCCTTCGGATTGAAGAATGCAGGGGCAACATACCAGCGAGCCATGAACACAATTTTTTGCGATCATTTGTGCAAATCTGTGGAGTGCTACGTAGACGATATCGCAGTCAAAAGTCGTCTCAAGGGCAACCACCTCCAAGACTTAAAAATGGTGTTCGAACTAATACGTGCACACCAACTCAAGATGAATCCAACTAAGTCTTTTTTGGGAGTCTCCAGCGGCAAGTTCCTTGGTTTCGTCATCACTTCAAAGGCTATACATATGGACCCGGAGAAAGTGAAGGCTATTCTCGATATACATCCTCCAAGAAACCTCAAAGAGCTACGCGGACTACAAGGAAGGCTAGCCTACAACAGATGATTTATTTCGAACCTCTCTGGAAGGTGTCAACCATTCACTCAGCTCATAAAGAAAGGAATATCTTTCGTCTCGACTGAACAGTGTCAATGCGTATTCGACGACAGCAAGGCGTATCTTACAAGCCCTATAGTATTGGTTGCTCCAATAATAGGGAAGTCCTTCTAACTATATGTTCGTGCTATGGATCATTCTCTTGGTGCCCTCTTAGATCAGAAGAACGAAGGTGGCCATAAACAGGCAATTTACTACCTCAGCCGCACAATGGTGGGTGCCGAGCACAGATACACACCGGTGGAGAAGGAATGCCTCGTACTAGTTGTAGGCCTCAAAAAAAATGAAAGTCACGCTGAGTTGATCAGGACAAAGTCTAAAAGTCACGCTGAGTTGGTCAGGATAAAGTCTAAAAATCACGCTAAGTTGATCAAGACAATGTTTAAAAGTTACGCTGAGAGACAGCTCATCATTTGTCAGAATGTCATTATGACTGACAGTACGACAGTCAAAGAATGTCTCCTCGTATGCCACGTATGCACGAAACTTGAGAGATCACAGCCGACTATTGCGTGACTTTCGAAATCTTCTTCAACAAGACTCAGCCTTCATCAAGTTGGCGTCCAGAAGAGCTTATTGTCATTTAATGCGACTGACAAAAGGCAATCAATGTCAGAGATTTTGTGTCAGTCGAGGCATGTCGAATCAAGACAGTTGGCCGTTCTGACTCAAGTCTGCGTGTATTTTGAACTTCTATGTTCCTTCCTCAAGTCTGCGTGGATTTTGAAGCTTTCTGTCCCAAGTCTGCATGGATTCTGAAGCTTTCTGCCCCAAGTCTGTGTAGATTCTGAAGCTTTTTGCCCCAAGTCTGCGTGAATTCTGAAGCTTTCTGCCCCAAGTCTGCGTGGATTTTGAAGCTTTCTGATCCAAGTCTGCGTGGATTTCGTTCTCAACAAGCTCGCGTGGATTTTATCAAATTGGAGTACGTGGCAGCCATGCCACCGATCTCTCACCTCCGTGTCCTGTAACTTGCACACGACTCATGCATGATTGCCATGTGTCCAACAGTTACAGGCCACATCCAGTAACTGCTCATAACCTTGCATATGTTAAATCCTGCGTGATTTTCAACTATGTACAGGTTGTGAAGACAGTTATCTTTTCAGTTATTTTTGACTCTATAAATAGAGTTCTTTTCTCATTCATTGTACAGAGAGATAGATATCTAAATTACTGTCAAATTTTTTAGAGCTTTTCTTCTTCGCATCGTCTAAGGGATAAAGCGATCGTCTTCTAGATCGGATTCCTACAGTTGTATTTTCCCAGAAACACAATAAATAAAGTGAATTTATTTATGGAAAACAAATTGGCAACTCTGCTGGGGAGCTTTCCCCTTGGCCTGAGCGTCGGTTTTCTTAGGAGCCATTGCTGCTGAGAAGGAGGAGAAGAAGTCGGAGAAGATGAAGTTTCTCTTCTGTGGATTCTCTCTCTAAGGTAAGTAAAGAACGAAAGAAGTGATTTATGGCTTATTTATAGGCTCATGAAGAATTCCAAACGGCAATATCATTATTTGCCTCGATTTAGAAGCTTTGCACGGGATCCTGATTGCACAGAATCCCAACAGTCCAATCATTTCAGAGTAAATCTCTCTCTTTAAAGTCATCTCAGCATGACTAAATTCATTTTATCATCTCGATTTCAAAGTATTTCGAAATAATTTATCATTTTTCGAAAACTTTGAAGGGGGTTTTGTAGGCCTCAAAAAAAATGAAAGTCACGCTGAGTTGATCAGGACAAAGTCTAAAAGTCACGCTGAGTTGGTCAGAATAAAGTCTAAAAATCACGCTGAGTTGATCAAGACAATGTTTAAAAGTTACGCTGAGAGACAGCTCATCATTTGTCAGAATGTCATTATGACTGACAGCACGACAGTCAAAGAATGTCTCCTCGTATGCCACGTATGCACGAAACTCGAGAGATCACAGCCGACTATTGCGTGACTTTCGAAATCTTCTTCAACAAGACTCAGCCTTCATCAAGTTGGCGTACCAAAAGAGCTTATTGTCATTTAATGCGACTGACAAAAGGCAATCAATGTCAGAGATTTTGTGTCAGTCGAGGCACGTTGAATCAAGACAGCTGGCCGTTCTGACTCAAGTCTCCGTGTATTTTGAACTTCTATGTTCCTTCCTCAAGTCTGCGTGGATTTTGAAGCTTTCTGCCCCAAGTCTGCGTAGATTCTGAAGCTTTCTGCCCCAAGTCTGCGTAGATTCTGAAGCTTTTTGCCCCAAGTCTGCGTGAATTCTGAAGCTTTCTGCCCCAAGTCTGCGTGGATTTTGAAACTTTCTGACCCAAGTCTGCGTGGATTTCGTTCTCAACAAGCCCACGTGGATTTCATCAAATTGGAGTACGTGGCAGCCATGCCACCGATCTCTCACCTGCGTGTCCTGTAACTTGCACACGACTCATACATGATTGCCATGTGTCCAACAGTTACAGGCCACGTCCAGTAACTGCTCATAACCTTGCATATGTTAAATCCTGCGTGATTTTCAACTATGTACAGGTTGTGAAGACAGTTATCTTTTCAGTTATTTTTGACTCTATAAATAGAGTTCTTTTCTCATTCATTGTACAGAGAGATAGATATCTAAATTACTGTCAAATTTTTTAGAGCTTTTCTTCTTCGCATCGTCTAAGGGATAAAGCGATCGTCTTCTAGATCGGATTCCTACAGTTGTATTTTCCCAGAAACACAATAAAATCTATACACCAAAGAGAAAGGTGTACATTTAGTAGCATTACGAACTGTAGTACGGTAAGCCCACAAACATTCACCGAGTTTCTCACTCCAATTACGTTTGTTGGTAGAGACAAACTTCTTTAAGAGTTTGATGATGGTCTTGTTGAAAGCTTCTGCTAATCCGTTAGCTGCCGGATTATATGCGGTGGAAGCCACATTGTTGATCCGATAATCGTCACAGAATCGAGTAAATTTCTGACTGACGAATTGTGGTCCATTATCATAAATAATGCGTCGAGGAACACCAAATCTGTATATGACATGGTGCTTGATAAAGTTGATGACATTGGAAGTTTTGACTTCGGATAAAGAAATAGCTTCAGCCCATTTGGAGAAATAATCGGTTATTGCGAGAATAAACCGATGACCTTTTGATGACGGCGGATTGATCGGACCGATAATGTCCATGCCCCAAGCTTCGAAGCTTCAAAAAAAATGAAAGTCACGCTGAGTTGATCAGGACAAAGTCTAAAAGTCACGCTGAGTTGGTCAGGATAAAGTCTAAAAATCACGCTGAGTTGATCAAGACAATGTTTAAAAGTTACGCTGAGAGACAGCTCATCATTTGTCAGAATATCATTATGACTGACAGCACGACAGTCAAAGAATGTCTCCTCGTATGCCACGTATGCATGGAACTCAAGAGATCACAGCCGACTATTGCGTGACTTTCGAAATCTTTTTCAACAAGACAGCCTTCATCAAGTTGGCGTACCAAAAGAGCTTATTGTCATTTAATGTGACTGACAAAAGGCAATCAATGTCAGAGATTTTGTGTCAGTCGAGGCACGTCGAATCAAGACAGCTGGCCGTTCTGACTCAAGTCTGCGTGTATTTTGAACTTCTATGTTCCTTCCTCAAGTCTGCGTGGATTTTGAAGCTTTCTGCCCCAAGTCTGCGTAGATTCTGAAGCTTTCTGCCCCAAGTTTGCGTAGATTCTGAAGCTTTTTGCCCCAAGTCTGCGTGAATTCTGAAGCTTTCTACCCCAAGTCTGCGTGGATTTTGAAGCTTTCTGACCCAAGTCTGCGAGGATTTCGTTCTCAACAAGCCCGCGTGGATTTCATCAAATTGGAGTACGTGGCAGCCATGCCACCGATCTCTCACCTGCGTGTCCTGTAACTTGCACACGACTCATGCATGATTGCCATGTGTCCAACAGTTACAGGCCACGTCCAGTAACTGCTCATAACCTTGCATATGTTAAATCCTGCGTGATTTTCAACTATGTACAGGTTGTGAAGACAGTTATCTTTTCAGTTATTTTTGACTCTATAAATAGAGTTCTTTTCTCATTCATTGTACAGAGAGAGATATATCTAAATTACTATCAAATTTTTGAGAGCTTTTTTTCTCCGCATCGTCTAAGGGATAAAGCGATCGTCTTCTAGATCGGATTACTACAGTTGTATTTTTCCAGTAACACAATAAATAAAGTGAATTTATTTATGGAAAACAAATTGGCGACTCTGCTGGGGAAAACCATCTCCTCTTCTGAGATGGCAACAACTCAATACGACACTTCGTCAGTCGGCTCGACGAAGAAGGTGATATCGATCCAATTCGATCAACTCGCCTACGAAGAAATGCAGCGGGCTAAGGGTGGCAAGCCCACTTCAGCCTCCATCACCACTGCCAAGTCGAAGAGACGATCTATTTACGTCCCTAAGAATCTGTTGGCAACCAATAGTTTCTGCCACAGTGTCTACTCCTAACACTGGCAAGGACTCTACTACAAGCACGCACGCTCTTGTGTGCTCGAAGACGACAGCAGTCAAAAGTCACGCTGGCAGCACTGGCTCCTTAGCCAAGCCTGTTCCAGCGTGCAATTTTAAATTCAAAAGTCACGCTGACAGCACTGGCTCCTTAGCCAAGCCTGTTCCAGTGTGTATTTCTCAATCCCAATAGTCACATTGACAGCACTGGCTCCTTAGCCAAATCTGTTCCAGCGTCTAAATTCAAAAGTTAAGCTAACAGCACTGGTTCCTTAGCCAAATCTGTTCCAGCGTGTATTTCCAAGTCAATTCTCTCTGACTCAGTGTGCGTACCAAAATTTGGCTCTTTAGCCAAGACTTTATACACTGACAATACTGGTTCCTTAGCCAAATTGTCACCAGCATACTCTAAGAAGAGTAGATCTTTAGCTATCTCTTCTTCTTTGCCAAGGTCTACTAAAACTGGGGGTGGTCTTGCTAGAACTCCTCCACACAAAGTCCCTTCGAAAAGAAATAACTCTTTAGTTGTTTCTTCTGCTCCTGTAGTGTTTACTTCAGGAACAGCTTTGACTGACAATTTTGTTAGTCAAAGAAAAGGAGATGGTCTTTGACTACTCTTCCTTCTGGACATTCTATGTCTCAAAACTTGAATAAGTCTAAGAAGAAACATTTCTTAATGTCTTCTTCTACGACTTCTTCGAATTGGGCACAGAATTTGTCTATAAAAGAGGGTCTGTTACCAACTCCTTATCAAGGGGATGGTTCAACTCTTCCTTCTCTGCAAATATCCAGATCAATGGAAGGAAAACTTTAAGTTTCAAAAACCAATGTGTTACCTCCAATTGATCTAAGAGCAAAACTTAATCAAATCCGTTTGGGAAGCACTTCTGGTGTCAAAAAACCATACCAAACGGGAACAAAAGCAAGAGACCCAGATGCAGAGTATGCTAGAAATTATGTGGCTCAGATTAATCACTCTCTATATAATCAAGTGCCATCAAGACCCAAGAACCGGAAATATATTCCTAAAAATACACAAAGAATGTTCTCTGATGTACCTCAATCTTCACAGACAGATTTACGAGAACACCTTCAACAGAAGAGAAGGAATAATTCTGTGTCAATGGATCATGACCATGCTGAATGTGACTTTCAGCCAAAAGTCATAATTCAATGCAGATGTCAATCAATGGATTATGACCCTGCTGATCATGAATGTAACTTCCAGCCAAGAGTCATGATGCAATGCAGATGTCAAACTAAACGACAATATGTCTTCACCCGGATTCAGTGTGAACCTATGCCTGATGAAGATGAACCTCTGTTTGCTTCCGTTAACATGACCTCTCGGGATACTGGGGGTAGAACTGATAGTCCAGATGGAGTATATAGAGGCACCAGAGCAAGAGTCCTGGCTTCTAGTCAAAGAACTTCTGTTTCTGAAGACTATTCTGAATTCCTTGGAGAATCTAACTTCCCACCTCTGCCTACTGGGGGTAGTTCTCCTACAAATGACTTTGATACACAAAGTAATGATTCAGAACAAACAACATCCACTAGTTCATCAATAATCCCTCGTACAGTCACGACTTATATGGTCGATGGGAATACTGATGAACCTTCTTCTTCCATGACTCCTCAAGACCAAAGAATTGCTTCTTTGGAACAGCAAATGAAATCTATGGCTGATACTATGAAGTCGATATATGAACTCATGGCAACCCAGCTGCAAAATCGACAGACTGTACCATATGCCATACCAATTGACACTGGTGTAAGTCCAGTACATGTTCTTCCAGCAGTACAATCCAATACTCCTGGGCAAGCTCAACAGGTTCCTAGTCACTCTGGAGCTGGGGGTAGTGCTTATAATGTTGTTCCTCCTTCCAACTATTCTCTATAAGCTACAACTCCACAATCCTCCGGAGTTGTTACTGAAGAATTGAGGAATCTTCGAACTCAATTTGAGGCATTCAAACAGAAGGATGGTTTACAAAGATTAGGCATCAAGCAACCTTATCCAATAGAATGGAAGCAAGTATCGTATCCTCCTAAATACAAGCCTCCTACTATCTCATTCTATGATGGAACCACTTCTCTGAGTCAATTTATTAATCACTTTGAAGTGATGACTGACCAGCTGCAACCAAGTGACGCCCTCCTTACTCGGGTGTTTGTCGGATGTCTCAAAGGAACGGCTTATGAATGGTATAGAAGTCTCCCGGATGGGTGTATTACCTCATTTGCCGGTTTCAAACAAATGTTTCTTGAACGATTCTATGAAGGGCTCAATGACATGACTATGCCTGCTCTTATAAGAATCAAACAGAAGAATAATGAAACTACAGAGGAATTCATTGAACGATTTCGAAGAAAAGCTCTGAAGATGCCTCTTGGAACTCCTGATGCTGTCACCATCGACACATGCAAATCAAATTTGTTGCCAATCAACAGCATGTGGACAGGATCTACTCAATTTCAAGATTGGCCTTCCTTCATAGTTAGTGCCAAAGCTGCAGAAATTAGTGCTGAAACCTTCAAAGGTTTAGGAGTGCAGATGACTCCCAAAGAAACAGGTCAAAGTACTAACAATAATGCTAAATCCAACACTCGCAAGGGAAAAGAAACCCTTGAAGTTAATCTTCAGAGTAAAGATGCATCGACTGTTCAAACTCCTCCTGCCTCTACGACTCAACAACCAAGAGCACCTCGTCCCAAAGAAGAATACTCTTTTGATGACGATGATGTCCTTGGTATCTTTGAATGTCTGCTGAAAGGTAATAAAATACAATTACCTGAAATCAAGAAACCTGATGAAGCTGGTAAGACGGATCATCCTAAATACTGTCCATACCACAGAATGTTGGGTCACACAGTTCGTACAAGTTATGTACTGAAAGGAAAAATCCAAGAAATGATTAAATCTGGAGCTATCTCTCTTACTCTGAAAGATAAGATCGTCACCTCCAACGTCGTCTCTATGCAATTCAAAGATTTCCCTCCTCAACTCCTTGAAAGCGGGATCGTTCCTATTCCCAAGGCAACTCTTGAAATAGTGAATATTCCTCCTCCACAGTTTGAAGGATTAGTACCAATCACTATGGAAACAGGAGAAATCATATGGATTCATCCTGATCTAGTGGCAGATTTTGAATCTCCTCTTCTTCAAAAGACTACTTCCCGAAAATCCAAGAAGGCTGGGAAAACTAAGTCATGTCATATGACTTCTTTCGGATCTACTCCCGACACAGAGCCAAAAGATAAATCAGAAGCACTTGCTGGTGCTACTCGAACAGGAAAACCTTATCTAAAGGATTATTCCAAGAGTCCTGAGGATACTCCTGATATCCCTCCTGCTGACAAAGATGCTCCTAATGTTCCTCTTGAAGAAGAATCATCCACTGCACCTGTTCCTTCAACTGTACCGGTTGAGCCTACTCCTTCCAAGCCCACAGCTCTTGAGAAAGGCAAACAACAGGCTCGATTTGATAAGCCAATCAAGAAGTCCCCTCCTCTTGGGCTTCAGAAACCTTATAACTTCGATATTCTAGCTCAACTTGCTAATACTCCAGCTAGAATGTCCCTCTTTGAACTTCTACGTCTTTCTAAAGAGACTCGGGAGACGTTAAGTGAGGCACTTCTTCAGGCTGACTCTTGTCTTGCACAATTAAAAAAGCTAGATGAAGAACCTGCCACTTGCTTACATTACAACAGTGTATTGGAGATTATCCCAAATATCACCTTTACACAAGACGACATGCTACTAGAGGATAATCGACATGATCGGCCTCTCTACTACACAGGTTATATCGATACGATGAAGATAGATCGTATCCTCATTGATCCAGGGTCGGCTATAAGTATAATGCCAAAGAGTCTGTTGGATGAACTAAAAATCCCTCTTCACAAGCTTTCCAAGACGGTTACTACTATCCTGGGCTTTAATCAAAGCCGAAGCGAGCCTTTGGAAAAGATTCATCTCAAACTTCAGATAGACGATTTCAGATCCAAAGTCACTTTCTATGTGATCGAGATCGTGGGATCTTATAATCTTCTTCTGGGAAGGCCCTTTTTTATGAAAATAATGTGGTGCTTTCTACTCTTCATCAGTGTTTTAAATACATTGACAGCAATGGAAGAGTACAAAAGGAAGTTGCTGATATAAATCCTTTCCGTGGGGTTGAAGCTTATTTCAATGATTCCCGGATGTACAAAGAAGAGTATACAAGGGTGATACAAGCTATGGAGAAAGAGGATCCGCAAAGTGAGACCTTGATAATTCCTGTTAAAGGTCGAACTACTCAGCAACAATCTCCTAAACCCTCTGGAGAAAGTTCTTTCATTATTCCAGTGAGCGGACGGATCTCTCCATTACCTCAGTCGTCTACTCAAGATACACTGATTATTCCTGTCAGTGGGCGTACTACAGTTCCTGTATCTTCACATATAAAACAGAATACTCTGGTAATCCCTGTTGGAGGGCGGACTACTCTTTCATCTCAGGATTCAAGGGAGCTCACCTCTTCTGAGCCATTTGTTATCGATCTTAATCGAAACAAAACTTCCTCTCATTCTTCTTCTCCCCCTTTAGTCATTGATTTGGCTAAAATTTCTAAGGCTCAGCCTTCTCCCAATGTAAATACTACTGCTTTTAAATTTTATGAAAAGTCTCCATCTTTGCAGTATATTGATGTGTGTAATCATGTTCATAGTTATTTGCATTTGTTAGATGACTTGAGAACAATAACCATAGGAGTTGTACAGACTTTTTATACAGACGTATCCCTAGAATCAGTACAAACTTCATACTTTCTGGTTCCTAGCAGAAAGCCAGGAGACATTCCAATATTCTTTTACAAAGGGCCCCATAATCCTTCTGATTTAGAAGATGATGACAAAAACGATGATACTGGAAGATTACAACTACGTCGTTATAGTCAGCAATCTAAAGACATCATTAAAAATATGGGTTATGACTTCAGAACTGGCCTCAATAATGGAAAAGGAAGAAAAATGCCTGTTCGGATTCCTCCTCTAAAATATGGGAGGACAAAATACGGATTAGGTTATATTGCTCCTACTCCTTTTATCAATATTGTCCATGAATATCCCGAATCTGACGAAGATAAGAGATCAGATTCTTCTAGTACTACCTCTTGGGATTCTGATACAAGTATCGGTGACTTCCACCATAATATTCTGTCTTCCAACATGGTCTCCATTGACAGTTCTGAAGAAAATGATGAAGATGAAGACGAGTTTGAAATCTCACCTGAATCAGAACAATGGGCCCAAAGGTTAGATAATCAATGGGAGTTCCGATTCGAGCAAAAAGAACCTCCGACTGAAGACAAACTTGTTCAAATAGATGTTGGTGAAGAGCGATCCCCCAAACCAATATTCATTAGTAAAAGTCTTTCAAAAACTGATAAGCAAGACATGATCAAACTTATTCGTGAATACATCGATGTCTTCGCTTGGAGTTATGAAGATATGCCAGGACTTGATCCACAAATTGCAACTCATAAACTCAATATCATGCCGAATGCTAAACCGGTCAAACAACAACAACGACGATTTCGTCCAGACATTATGGATGCAATTGAAGCTGAAGTCAATAAACTCATGGCCTCTGGGTTTATTAGAGAGGAACAACATCCCGATTGGGTAGCTAATATAGTTCATGTCCTTAAAAAGACTGGTAAGATCAGAGTATGCATAGACTTCTGCGATCTCAATGCGGCATATCCTAAAAACGAATTCCCTCTACCAATTACTGATGTTATGATCGATAATACCTGTGGGTTTGAACGGATGTCATTCATGGACGGGTATTCTGGGTACAATCAGATTAAAATATTTCCAGATGACGAGAAACACACTTCTTTCAGAACACCGATTGGTACATACTGTTATACAGTTATGCCATTCGGTCTCAATAATGCAGGAGCAACTTATCAACGAGCCATGAGTACTATATTCTGTAAACATTTGCGAAAAATAGTCGAATGCTACGTTGATGATATTGCAGTCAAAAGTCGACAAAAAGAAGATCACATCCAAGATTTGAAGACTATTTTTGATCTAATGCGTAAGCATCAATTAAAGATGAACCCTACTAAGTCCTTCTTAGGCGTCTCTAGTGGCAAATTTCTCGGCTTCATCATTACCTCGAAAGGTATACACGTGGATCCCGAGAAGATCAAAGCCATCCAAGAGATGCGTCCTCCACGCACCTTAAAAGAGCTACGAGGATTTCAAGGAAGGATCGCTTATATCAGGAGATTCATCTCTAATCTTTCAGGACGCTGCAGACCATTCAATAAACTTATGAAGAAAGGTATTTCTTTTGTCTGGAATGATGAATGTCAGAAAGCATTCGATGATATAAAACAATATCTGATGAGCCCTCCAGTATTGGTACCTCCTGTCTCAGGAATACCGTTCCTCCTATATACTCGAGCAATGAGTCATTCATTAGGTGCACTGCTCGCTCAAAAGAATAAAAATGGTCATGAACAAGCCATTTACTATCTCAGTCGTACTATGATCGGAGCTGAACCTCGATATTCACCGGTCGAAAAAGAATATCTAGCCCTGATGTTCGCTGTCCAAAAGACACGACATTATATCATTGGCCAGACTATTCATGTCATTTCCAGGATCAATCCTATACGGGTCATGATGAAGAAACCCAGTGTTTTGAATTCTCGATTGGCTAACTGGGGAATCTTACTTGCTCGGTATGATATGCACTATATCCCTCAGAAGTCAGTCAAAGGACAAGCTTTAGCTGATTTTCTGGCTGCTCATTCAATTCCAGAAAATTCAAAACTCTATGATGAAATCCCAGATGAAGTCCTAGATTCAAACCAAATTGCTGAAGAAGATCCTACTTGGCGTCTATTCTTTGACGGAGCTTCAAGAATAGGTCCTAATGGTGACATTGTCGCTGGGGTTGGAATCGTTCTTGTATCGCCAGAAGGTCTTGCTATCCAAAGAGCTTATTCTCTCGATCAACCATGTTCAAACAATGTAGCTGAATACAATGCACTGCTTATTGGTCTTCAACTCGCTAAATATCTGAATATTCAACATTTGGAAGCGTATGGAGATTTTAAACTCATTGTCAATCAGATAAGGGGAACTTATGAAGTTCACCATCAAGATCTGGTTCCTTATTATAGATCGGCTATATCTATGGCTTCTTCATTTGAAGGGTTCTTCATTGAGCATGTTAGGCGAGCATGTAACACAGAAGCTGGCGCTCTTGCTAATCTTGCGGCGGTGTTAGCTATTCCAATTAGACGTCAACAAATGATTGTTGTCTGTAATCGAGAATTATTTTATCTCAAAAACAATCTAACTTTAGGACTTCCAGTTGGCATTGAAGAATCGATATCTCATGCTGTCAATGCCACAAGAGGATTTAGATTAAGTCGTAAATCATTATCATCTTCATCTGATTCTAGCATGGAATTCATCTTCAGTAACTCAGCTGAGACTCAGAATACGGATAAAGATTGGAGACTTCCATTCTTAGATTTCGTATTGTATGATATTCTTCCAGATAATCCGAGTGAGGCAGCATCTATCAGACGATGATCACTCAGATTCTATTACAATCATACTACAAAAACCTTATATCGTCGAGCTTATGATGGTTTACTTCTTCGATGTATTGTTGGTGATAAGGCCCAACAAATTGTCCGCGAAGCACATGATAGAATTTGTGGAGCACATCAGCCTGGACCAAAACTTCAAGACCGTATTCGACGTATGGGTTATTATTGGCCCACTATGGTATCAGATGCCATCGAATATGCAAAAAAGTGTAAAGCTTGTCAAATCCATACGGATTTTATTCATCAACCCTCAGAATTTTTACATCCAACAGCAGTATCATGGCCCTTCGAAGCTTGGGGCATGGACATTATCGGTCCGATCAATCCGCCGTCATCAAAAGGTCATCGGTTTATTCTCGCAATAACCGATTATTTCTCCAAATGGGCTGAAGCTATTCCTTTATCTGAAGTCAAAACTTCTAATGTCATCAACTTTATCAAGCACCATGTCATATATAGATTTGGTGTTCCTCGACGCATTATTCATGATAATGGACCACAATTCGTCAGTCAGAAATTTACTCGATTCTGTGACGATTATCGGATCAACAATGTGTCTTCTACCGCATATAATCCGGCAGCTAACGGATTAGCAGAAGCTTTCAACAAGACCATCATCAAACTCTTAAAGAAGTTTGTTTCTACCAACAAACGTAATTGGAGTGAGAAACTCGGTGAATGTTTGTGGGCTTACCGTACTACAGTTCGTAATGCTACTAAATGTACACCTTTTTCTTTGGTGTATGGATGCGAAGCTGTTCTTCCATTAGAGATTCAAATTCCTTCTTTAAGGATAGCAATCGCTAATGAACTTACCGTCGAGAATAATGATCGTCTTCGACTTCAGGAATTAGAAGCTCTGGATGAGAAGCGATTGTCTGCTCAACAGAATATCGAATTCTATCAAGCTAGAATTTCAAGAGCTTTTAACAAGAAAGTCAGAGTTCGAGCATATCAAAAAGAAGAACTTGTTCTAACAGTCAGACGTCCTATGACTATGACTCATATGAGCAAAGGCAAATTCGACGCAAAGTGGGAGGGTCCCTATGTTGTGAGCAGAGTTTTCTCAAATAGAGCTTATCAACTCTCAGAACTGGATGGTCGAATTGTTATGATGTCTATTAATGGCAAATTCCTTAAAAAGTATTATGTATAAATATAAATACTTGTAAATTATCAGACAAGTTCAAGTCCATAAATAAAATTCAAATTTTATTTCATCATATGATAGTACATGATATTAAAGAAGGTCACTATCATCTTTCTCTATATTTGGACGTGGATCGTTGCCGTCCTTCTCGAAAACGCGATCAGCAAAAGAGCTGAGAACTTCTTTGCTGGAACCCACGAGGAATTTGCAAGCAGCCATCCTCATGGCTTCCTCTTCTTCAGTCCTTCCTGGATCAAGCAAAAAGTCCATAATTTCTCGTGGTGGCTTGGGTGCAGACGAACCTTCGCCTGCTTCTACCTCCTTCGGCTGAACTGGATCGGCAGAGCGTTCTTCAGTGCCCTTCTGAACCTTCGGGGCGATTTTAGCCTTCTTGGATGCTTCTTCAGACGACATTTTTATGTTGAAGAGTAGAAGTGTTCATTCTTGTCAGATTTCTGCTATATTTATAGGCAGAAGTTCCTCAAATAATGAAGCATCACATTCATCCGACGGTTCGCCCGTTCATTAATGCCTGACGGTTCATCCGTCCATTTATCACATTCATCCGACGGTTCGCCCGTTCATTAATGTCTGACGGTTCATCCGTTCATTTATTACATTCATCCGACGGTTCGCCCGTTCATTATAATCCGACGGTTAACCCGTTCATTCATCATCATCTGACGGTTCATCCGTTCTTTATCATTCATTTTAGACGGTTTATCCGTTCATTCCATCATTTGTCGGTTTTCCCGTTCATCCCACATACATTTACGATTCATCATCGTTCATCATCCATGTCAGTATCATATTTATGAAAATGATATATAGTCTTTTGATTCTCGAGTCCAAAGATCATAAAAAATTGAGTTCAAAGATATTTTTATGTCTGAATTCTATTTTTTCCAATCAGTATTAAACTAAGATCATTTCTGGTTTAATATCATCTGATAGAATTACAAAGTTTGTTTGTATATTCAATTCTATTGAAATGTGTCATGTATTATTTACCTATGAACATATTTTCTATGAATATATCATTATCAAAATAGCAAAACCAAAAATCAGATCAAGAATTCTCATTTATTTTCATTCAGAATCAAAACATTGAATACAAGTGAAACTGAAAAAGATTCATTTATTAGGAGTTATTAGCTCCCTGATACGATCAAGAACAGCATTCATTTTCTCTTCATGAGCTTTTCGAACTTTTTCTGCTGCTTCAACAGCGACATTTTGTTCATCAAAAATGATAATAGCAGATTGGAGACGATTAACTTCTTCAATTTGCTCTGTCTGCATCTGCTCTCGCTCCTTTTGAAGAGTTTCACAGCGTTCAGCTTCAGAAATATAAGCAGCAATGACCTCAGCTTGCTCTGTTTCTATGACAGCAATTCGCTCTTGAAGACGAGCCAACTCCAAAGTCCAGACAGATTAGAATGAAAGTCACGCATCATTGCTAGAATCACATTGAAGTGAAAATGACAAAATATACGCTGACAGATCAAGACTAAACTATCCAGAAGATGACTTTCAGAATTCTGCATGACTATTTCAAAATCGACATCTCTGCCAATATATGAAAGAAATCACGCAGAGTCATGAAGACTGCGTGACTATTTCAAAATCGACATCTCTGCCAACATATGAAAGAAATCACGCAGAGTCATGAAAACTGCGTGACTATTTCAAAATCGACATCTCTGCCAATACATGAAAAATCACGCAGTCATGAGAGCCATGCTCATTTACGTGAAACACAGAGCTTCGTAAACACGAAGATGTGAAGTATGGCCGACCCTAAAGAGGGGGCATACTTTATTAATATCCTTTGCCCTAAGAAGGGGGGATATATTTTTGAAGTTCATTATTTGTCTTAAGATCCTAAGATTTCTATGTGGAGTTCATCTTCATCAAAGTCATCTTCATCAAGTCATCTTCAACAGTTCGTATCCCCATCCATCACTTACGCTGCATAGGAGGATGCGTGGCTTCGTGTCGAGGGAGTCTGTCGGTGGTGGCACGCGAGGAAGTCGCAGGAGCTTTCCCCTTGGCCTGAGCGTCGGTTTTCTTAGGAGCCATTGCTGCTAAGAAGGAGGAGAAGAAGTCGGGGAAGATGAAGTTCGTCGGGGAAGATAAAGTTTCTCTTCTGTGGATTCTTTCTCTAAAGCAAGTAAAGAACGAAAGAAGTGATTTATGGCTTATTTATAGGCTCATGAAGAATTCCAAACGGCAATATCATTATTTGCCTCGATTTAGGAGCTTTGCACGGGATCCTGATTGCACAGAATCCCAACAGTCCAATCATTTCGGAGTAAATCTCTCTCTTTAAAGTCATCTCAGCATGACTAAATTTATTTTATCATCTCGATTTCAAAGTATTTCGAAATAATTTATCATTTTTCGAAAACTTTGAAGGGGGTTTTGTAGGCCTCAAAAAAAATGAAAGTCACGCTGAGTTGATCAGGACAAAGTCTAAAAGTCACGCTGAGTTGGTCAGGATAAAGTCTAAAAATCACGCTGAGTTGATCAAGACAATGTTTAAAAGTTACGCTGAGAGACAGCTCATCATTTATCAGAATGTCAATATGACTGACAGCACGACAGTCAAAGAATGTCTCCTCGTATGCCACGTATGCACGGAACTCGAGAGATCACAGTCGACTATTGCGTGACTTTCGAAATCTTCTTCAACAAGACTCAGCCTTCATCAAGTTGGCGTACCAAAAGAGCTTATTGTCATTTAATGCGACTGACAAAAGGCAATCAATGTCAGAGATTTTGTGTCAGTCGAGGCACGTCGAATCAAGACAGCTGGCCGTTCTGACTCAAGTCTGCGTGTATTTTGAACTTCTATGTTCCTTCCTCAAGTCTGCGTGGATTTTGAAGCTTTCTGCCCCAAGTCTGCGTGGATTCTGAAGCTTTCTGCCCCAAGTCTGCGTAGATTCTGAAGCTTTTTGCCCTAAGTCTGCGTGAATTCTGAAGCTTTCTGCCCCAAGTCTGCGTGGATTTTGAAGCTTTCTGACCCAAGTCTGCGTGGATTTCGTTCTCAACAAGCCCGCGTGGATTTTATCAAATTGGAGTACGTGGCAGCCATGCCACCGATCTCTCACCTGCGTGTCCTGTAACTTGCACACGACTCATGCATGATTGCCATGTGTCCAACAGTTACAGGCCACGTCCAGTAACTGCTCATAACCTTGCATATGTTAAATCCTGCGTGATTTTCAACTATGTACAGGTTGTGAAGACATTTATCTTTTCAGTTATTTTTGACTCTATAAATAGAGTTCTTTTCTCATTCATTGTACAGAGAGATAGATATCTAAATTACTGTCAAATTTTTTAGAGCTTTTCTTCTTCGCATCGTCTAAGGGATAAAGCGATCGTCTTCTAGATCGGATTCCTACAGTTGTATTTTCCCAGAAACACAATAAATAAAGTGAATTTATTTATGGAAAACACTAGTATTTGCCATCCAGAAGACGTGCCACTATATTTTTGGGTAGACTATCCATATTATATCTAAAGTCAACCCTCTCGAAATACTCATGACTAAACCGGGCTCTCTCAATTCCCGTTTAGCTACATGGGTAATGTTGTTGACTCCGTACGATATGATCTTCGTTCCTGAGAAGGCAGTAAAAGGCCAAGCATTAGCTAATTTTCTAGCAGCTCATCCGGTGCCGGAATCGTCTAAACTCTACGATAAAATTCTTGACGAAGTGGTGGAGTCTAACACTGCAACTGAAGAAATCCTCATTTGGAGAATGTTCTTCGACGGCACATCAAGAACAGGACCCAAAGAAAATATCGTGGCTGGAGTAGGTGTCGTTCTCGTGTCACCTGATCATATGATTATACACCGTACATATTCTCTCGTAGAACCATGCACCAACAACGTGGCCTTATATAATGCCCTATTAATCGGCCTGCAACTGGAAAAACAACTGGGAGTTGACTATCTAAAGGCTTACGGCGACTCCAAGCTAATAGTTAGTCAGGTCCGAGGGGATTATGAAGTTCGCCATGAAGATCTCATCCCTACCACATAGCAACGATCGAGCTGGCATCTACTTTCGCTGGATTCTTCATCGAGCACGTGCCTCGACTATATAATATAGAAGCAGATGCCCTAGTTGGTCTCGCTGCTTCCTTGACCGTTCCTACCAATACACAGCAGTCGATCACAGTGACTGGTCGAGAACTATTCGGTGTGAAAGATGTCTTGCATATTCATCACAGTTATGCAGCGAAAGCAAACATCAATGCTAAAGACTGGAGATTTCTTTTCATAGACTACGATGTCTATGGAATCCTCTCCGAGGACCCGAAGGAAGTAGTATCCATCCAAAGATGATCCTTCAGATTTTACTACGACACGGCTACCAAGATGCTATACCAACGCTCTTACGACGGGCTACTGTTACGATGCTTCAGACACAGAAGCCAAGCATACACTTCAGGAGGCTCACGATGGAATTTGTGGTGCACATCAACCAGGCCCTAAATTACAAGATTGCCTCAAACGAATGGGTTATTACTGGCCCACAATGATAGCGGATGTTGTTGAATATGCAAAGAAGTGTAGAGCTTGCCATTTCCACGCCGACTTCATTCATCAACCTTCGGAGTTTCTATACCCGACGGCAATATCTTAGCCATTTGAAGCTTGGGGCATGGACATCATAGGATCAATCAGCCCGCCATCCTCCAAAGGATATTGGTTCATCCTAGCTATAACCGATTACTTCTCCAAATGGGCGGAAGCTATACCGCTCACCGAAGTAAAGACATCAAACATTATCAGTTTCATCAAACATCACGTCATCTACCACTTCGACTTACCTCGCAGGATCATCCATGACAATGGTCCATAGTTCGGAAGCTATGTATTCTATCGGTTCTGCGACAAGAATCGAATCCAAAACATAGCCTCTACTGCCTACAATCCAGCGGCTAACGGACTAGCAGAAGCCTTCAACAAAAATAACATAAAATGTCTCATGAAGTTCGTGTCTTCAAATAAGCGCGATTGGAACGAGAAGCTCGGTGAATGTCTATGGGCCTACCACACAACAGTCCGAACTCCAACAGGCAGTACGCCATTCTCTCTGGTTTAATGGAGCGAAGCAGTTCTTCTCCTGGAAATCCAGATTCCTTCTCTTCGGGTAGCCCTAGCCAGCGAGCTGACTACTGAAGAGAGCTACTGTTTGCGACTCCAAGAGCTCGAAGCGCTAGACGAAAAACGCTTATTAGATCAACATCGCATTGAACTATACCAAGCATGCCTTTCCAGAGCCTTCAATAAAAAAGTGAAGGAAAGGATCTTCCAAGTCGGTGATCTGGTCCTAGCAGTGAGAAGACCGATGGTCATGAAGCATAAAACAAAAGGGAAATTCTAGCATAATTGGGAAGGTCCATTCGTCATAGAATCGGTGTATTCCAACGGTGCGTACCGGCTGACCAAACCTGACGGTGACTTGATCATGATGTCTATCAATGGTAAGTTCCTGAAGAAATACTATGTGTAACCTTTTTTCGTTCACATATGTTCACTCATGTAAATGTACAGTGCGATGTTTATATGATTCAAAAAAAACTATCTAACTATTATCCGTATTTCAAGAGTCTTGAATACGCCCTGGATAATAGGTCCTCTAAATATTTCCCCAGTGGAATCATTTCCTTTTTGACTCTGTCCAAACTCGGTTTGACGAAAATAAATTACGTCCCTATTACCTCTGAATTGTTTTTCGATAATTATTTCTCCAGCAGAATGATTAAAAGTTTTGCCACGTCCACATAACCTCTGACAAAGCATTCATCAAAGATAGTCATGTCCATACTACCTCTGAACTATCTACTGCCCCCTAAAAATGTTATACATCTTTCCACGTCCATATTACCTCTGGTCAGATATAGAACATCCTCTGCTATTACGTCCACATTACCTCTACTAGCAGCTTCATTCAACTTATTATCTATATTCAAATAACATGAATATAAAACAGATAATACGTCCACATCAAAATTTTCCAGCGGAATACCCACCAGTAATATCCTTGCTACGTCCACATTACCTCTAGCATCGATATTTCACAAAACCACATCCATTTCCGAAAAGATTTTTCATTTTGTACTTAAACATCTATCAAAAGACGAAAAAAGGGTACAAGAGCCATGACGGCCAAAGAAAAAAAGAATTACAAAAATCTACGGGATACACAGGCGGTTTATGCTGTCCCTCAGAGCAACAATCTCGGCTTCAGATTTCACAGCAGCTCGGCGCCGTGCCTCTTCTTGGCGAGTGGCTTCATCTTCAAAGAGGACCAGATCAAGATGCTCCCCCTCCAGCCTCACCAGCTGCTCTTCTAAATGGGCAGAAGCGGTGGCAGTTATGGCAGCCTGGGACAGATAATCCTCTTATTCAGATGACGTCGCCCTCAAGTCAGCTTCCAACTGGGCGATCTCGTTCCTGATCTACGCAATGTGATTGTGCTTCTCAGTGATCTGTATAGCCAGCCTGTTCTTCGAGGTAGCACGTGCCTCACTTGCAGCGTTGAATTGGCTGTACTGGTCAACCAGCTCGCCAATCTCCTGAATAAGGGTGTCATTCCTTGCCTGAAAGGTAGCCTTCTCCTCCGTAAGAGCTGTCATCAAAGCCTCGTCCTCTACGTGGAACAGTGATTTCGGGCTCCGCTGTTTGGCATCCCGAAACCGGGCCACTTGATACTCCAGGTCGTTCAGAACTTTCCTCAGAGTGTTGGCCCGCTCCTCATACCCGGCTATGCTCTCGAGGACAAAAATGCTTCTGATTATCGTGTGTCACGTCCATATTTTCTCTGATACCGATAGTCTTCCGACTCGACACCTATACCCAATCCGGGATAAAAGACATGGTGTCATGATCACAAAATCTATCATGACCATGTTATCTCTGTTAGGTTTTATTTCAAATCTATTACCCATACTGCTGGCATGCCAAAGGGTAATAGGTCCACGAAAGTATCATTCCAATCTATTTGCTCGCATTTTCGGATGCACAAAAGGGCAACAGGTCCAAACAAAAAAAGAGAGGGGGATCCCCCAGCGGGATACCCTTTACACAAATACGGTATTTGACTCTCTAATATAAGCACCACAGATACCACAAGCAAAGAATAGAGCGAATGTATTCTGTTTATTCAAAATCAGTGATATTCAAAGGACTACAGCCTATGCGCCCACGTGAAGGATCGGCTCTCTGCATACTATGCGATTGTCCCTTGCTGATGTGGATGACGTATAAAGGATGGACCACTTCAAATTCTGTTCTGATGAATCTCTCAGTTCAGATTTTGAGGAAAATCTCAACAGTCATATCTCCCTGACAGGCTGGCCAAATACTATGCGCCCAAGGAGAGGGCCGTGCTATGCGCCCATTGCCTCGCGAGAAGACAATCTATGCTTCTTTCAAAGTATTTCGAACTTGTTCAAGTATCAAAAACTTTGAAGGGGGTCCTATAGAAGCATGAAATTTTTTTAGCAAATATAGCTCTATGCGCCCAAGTCAAGTGTAGCTCCATGCGCCCAAGTCAAATGTAGCTCCATGCGCCCAGACAGTGCAACTCCATGCGCCCACTCAATGAAGCTCCATGTGCCCAGTCAAGTGTAGCTCCATGCACCCAGTCAGTGAAGCTTCATGCGCCCAAGACTAGCGCTCTCGAATGGAGGACGCATAGCCTGAGACATGGCTATGCGCCCAAGCCTGACTCAGTCAAAGATATGATCAAAACGTGCACCGAAGAACATGGCCACGTCAGTCTCCATGAGCAGTCGTGTACCGAAGCATGCGGCCACGTCAACACCACGACCAACCCACGATCTCGCAGCCAGTATGCGCCTACATCCTATGCGTCCAAAGCAGGACTATGCGCCCACACAAGAACCAGAGTGTTTCCTCATGTGGGCGCATAACATCATTCCAGCTCAAGAACGACTATAAAAGGGGGGCCTCACCCCTCTTCAAAACAAAGAACGAAGAGCATTTTCAAGAGCTAAATTGCTGTACTTCTTGCCAGTGAGCCGAGTGTTAGCAATTTTCTTAGGTTTTCTCCCACTTTTGTAATCGGAGTGTCAACGGAGTAAAGGAGCAACTGCCGCTCGATCTCCATCGTCCCATTCCCCAGATTTCTTTTTTGTACTCCGGGATCCTCAACGCAGGATCTCTCAGGCGTACTCGATTTGTGGTGCCTTGTGCCAATAAAAGAAAAGACAGCGTTTTCTTTTTCTTTTTTTGTGTGTGTCCACAATGAGTCCTAAAACATAGATATCCTAACAATGAGTATCTTGGAACATAGATAAATGGGTGTAGCTATATAGACACATAAATATAAGGGTATATAAGAATATAGCCTAACATGCCAAATAGAACTTAAGGGACTAAGTCACTCTAACTTATAAAAAAACCAAAGAGTTTAGACCAGGGACTTAGAAGACCAAGTAGATGGATACATCTTAAATCCTTTATTGACATTGGAATTTGTAAACAACATGTTACTTGGACCTCGATACGGATTCTGACCTGTATCCGCAGCTCAGGACCACAGGCAAGTATACCTTATCGAACTCATTCAGTATTTACATATTTTCTTTTCTATGATATATTGTTTCTCATATTGCTCCTGCTTTATCATCTACTACTTCACTCGTTTTCTCGTTATACATGCACGTAGAATTGATCTTGTCTTCCATTATTGCTCATGGTTTAGATTTTCGTGTTCTTGTATATTTCTAGAGATTGTCATTGACCAGTAATATGATGCCTTGCTTCGATTGACTTGAGTTTGACTTGATCGGATCTTGTATTCCTTTAGGAGAGGGAATTGATTCTAGGATTGTCTATTCTCGATTTGGAGTATCTTGTATTGTACTACAATCGAGACATACTATAGATTAGGAGTATCTTGCATTGTACTACAGTCTATAGGAGTATTCGATTGATTGTTAGCCAAGTCTAGTATTACATTTTCCACATGACATGTCGTTCTTAGATGCTCTTCTTGTACTGTTCTTATCTTTCATACATGTTACTGTCATATTAGTAGGCATGTTTTTATGTATCTTGTTAGTCCTCTAAGGACATGATGATCTCTTCAGGTTTAGCCGAGGTTGATCCAGGTGCATAAGAGCAGGTGTATGAGCTGCGTCACGGTACCACTGCAGCTGATGATGTCTTTGATGCTTAGCTTAGTTGGATCTTGTTATTTTATTTTCATGTCTCTATTTTATTTTCGTCTACTGGTAGTGGATTTGTGTCCACCGAACGTAACTTGAATTCTTGATAAACTTGATACTTCATTTTATATTTTCATTCATTATTCAATCTCATTTGAGTTAGTTGTATTCTCTAATTTCTGTGGATGAGATATAGATTGCCATGTTGGTTACAGATTCTGTGACTTGTGAGTTTATAGACAGCATTCTACCATCGATACTGCGGCGTAGGTTGAACTTGGACACAGACTCGTATCCCTAAAAGTGGGTGCGGGTCGTGACAACATGTCATCCCTTGGGGGTAAGCTTGTAGACACCCAAAATTCTATATCGAAATCATGCATGCACAGGCCTTTAATTTGCAATTGGAAGCATAACTGATACCATTGCGAGAGTGAGAAGAATAGTAGCTATAGTGTAGAATTCAAGGCTTAGTCTATTATTGTATTATACTGTTGTTTAACACATACGGAAAGATTCATGTCGAAGCGACATATATTCTTATGCTTGATGGACCGTCACTGTGGGAAACGCTCAACCCATATTTATTTCAGTATATGGAAGATTGTTGGATTTTTCCTTATATTCATAGAGGTGCTCCTTCTTGAGAGCTAGAAAGATAGTCCTACATTGAAAAATACTCCAAGTGAGTATATCAATATAATACCATATTTGGTGTAAATAGATGAGCATAGGGTGGGGGGCCCATATGGTGGGTAACATGTAGGATATTTTCTTGTAGGATTAAGTTTAAATCCTCAAGAAAGCATTTATTATTTTTGTCACACTCTTGGAAAAAATTCTTTTGGAGCAAAGCCCCAAGGTGCTTAGTGACTTGTGTCACGAACCGCACCCGCTTTTCGGATGCGAGCTCGTGAACAAGCCAGCTACATATCGAACGGACTCCAGCACGACTCGAATACGTAAATACTGTAACGGCTAGGATAAGCTGCCAAATCATGGCAAACAAATCTATATCTCAATCCACAATAAGAATAATAAACATGAATGAACACTATGGGTCGTGGTCTGCAGCCCACTAGCATAAATGTCCGATAAGACTAAAGGAAATAACAAGAGTCTAAAACTGAATCAAGAAACAGGATATCTCATGATAAGGTAATATAGAG
This sequence comes from Iris pallida, assembly GCA_029216955.1. NCBI lineage: Eukaryota > Viridiplantae > Streptophyta > Magnoliopsida > Asparagales > Iridaceae > Iris > Iris pallida. The sequence continues at coordinate 5,449,239 of JANAVB010008599.1, read as the reverse complement.
CACGAAAGGATAACAAAGTAATAATGATACCTGAATCCCACAAGAACCGTAAATCCTCCGCCATCCAGAACTACTAGCTAACTCCATGCAATCGCTAAACCTGAAGAGATCATCAGGTCCTCAGAGGATATAGCAAGATAAATAATATACATGCCTATCTAACAGTTTTATAATGCGCTAGAAGATAAACAAGAAAATAGGAACACGATAAATGACCACGAACACAAACACAAATACTAACACGAACACTAACACAAATACGAACACGAACACAAACATGAACACTAGAACAACTATGCATAAATGAACTGCCGGATGAACGATAAACACGAGATCAATGGAAGAACCAAACCCTCATCCCGAGTGTGGACTCACGGGTTTGAACTAAGCACTAACCCTCGTCCCGAGTATGGACTCTCTGATTAGCTCACGGCAAGACACCCTCTTCCCGTGTGTGGACTCTCTGGTGTAATTGGTCAACCTTCATCCCGAGTGTGGACTCTCTGGTGCCAATGATCACGACAAACACCCTCGTCCCGTGTGTGGACTGTCTGGTGCACCAAACAACCCTCGTCCCAAGTGTGGACTCTCTGGTCGTATAAAACGATAATTAAGGCTATGGCAGTTCACTTCATGCACTCGTTCTATGACACGACTCAAGCAAGGTACTGACGAGAAACTCCAAGTGTGAACCACAAGACCAAACATGAACACGGCTATATGCAGTAAAAATAACTCAAAAGAATATAATACGAAAAGTACATGTCCATAAACAATCAAAAATGAAAAATAAAATACAATGCATGTAAATAAAACTGTAGAGGGAGGCAAGGTATACTTGCCTGGTGGTAGCACGAAGAACCAATAAGATACCGACAACTGGCACGCCATAAAGTCCAAAATCCACAATTAGCTCCGAAAGCTGAAACAAACATTGCCAACATTCTCAGAATAGTCAAATTAGCTAGGATTGCCTGTCCTTAAGTCTAATTCTGGACACAGGGGCAAAACGATAATTTTGGACAAAAATGATGTCCGCCGTTGGACCCGCTTTGCACCGAAAAGCGTGCCAGAGTCAATGATCTCTAAAGTCGTCAAACTATATGGCAACAGATCCTATTTTCTGGTACGAATCCAACCGTATGTCCAGAGTTGGATTCCGGCGGGCCGTGCACAAAATCACCCATCGAGTCGGACCGTGGGGCCTGTAAAACGGCGATCCGATCAACTGTCTTAGTATCGGACCAAATTTGGCATACAGGACCAAAAAAATGATACGGTCCGATTGGCGCAAGTTTCGTCTCGATCTGACGAACGTGCACAAAGTAATTGGGAAACTTGCACAGAGACCGATACGATGAATTTTGACGGATACGCATCAAATTTGTCGTGCGCACGCAACCAATTTGAATTCCATCAAAGCCCACACAACCATGAAGCCGTTACGCACCTTTCGATGCCTTCGGTTCGTGACCACGTCGCCCGAAATGGCGGGACGCACGTCGTATCGAAAGATTTTATTGATTTTAAAACAGATTTTCGGTCAAGTTCGGGATTCGATTTTTTGATGCGTAGTCGATAATTTCCAAATCCACAAAAAGGGTTGTGAAGCCCTATATGTTGTCTAAAAGTGTCTTCAAGTACAACTTTGAAACTGTTACAAGATCGATCGAAATTGGTCTTCGAACATGGGTGTTTGGACTGCGAAGATGTTCAATTTTAAACAAGTTTTTCACCAACTTTGGGCTCGACTTACGACGCATATAATACGATCTAAATTATTCTATTTGAAAGAAATCAGAGAGGCTTACGTTGTCGACATACCAAAGAAAATTTCTTGGAGAACGATCAAGCGAGGATGCGAAAATCTCCTTGTGAAAATCGGCCTTGCAGCTTGTTAATGCTGCTGCTGCTATTGCAGGCTGATGTGCGGCTGTCCCAGGCCGGCGCTCCGGCGGTCGTGCAGTCGGCGGGAAAGTGTGCCGGCTTCGGGGGAGGGTCGTCCAGGGCTAGGAGGCTGTCAGCGTTGGGAGAGTTAGGGTTTTTTGGGTTTTCGTTGTATCGAATCCCTCTATTCCTCGTCACTCTCTCTCTATATATACGAATATATATTAAGCACTGTAGTATACAGAGGGCTTGGGTCGGGCCTGAGGTGGCTTGGGGGCGTTAGTTGGGATTTGTGGGCTGGCCGGGCTGGCTTGGCCTGGGGTTGCATTGGGCTGGGTTGGGGTTATTCTATTTTCTTTGCTTTTTCTTAGCAAATATATATATATATATATATATATATATATATATATATATATATATATATATATATATATATATATATATATATATATATATATATACAATCACTTACGTATATTTTTTTTTTTTATCACTTACGTATATATATATACATATATACACATATCTATGTATATACATATACATAAATATATATACACTCATATACATATATATACATAATATATATTTATATACAATATTTATATATACATACACCTGCAAATATATATATATATATATATATATATATATATATATATATATATATATATATATATATATATATATATATATATATATATATATATATATATATATATATTGATTTATAACTGTATATATACACACATATACATATGTATATGTATAATAAATTATAAATATAGTTATAAATCAATATATATAAAATATATACATATATATATATATATATATATATATATATATATATATATATATATATATATATATATATATATATATAAATATATATATATATATATATATATATATATATATATATATATCCTGGTGTTTATACATATTTATATATATAACTATACCACAAATTTCTATACAGGCAATACAATATTTTAAATATAATCAATAATAATAAAATAATATTATATAATAATAATCTCAATAGTATTGATAATAAAATAATAATAATAATAATAACAACGAATCACAATATCCCATAATCGGTACTGCATCTACTTAAAATATGTCTACATGGAGCCTTTGTGTACACTGGATGCCTACATGGGCTTGGGCTCAGTTCGGATCCAGTCCGGGCTAAAATGGTATAACCGGTTTCTGCAAGGTCAATAAATCTAATAATAATTAATTAAACTATTTCTAATGGTCATGCTATAACTTGGCCTGGTTTTCCTAGTTAGGACACACCGATGGCTTGGCACTCCTCTACCATGGCTAAACACTAGTCCAAACATTCTACTGCACTACCCGTGCCATGATTCCTAGTTGTCTTGTATTTCAAAACTCAACTATGGCTAAAGTCTTCTACCGTAATAACTAACTAAATAATTATTTATAAAAATTCTAAAATCACTATTTAAATCAAATAAATAATAATAATAATTTTAAAAAAAATTCCGGGAAGGGGAGCTACAAATCTACCCACCTTAAAAATAATTTCATCCTCTAAATTCTAATTCATAACTATTCCTTAAAATTCAAGGTCTAGTATTTCCTTAATCTCCTCAAATTTAATTTCTCAAAAATTATTTTATGACCCTCTCTAGTCATTTCATAACTATGAATACTTGAGGACTTCTATCCACCGTTGGTCACACTACTCCTCAAAACACGGTCACTAAAATCTTGTTCTAATTAGTTGCTAACAATTCTACCGACAGATATCTAGGCATATGGCAACTATAATCCCCACATATCTATCAAACAACCAATATTCAAAAATCAAGCAATATTATACTATAACTTAAGAATCTCTGATGAATTCTAGACAGCACGATCATTCGTCACCCCGAAATAGGAAGTGACGAGAATCAAGGGTACGGGAAGGAAAGGAAGAATAATCGAGAGCAAATATGGAGTTTTCAAGGACGTAGAGAATTTCTAGGAGAATTTTCAAGGCAGAGTGGATTGAGATTCCTAAGGGTGTACTCATAGTCGCAGGCTCGTATCAGTACAGTTACGTAACCGATACGATATGCTCTGACCTGCATAGGCCACCAAAAAAACTTGTCACGACCCGCACCCGCTTTTCGGATGCGAGCTCGTGAGCAAGCCAACTACGTATCGAACGGACTCCAGCTCGACTCGAATACGTAAATATTGTCACGGCTAGGATAAGCTGCCAAATCATGGCAAACAAATCTATATCTCAATCCACAATAAGAATAATAAAAATGAATGAACACTATGGGTCATGGTCTGCAGTCCACTAGCATAACTGTCCGATAAGACTCTAAAGGAAATAACAAGAGTCTAAAACTGAATTAAGAAACATGTTATCTCATGATAAGGTAATATAGAGCACGAAATGATAACAAACGTAATAATGATACTTGAATCCCACAAGAACCGCAAATCCTCCGCCATCCAGAACTACTAGCTAACTCCATGCAATCGCTAAACCTAAAGAGATTATCAGGTCCTCAGATGACATAGCAAGATTCATAATATACATGCCTATCTAACAGTTTTATCATGTGCCAGAGGATAAACAAGAAAATAGAAACGCGACAAATGACCACGAACACAAACACAAATACGAACACGAACACTAACACAAATACGAACACGAGCATGAACATGAACACGAACACTAGAACAACTACGCATAAATGAACTGTCGGATGAACGATAAACACGAGATCAATGGAAGAACCAAATCCTCATCCCGAGTGTGGACTCACGGGTTTGAACTAAGCACTAACCCTCGTCCCGAGTGTGGACTCTCTGGTTAGCTCACGGCAAGACACCCTCCTCCTGTGTGTGGACTCTCTGGTGTAATTGGTCAACCCTCGTCCCGAGTGTGGACTCTCTGGTGCCAATGATCACGACAAACGCCCTCGTCCTGTGTGTGGACTCTCTGGTACACCAAACAACCCTCGTCCCGAGTGTGGACTCTCTGATTGTGCAAAATAATAATCAAGGCTATGGCAGTTCACTACACGCACTCGTTCTATGACACGACTCCAGCAAGGTACTGACGAAAAACTCCAAGTGTGAACAACAAGACCAAACATGAACACGGCTATATGCAGTAAAAATAAATCAAAAAATATAATACAAAAAGCACATGTCCATAAATAATCAAAAATGGAAAATAAAATATAATGCATGTAAATAAAACTGTAGAGGAAGGCAAGGTATACTTGCCTGGTGGTAGCACGAAGAACCAATAAGATACCAACAACTGGTACGCCATAAAGTCCAAAATCCACAATTGGCTCCGAAAGCTGAAACAAACATTGCCAATATTCTCAGAATAGTCAAATTAGCTAGGATTGCCTGTCCTTAAGTCCAATTCTGGACACAGGAGCAAAACGGTAATTTTAGACAAAAACGATGTCCGTCGTTGGATCCGTTTTGCACCAAAAAACGTGCCAGAGTCAATAGTCTCTAAAATTGTCAAACTATATATCAACAGGTTTTGTTTTTCGATACGAACCCAACCGTATGTCCAGAGTTGGATTCCGGCGGGCCGTGCACAAAATCACCCGTTTAGTCGGACCGTGGGGCCCGCAAAACGACGATCCGATCAACTGTCTCAGAATCGGACCAAACTTGGCATACAGGACCAGAAAAATGATATGGTCCTGTTGGCGCAAGTTTTGTCTCGATCTGACGAACGTGCACAAAGTTATTAGAAAACTTGCACAGAGGCCGATAAGGTGAATTTCGACGGATACGCATCAAATTCGTCGCGCACACGTGACCAATTTGAATTTTGTCAAAGCCCACACGACCACAAAGCCGTTACGCACCTTTCGATGCCTTCGGTTCGCGACCACGTCACGCAAAATAGCGGGACGCACGTCGTATCGGAAGATTTTATTGATTTTAAAACAGGTTTTCGGTCAACTTCGGGATTCGATTTTTCGACGCGTAGTCGATGATTTCCAAATCCACAAAAAGGGTTGTGAAGCCCTATATATTGTCTAAAAGTGTCTTCAAGTACAACTTTGAAACTGTTACAAGATCGATCGAAATCGATCTTTGAACATGGGTTTCACTACCAGAATACGTCGTTTTAGCGACGCCTAAAGACGTCGCTAAAACGACAATTTTTGTCGCTAAAAATATTTAGCGACGAAATTACCGACGTTTTGGGCTGGTCGCTGAAATGTAAGTTGCTAATCTTCAAAACGTCGCCAAACGTCGCAAGTACCAACGTTTGTCGACGTATATATACGTCGGTATATTACCGACGTCTACCGTCGTGTCGTCGTTGTATTAGCGATATGTTTTTGACGTCGCTACGCGTCGGTAACTTTACCGACGATTACCATCGTGTTGTCGATGGTTTAGTGACGTGTTCAAAGTCGCTACACGTCGGTAAAGTTCTAGAAATTCCTGGGATGATTACCGACGTGCACCGACGTTTACCGACGTTCTCCGACGTATAATGACGTCGGTAACCAGGAAAATATTACAGATTTACCGACGTTTATCGACGCAAACGTACGTTGGTGGACGTCGGTAAACGTCGGTAAACGTCGCTAAATCTGCAAAAAAATAAAAAAATAAAATACAGAATGTCCATTTCTCCCTGCAGTTTAAAAAGATAACCATTTCTCACTGTAGAATAGGATCCAAACAATCACAGAATGTCCATTTCTTGATGTACACAGGTTTCAGTCCCTATAACCAAGTCTACAACAATCACACAATGTCCAGTTCTCAGAATGTCCATTTCTCACTGTATACAGATTTCAGTCCCTATAACCAAGTCTACAACAATCACTACCAAAATTTGTCGATTTAGCGACGGCCAGATCCGTCGCCAGTCCGACGGGAATTTCTATTAGCGACCGATCAACGAAGTAACGATCCATTTCAATTTGGATGTGAAAATCTGTATCGTAAGACAAAGTAAACATAATCAGTTCTATTTCACATGCTTAATTGCCAAGTATGGGAACGAATGGCTCAGAACACAATCCAAAATTTATTCTAGCATACATTAGTGTGAATCATCTATGTTCTGTACATATGGTATAGTATATGTTCTTATCGTATCTAGTATCTAAAGAATATAACAGAATCAAGATGAACTCACATAATGTAATACTAAGACATCATCTACTACTATATAAGATATAGTGATAGGTTGTCGTATCATCATTGCCGAGGGATGAGGGTCGGAGGACAGTCAACTTTATCTACGGCTACATAGTTTCTGCCTCGCCAGTCGAATGGCTTAATTGCCAAGTATGGGAACGAATGGCTCAGAACACAACCCAAAATTCCTTCTAGCATACATTAGTGTGAATCATCTATGTTCTGTATATATGGTGTAGTATATGTTCTTATCGTATCTAGTATCTAAAGAATGTAACAGAATCAAGATGAACTCACATAATGTAATGCTAAGACATCATCTAATACTATATAAGATATAGTGATAGGTTGTCGTATCATCATTGTCGAGGGATGAGGGTCGGAGGACAAATACCGCTCGAGTGAGCAAAAGGCATACAGCCACTTCCCTTCCTCCATTCACCCTCTTCCTCTCTTACGCTATCAACGTCACAACTTTTCCACCTCAAGTTCTGATCAAGCATCTTCCTTCTCCTCTCCTCCACCATGGCTCTGGACCCATCTACTCCTCCCTACTTCCCTTCTTCTTATTTGACTCTCTCAGCCACATATGATATCCACCTCAAGTGTAGAGTCGGGAGAGAAGAAGTGGGTAGGAAGAGGAGAGGGAAGCAACACAGCCGAGAGCTTGACCCGGAGGAAGTACAAAGGTTTTCTTCAACATCCGTAGGAGAACTATAAGGATATATTTTTTCACAACATATCACCTTGTCAAAGACCCTTAATGTGAAAACCATGTTACCGCGGTGTCGGAAGACTAACATGTCATAATTTTCTAAGTCGTGTGTTTTGACATAATCTTCCAAACTCTTTCATGCTATGTAGTAATGCAAGATTACTACATAGGAGAAAAGAGTTGGGAGGATTATGTCAAAACACACGGCTTAAAAAATTATGACATGTTTGTCTTCCGATACCGCGGTAACATGATATTCACATTAAGGGTCTTTGACAAGGTGACATGTTGTGAAAAGATATATCCTTATAGTTCTCCTACGGATTTGAAAAAAACATCTGTACTTCCTCCGGGTCATGCCGCCGGCTGTGCTGCTTCCCCCTCCGCTTCCTGCCCGCTTCTTCTCTCCCGACTCTACACTTGAGGTGGATATCATATGTGGCTGAGAGAGTCAAATAAGAAGAAGGAAAGTAGGGAGGAGCAGATGGGTCCAGAGCCATGGTGGAGGAGAGGAGAAGGAAGATGCTTGATCAGCATTGTTTTCCGGATCGTCCTCATCAAGGCATAACGGGCTGCTCAGCGTGCCCAGCTTCTTCAACTTCTCGCTGGCTGCAGAGTCGAAATGGGAACGGGTCCTCTTTGCCGGCCTGGAGCACTGACCCGCACTCGTCGCCGCGCTACCGGTTTTCTCTTCTCCTCTGACGCGGGTCATAAGAAAAGAAATTTCGTACCTCTTCTTCACATAAACATCATTGCCGCCTTGTACTCGAGCCTCCTCGTCTGTGACGCTATCCAACTTCTCGGTGCCTACATTGCCACTCGAATCTCCCTTTCGACTCGTATCGTCCTCTTCTTCGCCTATCTTTTCGCTACCTGTCTTGCAATTATCTGCTATCACCGTCGACTCATTCGACTCCTTCTCCGAGTCTTCCTCCTCCTCCTCCTCCTCCTCGGAGTCATCGGAGAAGGAGTCGAATGAGTCGACGGTGATAGCAGATGATTGTAAGATAGGGAGCGAAAAGACAGGCGAAAAAGAGGACAATACGAGTCGAATGGAAGATTCGAGTGACAATGTAGGCACCAAAAAGTTGGATAGCGTCACAGGCGAGGAGGCTCGAGTACAAGGCGGCAATGACATTTATGTGAAGAAGAGGTACGAAATTTCTTTTTTTATGACCCGCGTCATAGGAGGAGAGAAAATCGGTAGCGCAACGACGAGTGTGAGTCAGAGCTCCGGGCCGGTAAAGAGGACCCGTTTCCATTTCGACTCTGCAGCCAGCGAGAAGTTGAAGAAGCTGGGCACGCTGAGCAGCCCGTTATGCCTTGATGAGGACGATCCGGAAGACAATGCTGATTCAGTTTTGCCTTCCTTGGATGGTATTGATTATGTAGATCCGTGTATAAAAGAGGAAGATATTGGGAGTAGAGTGGACCGGGAGGGAAATGAGAGATTGGAAGCTGGGTCAATATCCAGGAAGTGAAAGAGAGTCGAGGATTCTGATAGGTTATCGTATCATCATTGCCGAGGGATGAGGGTCGAAGGACAGTCAACTTTATCTACGGCTACATAGTTTCTGCCTCGCCAGTCGAATGGCTGCAGGGACTATGTCCTGATCACCATGTCGTACCGTAGATTAATGCAAATGGAGCTGGAGACAAAATACAGAAACCAAAATACAAAATACAGAATCCAATCCCTGGGTTCGCCAAAAATACAAAACACAGTTCTAATTCATATGTATTTTAAGTGTGAGAACGGATGGCTCAGAACACAACCCAAGATTCATTCTAGCATACATTAGTGTGAATCATCTATGTTCTGTACATATGGTATAGTATATGTTCTTATCGTATCTAGTATCTGAAGAATGTAACAGAATCAAGATAAACTCGCATAATGTAATACTAAGACATCATCTACAACTATATAAGATATAGTGATAGGTTGTCGTATCATATTGCCGAGGGATGAGGGTCGGATGACAGTCAACTTTATCTACGGCTACATAGTTTCTGCCTCGCCAGTCGAATGGTTGCAGGTACTATGTCCTGATCACCATGTCGTACCGCAGATTAATGCAAATGGAGCTGGAGCCAAAATATAGAAACCAAAATACAAAATACAGAATCCAAAATACAAAATACAAAATACAAAATACAAAATACATAAATCAAAATACAAAATACAGAAACCAAAATACAAAATACAGAATCCAATCCCTGGGTTCGCCGAAAATACAAAACACAGTTCTAATTCATATGTATTTTAAGTGTGAGAACGGATGGATCAGAACACAACCCAACCGGAGAGGATACTCTGAGAGATCCATCTGAGTAGGACGTATACTCTGAGAGATCACCTTTACAAGAATGATATCAGTAGTAGGATTTAGTGTTGGAGGAGATATTATCAGAGTATACGTCCTACTCAGATGGATCTCTCACCGTTACTATTTTTTCTGACAGCATGGTGGATGTGCTCCGTCAACAGATTTTTGCTCCGAGCCAAAACTTTGTCCCGGAACTCAAGTGGACATCCTTCGTATAGAGCTCGAGTGAGAGATTCCTGACAGCATGGTGGTCTCCTTTGTCAAAGTATCCGTGCTCGTCCCACAAGCAATGTGGAATGAGCACGGATACTTTGACAAAGGAGACCACCATGCTGTCAGGAACCTCTCACTCGAGCTCTACACGAAGGATGTCCCCTTGAGCTCCGAGGCAATGTTTTGGCTCGGAGCAAGAATCTGTTGAGGGAGCACATCCACCATGCCGTCAGAAAAAAATATTAACGGTGAGAGACCCATCTGAGTAGGACGTATACTCTGATAATATCTCCTCCAACACTCAATCCCACTATTGATATCATTCTTGTAAAGGTGATCTCTCAGAGTATACGTCCTACTCAGATGGATCTCTCAGAGTATCCTCTCTGGTTGGTTGTCGTATCATTATTGCCGAGGGATGAGGGTCGGAGGACAGTCAACTTTATCTACGGATATATAGTTTCTGCCTCGCCAGTCGAATGGCTGCAGGGACTATGTCCTGATCACCATGTCGTAGTCCAATACAATCCAGAGATTGACACAGTACTAATTCATATATGTAGTCCAATACAAATAGTCTAATACAAAAACAACCCAATATAAATAGTCCAATACAAATAAGTACTAATAGCTAATGAGAACCACGCAGCTCATGCAAACGCTCAGTGATACGATCACGCAACCACCTCGAAAAAGCGAGATCTTTGGCGTGAGGAGAGATGTAGTCCCTTGCAAGTGTTGCATGAATAGAACTCCCGGTCTCACTAGCTACCGGTGCTGGATGAATAGAACTCCTGATCTTACTAGCAACCGGTGCCACTTCCTCCTTAACTGTAGGAGGAGCCACCTCAGCATTCACTATTTCCCTCAAACGACGTACCGCTCCTCGGGTCATGGATGCCATCTGGTAAGATCGATAGTCACAAATAATATAATTGTAACAAACACTAACCTCAATAGAATAAATACTCTCATAGCTCAAAATACTAACACATGCTCACGCCTTACTCTTGTGACACTCCCTTTCAAACACAAACACACACCTATATGTTCCCTTACACATGTTGCCATGTTACCTGTAAAAATAGGAAACCCTTGTTGTCTAAAATAAGACACAATTCTACAAAGAGAACCATACTGTAGAACTCACACTTTTCTTCTTCTTCTTCTTGGGATTTTTGAGTATTGAATCTTGAGACATATATAGCTAGAACTTACGAAGAATGGAGTACCATACTTCAACAAATAGATATTGACTAATTGGTTCATATACTTCAACAATAAAGAGAACTAGGGGTTTAGTAAAATTTTATTAATCTTCCTATACTCCAGTGATAGTTCTTGGTTTGCGCATAGTTTCAGATGTAGGACGGATATAGAAGACTTTTATATAATGACAACTTATATTAACTAACATTTTCTTTCTCTTTTACTTCTTGTTGTACTTATGTGAGCCCCAACTTAAACCTAGGAAGCACAAAGATGCCTCAAACTGGTTAGTGTCAAACTTGTATTAGGCAAAGACACTCACCAAAATATGTATATGGAGTTCTTCTCGTCCTGTCCTTTCTGCTTTGTGTCCAATACACATCTATACATCATAACTAAAACCAATTCTATTACAGTGGAGAGAGACCTCTAGTGTACCCTGATGGCTCTTGGATTTCAGAGGTGTTTGAATAATACTATCAGCCCATTACAACAAACAAATTGTATTTCTCTTTAGTAACATCAACCCTCTAGAACAAACAGATTGTATTTCTCTTTAGTAACATCAACCCTCTACAACAATCAAATCATACTTATTCGCTTCGATTCCGTCGAATCAATAATTCGCCACGGACGTGATATCGTACAAGTCTATGTTGCACTGTACAAGTCATACTCGTGTATATTTATAAAATAGTTATTTTTGTAAAAGTTTTGCAGCGGATAAAACAGATAAATTGACAACATAAAACAAATAAATTGATAACTACATAGGTGTTGCTATCATTTTTTGTAATGCAGCGATCCTTAAAATTTTCGACCATTAGGGATATTGGTAAACTAATATACCTAGATTACCCAAAAGTACACTTGTGAACTAGGATAAAATAATTAGTTGTGTACTAAACGTCTCTAAGTGTAGGAATGTTGCAAGGTAAAACAATGTATCAAACACTATATCGAAACCCAAACCCAATATGCAAATCCAAATTAATGCAAAAATACACAAATGTAAGTAGGGGATTAAGTGTACAGAGGTGAAATACATATATATGCATGCTTGGGTGTGTCCACGTATCCAACAAATGGACACAAAGTGTCCAAAACCTCACGAACACACTGTATCAGTGAACACATGGTCGTAATGTGTCTCCGTGTCCATTTTGGACACGAAAAACACCTCAATTAGGGTTATTACCTTCAGTCTCCTCGTGGTGGTGGAGGAGAACAAGTTCGGTGGTGGAGAAGGAGGATCTCGCGGTGGAGGAGGAGGAGGATCTCGCGGTGGAGGAGGAGAAGGGGCTCGCGGTGGAGGAGGAGGAGGAGAAGGGGCTCGCCGGAGGGAGGAGAAGGGGCTCGCGGTGGAGGAGGAGGATGAGCGGCGCCGGAGGGAAGGGGTCGGGCTGTCGTCGAGGTCGGAGAAAGAGGGGCGGGAACAAAAAATTTGGTGAGAGGGAGAAATGAAAAGTCGAACCGAGGAAACCCTATTTAGCAGCAAGTTAGCGACGTCTGTAAATACGTCGCAAGGCGTCGACTTTCCTTTAATATTCGGCAACGCCATAAGCTTTGCGATGCTAAACGTCGCTGAACTAATAAAACTGGCGACGTTTTTCGACAAATCAACGACGTTGCTTTTTATTACACTAAAGGTAGTCGCAATATGTCGCTGTTTGTCACTATCAGCGACGTGTTGTGACGCTTACTTTTGGCGTCGCTAATTCCTGAAATATTAGCGACGTTTTAAGTTGGCGTCGCTAATTTCGTCGCTGATATGGCTTATTTTGGTAGTGTGTTTGGACTACGATGATGTTCAATTTTGAACAAGTTTTTCACCAACTTTGGGCTCGACATACGACGCATATAATACAATCTAAATTATTCTATTTGAAGGAAATCGAAGAGGGTTACGTTGTCGACGTACCAGAGAAAATTTCTTAGAAAATGATCAAGCGAGGATGCGGAAATCTCTTTGTGAAAACCGGCCTCGCAGCCTGTTAATGTTGCTGCTGCTATTGCAGGCTGATGTGCGGCTGTCCCAGGTCGGCGCTCCGACGGTCGTGCAGTCAGCGGGAAAGTACGCCGGCGTAGGGGGAGGGTCGTCCAGGGCTAGGAGGCTGTCGGCGTTGGGAGAGTTAGGGTTTTTTGGGTTTTCGTTGTATCGAATACCTCTCTTCCTTGCCGCTCCCTCTCTATATATACAAATATATATTAAGCATTGTAGTATACAGAGGACTTAGGTCGGGCCTGAGGTGGCTTGGGGGTTAGTTGGGATTTGTGGGCTGGCCGGGTTGGCTTGGCCTGGGGTTGCATTGGGCTGGGTTGGGGTTATTCTATTTTCTTTGCTTTTTCTTAGCAAATATATATATCTATATATATACAATCACTTACGTGTGTATATATATATATATATATATATATATATATATATATATATATATATATATATATATATATATATATATACACATATCTGTGTATATACATATACAGAAATATATATTCACTCATATACATATATATATACATAATATATATTTATATATAAATACACATATACAATATTTATATATACATACACCTGCAAATATATATATTTTTTTTCTGCAAATATATATATATATATATATATATATATATATATATATATATATATATATATATATATATATATATATATATATATATATATAATATATATATATATATTTTTTTTTAATATATATATATATATATATATATATATATATATATATATATATTTTATACACCTGCAAATATATATATATTTTTATATATATATATATATATTTATATATATATATATATATATATATATATATATATATATATATATATTTATATGTATATGTATTAATAAATTATAAATATAGTTACAAATCTATATATATATATATATATATATATATATATATATATATATATATATATATATATATATATATATATCCTGGTGTTTATACATATTTATATATATAACTATACCACAAATTTCTATACAGGCAATACAATATTTTAAATATAATCAATAATAATAAAATAATATTATATAATAATAATCTCAATAGTATTGATAATAAAACAATAATAATAATAATAACAACGAATCACAATATCCCATAATCGGTACTGTATCTACTTAAAATATGTCTACATGGAGCCTTTGTGTACACTGGATGCCTACATGGGCTTGGGCTCAGTTCGGATCCAGTCCGGGCTAAAATGGTATAACCGGTTTCTGCAAGGTCAATAAATCTAATAATAATTAATTAAACTATTTCTAATGGTCATGCTATAACTTGGCCTGGTTTTCCTAGTTAGGACACACCGATGGCTTGACACTCCTCTACCATGGCTAAACACTAGTCCAAACATGCTACTGCACTATCCTAGCCATGATTCCTAGTTGTCTTGTATTTCAAAACTCAACTATGGCTAAAGTCTTCTACCGTAATAACTAACTAAATAATTATTTATAAAAATTCTAAAATCACTATTTAAATCAAATAAATAATAATAATAATAATAATTTCAAAAAAATTTCGGGAAGGGGAGCTACAACTTGGAATCGGATTCGGACTCAAGGGCGCAAAGTGGCACCATAATAGCGCACTTAGCACATCAACATCATCACATGGTGCTTATGCACATTTGTTGCCCTCGTGCGCTCATTTCTTGCGCGAGGTGCATGCGTGGGCGATTCCGGACTATGTCACAGGCTATGTGCGACTATGAGCGGTCTATGCACGAGCTATGTGCGGCTATGCGCATTTACGCATATGCATGCAGACGTTGTTGCACTACTCCGTGCATGTGCATGAGCTTCTACGTTGTTGGCTAATGCGTGCATGAGCAGTTGTGACTGCGTTGCTATGCGCATATCTGCAGATAGTGCTATTGGCGCATAATCCCACTGATTGTGGGATTTGAATGGTTATGGAAAGATTTGAGTCAATTATCCATATCCCATTTTTGTGATATTTAAATTTAATTCATTCCTATCTTTTCACAATCTATTGGCGGGCCATGATTAGGTTTAGGATTTCCTTCATAGTCTACAAATACTCTCTTCGTGCCCCTTTGAGAACTTATTTCAAAAAAAAGATACAGAAAAGAGTATTTTCTACTGGAGTCCAGGAGTTCCTGTGAGTCACTGCAAAGGTGACGGCGAGCATTGCAGAAGTTTCTTTGTGAAATTGTTGGTTCCTGGAATCATATCGTGTGGGGACAAATCTTTCTTTGAGCAACGGTGATCTTTATTACCCCAACAAGCATTGTCTTTTGTGTCTTCTTCTACTTCTCTTAGTTCTCATTGTTAGCGTTCTGTCCCGATTGTAACACATTTGCAAGGAAGAAAAGATTACACTGTCAGTTTGTATTTGCAAAGAGAAGTCGTAATCTGAATTTGATTATTGTATTCAGTTGGAATTGAGTAATCTTATGGCAAATTTGTTTGCTGAACTTCTGATCTCGATTAAAACTTCAGGATCAGAACAGAGAACAAATCTCCTGTTGAGGTATTGTGTGGTATCTTTGTTCCTGACCTATGTTCTTCTATCTTTTGATCTGTCTCTGGACTAACAATTAGGATGCGTTTGATTGCAAGGTGGAAAATATGTAAAAAAGAAATTAATTCCATAGAATTATTTTCCTAGGAAAAAAAAATTCCATGAAAAATTTAATTTGGGTGTTTGATTGCCATTATTTTCCATGGAAAATAGTTATTTTCCATGAAAAATGATATTTTTCTATGGGTTGGACAAGTTTCATTTCCCACCCTTTTAGATGAAAATATGAAAAATGATAGTTTTTTGAAAAATAATTTCATAGAAAATATAAGCTATCAATAACTTGTGAAGAAGTATAACAAAAGAACACCAAACAAACTCCATTGAACAATTAAATCCCCCAAAATAACAAAAGAACACCAAACAAACCACTTCCTAAACCCAGAAATAGAATAAATAAATAAATAAATAAATAAATAAATAAATAAATAGAGAAGTATAAAATGAAAAGAAAAAAATAATAATAAGAGCGCTAAGCAAAGCGATCATTTCAAATTAGCTGCACGCCCGGACCTTCTTCACAGAAAGAGGGCTCATCACCTCCTCCCCTTCCTCCACCCAATCAAACTCCGACGTCGCAGGCATGTTCAAATCAAAGTCCCTAATGCTCGTCCCCAATGACGTCGAGCATGACGAAGTATCCCAATAATGGCATCTCTTATGCCCGCCGAGCGCCTGTCCAGTTGCGAAGCTCCTGTGGCAAACGGTGCACTGGTGAGCACCCGACGACCCACCACAGGAGGAAAGTGACGAGACGGGTCGTATCAAGTCGAGAGGGGTCGGCCTGCGGTGGCTCGACTTGTGGCCACCTAGCGCTTGATAGGAGGAGAAGGCCTTGTTGCATACGGAACACCTGTAGGAGAGCTTTAGAGCACGAGGCTGCAGGTTGGTGCCATTCTTCGACAGCATGACGAGGCACAGCGCGAGAAATTCGTCTTGCGTCGGCGGGACGGAGCGCTTGCGCTTAGACCATGGGCTCGCGATAGGAGAGGTTGGTAATTGGGGTGTCATAGCTAGTGATCGACGAGAACTATTGTGAATTTACAGAGAATTGAGGATGGATCGATGAAGAGGAAGTTTGTTTAGCTAAGGAAGCAAAGAAGTGATGAAAAGAGAAGAATGAGGAGAGAGAGAATTTATAGAGGATAAAGACTAGTCGAGGAAACAACTAAGAAGCTTCAGGGTTTGCTTAACGTCCAATTGGAGAGTTGGGAGGGAGGTGCAAGTTAAAGTGGCGCATGTGGTGTGTGTTTAAATATAAGAAAATTTTGGTTGATGCCCCTACTATGGAACTCACATTTTATTTAGCCCTTTCACCCATTCCCAACATCTCCACGAAATGGCAGAAATAGAAAGAGCAAAAAATTTACTGTACAGATAATAAGTTGTATAAAATTAGTTAAAAAATAAAAAGTTTTTGATAAATTAGATACAAAGATAAACATAATCAGACGGTCTGACGGAAAATAAGCATGTTCATTTTATATAAATTGTGAAAATAAATTTGTTGAGAAAAAAAGTTGTTGAGAAAGAAAGCTAACTTTTATATAAATTTCATTTTTAGTACACAGGTATAAAACTTTCATCTATCTTTCATGTATATCTAATTGTCAATAGTCTGGACGATCAACTCCTCTAAAATTGAGAGGGGATCTTCTTTGCATCGTATTTTCCGGGGGCACATCACCACCTTCTTCTTGGGTATCCTTATGCTGCGTAGGAACTGGTGCTGATGGAGTCGTTAGTAGCTATGTATAAGTATTAACATTTAACCTTCTACGGAGATCATTGGATATATATATATATATATATATATATATATATATATATATATATATATATATATATAGCATAAGTGCACGTGCCTTGCACGTATTTTAATATTATTTTAATTAACTTAGGAAGATCAAAGGGTAGTCTTCTTAATTATTAAGTTATCTTTATTAAAATTAATGAACAGTTTTTAATTAGTATAGATATGCAAGGGTATTTTCGGAATTCAAAATTTTCACCATCCAAGTTTTCCTATATATATATATATATATATATATATATATATATATATATATATATATATATATATATATATATATATATATATATATATATATATAAACACACACACACGTCCGGTGCTCCTAACGTAAGTGGCAGGGGGGCGCTCTCGGCGAGGAGACCCGGGATCGAGCCCCCCCCCCCCCTCCCGCACAAGCCGGCTGGGTGGCAGTGGCCACGGACTTTTGTGAGGATGACCGGACACCCAATATATATATATATATATATATATATATATATATATATATATATATATATATATATATATATATATATATATCCCTTCACTTTTGCATCCCCCAAACATTCCCTTTTTCATATCCATTTGTCACGACCCGCACCCTTATGAGCACTATCACGCCCCAGAACCAAAATACTGGAGAGCGGGGGCGGACATAGCCAGCTACGTATAATGAAATGGAATCCATCTCACTATACGGTCACGGCTGTCTAGAAATATGAGGATTTATCTACAAGCCATCAGTCTCTTAGGGTCAATAACAAGCCTAATGTCCCAATCTCAATAAGTAATGATAGTAACAAGATATCAGATCACCAAATATACAATTGTAAGGCGTCCCAAACATTACATATCCAGATGATCATGAAGCTAGTCGTACAAAATATAAGGACTAGCAAGAGTTAAGTCATACATGATCAACCTCGAGTTGCCAATCATGTTTACAGTCCGTAGGCAGACAGAAAGTAAAGTGCATCGAGCTAACAGGTGCTCGTCGGCTAAATGCCTCAAAAGAATAATGTACAATTACAGTGGGAGAACAAAAGAAACCCACTCGTTGCCAGGATTTCCTCTAGTGGTCACCATCTGGCTGGAAAGCAGGTAGATCCTTTGCTGGTGCTCCGGTATCTGGCCATACAAAACCAGCTGGGTCAGACCCCAGAAAGAGCAAGTGCCACAAAGGAGGCTTCACTTAGGAACCCAAAACCAGCAATTAGCACAATAATAATAAGGTAATAAAGAAAGGAATTAAGGAAAAATATAACAGATGATATACGATAAGAAAACTATGGGACTATTCAGATAACCAGGTTACAACCCGTAAACCAAACAAGGACCGGGGTTGTAACCCCTCGTCTGAACGGAACTTGGATTCTCCCACCATTTATCAGCAAAATATAAGAAAATCATGACAGGTAGCAATTCTTGTGCAGGAATAAAGACAAGACTAGACAGGTTATTCTCATACGATCAATCACGGCCAAGCAATAAGTACGGCTTGCTACTTTAACTAACTAGGGTTATCACAGGCCTAGTTATGTGAGCACCCTGAATTTTGGGTTGATTTTTTTTATTTTTATTTTTATTTTCTGATTGATTTAGTTTTGATAAATAATTTATTCTGTATTTTTCCTTAAGTGTACTTTTCCATGCCTTTGATATTTGGAGTATCAGGGATGTTCAACTCTGAAAATCTTCTTCACGAGTTTGGGAGTGGACAGGATTACCTTCTTGATGGTATATAGTGTCCCACTCAAACTTGTTCCCTTATGCTCTTTTTGCTTCGCTGAACTTCGGGTCGAATTAGACCGTTTGATTATTAATTGATTTTTTCACTCTTTTTCTTGATCATTATTAGCACGTTACCGTAACTTTTAATTTGGGAGCGCAAGACCAGTCTGTTTCTTGAAACCAACTTCTCATGCTTGATCTACTTGAGACGCTCGTCACCCATGACCTTTATGTCCAACTCAGACACGTCATTTTGTGCTCCATTTGATTCGCACAACTTTTTCGACACGTGACCCGATTTTATTTCACTCTACAGCGTCACATTCATCTTCCAACTTGATTTGTGGGTCCCCTGTCGACCAAAACCTGTCCGCCCCAACTATGGACATGGCCCACATTGAGCCTACTACCCATCCGTCACTTGTGTCTCATTTATTGGAATATCCATGTGCTACTTATTTACTCATGATCATTAACGCCTAAATTTAATTCTATTATTGCACAATGTCCGATTTTGACCCAATCCGGCTCCACCGAGCCCAGCCCAGCTTCGTGCTACCCTCCATCATGACACCCTCGTATTTTTTGCCTAAAAATATTAAGTACTCATTTTACATATTTTTTCTATATTTATTTGGAATTTTTCTTGAATTAAATCCTATAGAAATTACCTATTTTCTCTATTTTCAATCATAGCCATTGATTCCCTCTAACTAAATCCTAATCCCCCCTCACATTCATAGCAGCCAACACCCATGCAAGGTGTCGGCCCTAACTCTAAGGAGAGAACTTTTTCTCCCTCTCTCATTTAATACAACCTTTTTCTCTCATTCTCTCTTCTCTCTCTCTCTTCCCATGCAACAAACCACAACAACAACTCAACAAAAACAACAGCAGCCCACTCCTTCGCACCCCGACCTCCATTCTCCTCCTCCCTGGCTCGACCACCCCCTGGCCGGCCAGATCCGCCGCGCCGCCGGCCGTCGACCACCAGCTCCGCCACCATCGACTCCTCCTCTTCCTTCCTCCTCCACCTCACAAAACCAACGCCACCACCATCAACTCCACCCCATCTCGCCATGGCCGTGCGCCGCCATCCACCGCCTTTGCTTCGCCGTGGCCACTGCCCTTGCCTCGTTATGGCCAGGCCGGCCTCCCCGTACGAGCCCAGCACACAGCAGCAGTCGCTGCACCGCAGCAGGAGCGCACACGCGCACGCGCGGGCCACCGTCGTGCGCTGCCGCGCCACCGCGTGGGCCGCCATGGCTCGCCGTGGGTGCGTCCCACCCTGGACACTCCTCTCCTGATGGCCACCGTCCTCCGGGATGCGCCGTCGAGGCGATTCGTGCATTTTGCACGACGTTCCGTCATGACGAGCTCGGAAACGATGCTGAAATCGTGCTCCGTCGCAGCGACTTCGCATACGTTTTCCCAGAGATTCGACCGTTGGATCGGCAATTTCTTCGCTCCATCGCAATCTCGGTATACCCACCTTCGCTCATGTCAATTTTTGTTCGTTAATTTTATCGTTTGGTACATCAAAACCGGCCACCAAGTTGACCGTTTAAATTGTATTAAATTTGGACTGTTTCGCGGGGCCAACTTCGTCAGCTTGTATCTCCTCCACCGCAACTCCGTTTGGCGTGCTACCAGTTCCGGTGCGAAGCTTGTATAACCCTCTTACTACCCTCCAGTTTCGTTTCATTGTGAGCTTGTTTGATTGGTTGAATTCGACGCCAAAGTTGGCCGTCTGAATTCATAATTTCCAACTTGTAAATTTCTATTTTTGAACACGGGACTCCAGATTTCATTTCTGACACCACCAGTAGACTTGTGGCATCGTTCTGGCATGTTTTCATATAAAATTTGTTAGATTTGGAGAACGTGGGCCCGGGCATATTTTTTGGTGCAAAGCGGATCCCACATTCTGGGTCAACGGGACTTTTTGACGCCGGCTCATCGAAATCCAATTCCGGATATACCGTTGAGTTCGTATCGTCATTCTGGACTCATTGACATATAATTTGCTAGGTTTTGGTGGACATTGGATCGGACACGCATTTCGGTGCAAGTCAGATACCAATATCCGGGTCAACAGGTCATTTTGAGATCGGCTCATCGGAATCCAATTCCGGAGATACCGTTGAGTTCGTATCATCATTCTGGACTCGTTGACAGGTAGTTTGCTGAGTTTTGAGAACTTTGGCTCCGGCACGCATTTTCGTGCAAACCAGAATTCCAAGTTCTGGTCAACGGGCCAAATTGAGATCGGGTCAACGGAATCCAATTCTGGAGATACCGTTGGGTTCGTATCGATATTCTGGTTTTGTGGACATATAATTTGTTATATTTTGTAGACTTGTTTTCTTGCACATTTTTCAATGCAAAACGGCTCCGACACGGACACTGTTTTGACCCGAAATTACCTTTTTACCCTTGTGTCCAAATTGGACCGTTGGATAGGCTATCCTAGCTAATTTGACCGTTCTGGACACGTTGGCGATGTTCATTTCATCGTCCGACATTGTTTGTTGATAATTTCTCTGAGTTTAACCTTTTTATAATTAATTAATAATTAATTCATATAATGTTCGTATTTCGGGATTAGTACAACGAAACTGAGATCAGTCAATTACAGTGATCTCACATCGCTGAAATTGACAAGTTGGATACGTGGATCACTATAATAAGATTACCAACCTTACCGATAATTTTTTTATCTCGATTTGCGTGTCGTAAGTTTCGACGTACAAATAACGAAGTACACTTTATATTAGACTAGAATTGACCCTGTTTGACCAGAGTTGACCAGTTGACCTAAAGTCAACTGTAAGTCAACACTTGACCTAGTTTGACTAGATTATTGACCGGAGTCGACCTAGAGTTGTTTTGACTTAGAAGAACCTAGAATAATGTAGATTGATTATAGAGATTCATTTATTACAACTTGAACACCTTGTAACCTGTGTTGCTTTAAATAGGACTCTGTGGCTTCAGTGGGACCCCCTATACTTATCAGCTGTTCAGGTTATCGAGGCGAGTACATTCTCTGATCATTTTATATCCTGCTTAGAATTATATCCTGCTTAGAATTATTTCCTGCAGTAGATTACTTTACTTGTACTGTCACGTTGGTCATACGGATTGGTACTATATGGATCCCTTCTTGAGATGTTATCCTTAGGGAGCATCAGGTACTACATGTTCTGTGCGTTTCACTTACATGGCGTATCATATACTTCATTGGTTCTTTGAGCACTTACGACATACACTCTTATGATCGTAGAGTCTTCCTAGAATCCTTATCCCATTTATGGGACTACTATGTATCACCTTCGGGGTCTATCACCTTCGGGGTCTATCACCTTCGGGGTCTATCACCTTCGGGGTCTGTTACATAGCATCATAACATAACCTGGCTGGATCCTTGTGTATTAATTGGGGGTACGGAGGAGTAGAAATGGACATGTGAATAATACCCAAGTAGTATCTTATCAGAATCTCTTCCATAGTGTCTTATCAGAATCTTCTATGCCATTTACATGTCTATATTGTACTCTGACTCACTAGCCACATGTTAGTTCTTTATTTATAGTAGATATTTCTATTACAGCTCTCTCTCTGTTTACATACAGCATTTCTTTCAGTACCTGTATCTTACTTTACTGCATGATTATATTTTCTAACCTGCTATGAACTGTTGAGATGTAATATGCTCGCTCCTGTCCTGACTGGACCTGTTGATAAATTTTACAGATGGCCTGGGATTGCCTGCTAGCCTAGAGGAGACACAGTAGGGGTTGTTTAGGTAGTTATTTCATTTTGTCTGGAGTTGTAATTACTTTGTGGATTACTGTATCTGTATTTGAGTTTTGAGATATATTTCTGGGTTTATGTATCTTAGACACTTAGACTTCTATCTCCTGTATCTCTTTTGGATTTCATGTTTTATCTATCCTTATCATGCTCTACCTTAGATGTGATTGAGTCTGTATCTGCTATATCACCCCCATTCGGGGAGTATAAACTGTTTAGTCTTATACTGTTAGATGCATTGAGACCTAGGACAGCGTTCTACCGCCGACACTGCGGCGTAGGCTGGGCGTTGTTACGTTCTCGTGCCCTAACTCTAGGGCGCGGGTCGTGACAAGTTACTAGCAAGATGCAATGAGAATTCCAAGTCCGGTTACCTGTTTGTTACTACCTGAGTGATCCCAACAAGAAAAGAAAAAGATAGCAGGATATAGCAGACACACTGTAGTAAGATACATGTGTCCTAAGGTACCACACTCGACGGCGGGCTGGAAGTGCGCTCATCTCGACGGATAGCAACAAATCCCATGTATATATATATAAGGCCGGGACCAAAGGGGCAACAGATAACTGGGGAATTCTCCATGAACTATTTGATCCATCTAGTCATTAACCTAGCCAGATTCAGTATGAATCCCTGATCGTGGGAAACCAGGGATTCATGTCCTAGACATGATGCGAGACAAGATGGGTTGCTTACACAAGCACATTCAATACAATCACCCACGGTGTTAAGAATTCACTTAGCATGTCATGTTAGCCGTCGCAACAGCGTTAAGTTATCAAGTCATGCTACAAGTCAGGAGTGCGCCGCCACGTGCCACTATCAAGTTATCAAGTCACAAGGATCAATTACAAGTTACAAGTTAGGTGTGCACCCCACTGGGTCACTAGCAAGGAGATCAGAGAATACCAGGATCATAATTCACAGAAATCCCGAAAACCGT
Source organism: Iris pallida (assembly GCA_029216955.1). Taxonomy (NCBI): domain Eukaryota; kingdom Viridiplantae; phylum Streptophyta; class Magnoliopsida; order Asparagales; family Iridaceae; genus Iris; species Iris pallida. Next base: position 5,424,838 of record JANAVB010008599.1, on the reverse strand, counting down.
ACTAGTCATAAACAATTACTTGAAAATCGTGTTAGGCCGTGTCGGGTCAAGAAAGTCGTGCTGTGTTGAACAAGATCTCAGGAAACCCAATCCACAAAAGAGAAACCAAATCGAAAAATAAAACCAATACTCCAAGAGCCAATGGGTTAAGCAAGGGGCCAGGGGGTTGGGCGTACGCGTAAGAGCACGCACACAGGGTGAGCATACACGCAAAAGCACGCACGCAGGGGAGCATATACGCAAAAGTACGCACGTAGAAGAGCAGCATACGCACAAAAGCACGCACGTAGGAGAGCTGCGTACGCACAAAAGTACGCACACAGGAGAGCTGCGTACGCACAAAAGCACGCACGCAGGGGAAAACGTACGCACAAAAGCACGCACACAGGGGGAAGCGTACGCTCAGGACATGCGTACGCTCAAGTCAGGGCACGCTCAAGTCTGCGTACCAGGGCACGCTCAAGTCTGTGTACCAGGGCACGCTCAAGTCTGTGTACCAGGGCACGCTCAAGTCTGCGTACGCAAGAGACACGCTTCCAACAGGAAGCGTATCCAAGTCTGCGTACGTAAGAGACACGCTTCCAACAGGAAGCGTACCCAAGTCCTGCGTACGCAAGAGACACGCTTCCAACAGGAAGCGTACCCAAGTCTGCGTACGCTGCGCTAAAGAGCGCGCGTAGCTCAGTGGCGTAAGCTAAAAAGCTCTGCATACTGCTCACTGTCTTCTCCAAACCAGCAAGAACTCTATGGTTAAACCCAAAGCTTCAAAAGTTCATAACTTGGTCAAAACAAGTCCAAATCTAACTATTCAAAGGTCAAAATTGGGTAGAAGAAAATTTCCTACCACATGGAACCATCAAAACTTGAAAACAAAGAAGTTTGATAGATCAAAACCACCAAATCCGAAAATAACTAATTTCTAGATCTACAAGATTTAAAGCCTCAAAATGGAAAATGACAAGTTCTAATGTTGATCACCATGTCCTAATCTAGCAAATGGACAAATAAAATAGGATTCTCATGTAGAAGCAAGTTGCACTTGCCTATGGGTGTGGAGAGTTGGGTGGAGGAGGAAGAAGAAATTTAATGGAGGAAGTAATGAAGAGAGAGAGTGTTGGTAGAGTTTTTAAAGAGGATGGGATGTGGTGTGTTGAGGGTGGAGCATAGGCTAAGGTGTTCCAATACACATTAAACCAAACCAAACCAACCCAAACCAATTAAAACCGAGTCATGACAAAACCCAAAATACAAGAAATACAGAAATTCTACCAGTTGAGAAAAATAAAAAAATACATGCCAAAATCCAGATACGAGTATAAATACGAAATACGGGAAATACGGGAAATACGAGAAATGAGGGTGACAACTCTACCCACCTTAAAAGAATTCCGTCCTCAGAATTTAATCAAGAGACTAGAGATGTCGGGACAGCTATACTATCGCAAGCAATCTATGCTACCAATCAATCATACAATCATACATGCAAACAAGGAATCGAAGTGCAAGGCATAAGGAAGATATTACACCTTACGAGCCAAACCGATTGGGATAACGTGATCGGATATCATCCTCACACTCCCACGTTTGACTCTCCCAAGGAACGATGAACTCAAGCAACACGAACTAAACTGATAGTCTTGCGCTTAAGGTCTCTCTCTTTGGTCAAACAGGGACACGGGCCTCTCCTCATACGAAAAGGTTGGTACCAATAACCATTTTTGAATGATCTAGGACATGGCTCGGGCCGGGATATACCGTTGTAATTAGGATACATGAAACATGACATGTGTCCCGCATAACGACGGTGGAAAGCAAGACAAAAGGACACAGATACCTCTCTGCCGATTCTGGATCTGGGCCTGGGCCAGGGCGAACTGTTGTGGCCTCTGTTGCTGGAAGGCCAGGGCTTGAGACGGCAATGGACCCGGGAACGGGAGCTGCTGTGGTTGGTGAACTGGAGCTGATTCTGGTGCTGGTGCTGGTCCCATAACCGAGGGACTAGTTACTGTCGACGATGATCTGTTTCTGAATGGACAAGATCCCATCATGTGGTCCGGCGAACCACAAACCAAGCACAATCCCTGTGCTCTGCGGCACTCAGTAACAACATGCCCCGACTTCCCGCAATGAGAACAACCCGTTGCGAAAGGCCGCTTCTGCTTCTGCTGCTGGGGATAGGTCGGGGCAGAATGCTGTAAGGAGGTAACCGAATCTGTCCTCGTAGCTCCAATGGTCAGGGCCCTAGCTGCCGGGGCCGGTGCTGAGGATTGGTTCATCTGGTCGTGAGACCGTTTTCGATCTCCGGTCCGGTCCGCTATCCTACGGGAAGTGTACTCATGCCTCCTCGCTGCTCGCAAGACGGCATCAAAAGTTCTGTGCTCGAACTGCTCAATTGCAAATATGATCTCCAAGTGGAGCCCCTGCTGAAATCGCTATGCTCTGTCTAGCTCGGTTGCCACCAAGGTGGGAGCAAACCGACTCAACCTTGAAAACTCGGCCGCATATCCGTCGACCGTCCTGTTCATCTGCCTGAGATTACTAAACCTGGTCTGTAGGTCATATCTAGCCACTGCGTCAAAGTACTTGGTCTGAAACATATCACTGAATACCGCCCATATGACAGGCGTACCTAAACTCGCAGCTTGCATAGCCCACCAGCTGCGGGCTAGGTCTAGTAACTGTAGGCGCACCACCGCCACCTTCTCTGCTTCAGGAGTCCTGGCTGCCTCTAAGATAACTTCAATGTCCTGTAGCCAGGCATCTGCAGCAATAGCATCCTCGCTGTCATCGAAGAAGCGAGGGTTCAGGCGCTTAAAATTGTTGACCGCAATGTTCCCTTGAGGTCCACTTCCGCTCATAGCATCTTGTACTGCTTGCTGCATGGCATCACCTCGACGGTCCTGAGATGCAAGCAACTCACGGATGAGCCCTATCAAGACCCCATCCTCTGACCCTGCTGGCTGAACTGGCTGGACTGGGGGCATTGGTTCTCCAGAAGGCATGGCTCGGGAGGCAGCTGCGGAGGACTGATCTTGATCTTCTTGTTGTTGCTGGTCTGCCGGCCGAGCTTCTTCTGGCTGATCAACAGGAATGATGCCACTGAAGCAATAACGTCAGGAATATTAAGGAAGGACCAGGATAGAACAATGATGCAAGCATGTTATCAAGTCAGGGATCCAAGGAGATAAGAAGATACGAGTGGAGATCAAAGGCGAGTACAGATTGAGACATCTATCCGGTAAACCCTCACATTTCTTGATTGATAAGACCTGCATGGGCCACCACTTAAACCGTGTCACGCCCCAGAACCAAAATACTGGACAGCGGGGGCGGACATAGCCAGCTACGTATAATGAAATGGAATCCATCACACTATACGGTCACGGCTGTCTAAAAATATGAGGGTTTATCTACAAGCCATCAGTCTCTTAGGGCCAATAACAAGCCTAATGTCCTAATCTCAATAAGTAATGATAGTAACAAGATATCAGATCACCAAATATATAATTGTAAGGCGTCCCAAACATTACATATCCAGATGATCATGAAGCTAGTCGTACAAAATGTAAAGACTAGCAAGAGTTAAGTCATACATGATCAACCTCGAGTTGCCAATCATGTTTACAGCCCGTAGGCAGACAGAAAGTAAAGTGCATCGAGATAACAGGTGCTCGTCGGCTAAATGCCTCAAAAGAATAATGTACAATTACAGTGGGAGAACAAAAGAAACCCACTCGTTGCCAGGATTTCCTCTAGTGGTCACCATCTGGCTGGAAAGCAGGTAGATTCTTTGCTGCTGCTTCGGTATCTGGCCATAAAAAACCAGCTGGGTCAGACCCCAGAAAGAGCAAGTGCCACAAAGGAGGCTTCACTTAGGAACCCAAAACCAGCAATTAGCACAATAATAATAAGGTAATAAAGATAGGAATTAAGGAAAAACATAACAGGTGATATACGATAAGAAAACCATGGGACTATTCAGATAACCAGGTTACAACCCGTAAACCAAACAAGGACCGGGGTTGTAATCCCTCGTCTGAACGGAACTTGGATTCTCCCACCATTTATTAGCAAAATATAAGAAAATTATGACAGGTAGCAATTCTTGTACAGGAATCAAGACAAGACTAGACAGGTTATTCTCATACGATCAATCACGGCCAAGCAATAAGTACGGCTTGCTACTTTAACTAACTAGGGTTATCACAGGCCTAGTTACTAGCAAGATGCAATGAGAATTCCAAGTCCGATTACCTGTTTGTTACTACCTGAGTGATCCCAGCAAGAAAAGGAAAAGATAGCAGGATATAGCAGACACACTGTAGTAAGATACATGTGTCCTAAGGTACCACACTCGACGGCGGGCTGGAAGTGCGCTCATCTCGACGGATAGCAACAAATCCCATGTATATATATATAAGGCCGGGACCAAAGGGGCAACAGATAACTGGGGAATTCTCCATGAACTATTTGATCCATCTAGTCATTAACCTAGCCAGATTCAGTATGAATCCCTGACCGTGGGAAACCAGGGATTCATGTCCTAGACATGATGCGAGACAAGACAGGTTGCTTACACAAGCACATTCAATACAATCACCCACGGTGTCAAGAATTCACTTACCATGTCATGTTAGCCGTCGCAACAGCGTTAAGTTATCAAGTCATGCTACAAGTCAGGAGTGCGTCGCCACGGGCCACTATCAAGTTATCAAGTCACAAGGATTAATTATAAGTTACAAGTTAGGTGTGCACCCCACTGGGTCACTAGCAAGGAGATCAGAGAATACCAGGATCATAATTTACAAAAATCTCAAAAACCGTACCAGTCATAAACAATTACTTGAAAATCGTGTTAGGCCGTGTCGGGTCAAGATAGTCGTGTTCTGTTGAACAAGATCTCAGGAAACCCAATCCACAAAAGAGAAACCAAATCGAGAAATAAAACCAATACTCCAAGAGGCAATGAGTTAAGCAAGGGGCCAGGGGGTTGGGCGTACGCGTAAGAGCACGCACACAGGGTGAGCATACACGCAAAAGCACACACGCAGGGGAGCATACACGCAAAAGCACGCACGCAGGAGAGCAGCGTACGCACAAAAGTACGCACGTCGGAGAGCTGCGTACGCACAAAAGCACGCACACAGGAGAGCTGTGTACGCACAAAAGCACGCACACACGGGGAAGCGTACGCACAAAAGCACGCACGCAGGGGGAAGCGTACGCTCAGGACATGCGTACGCTCAAGTCAGGGCACGCTCAAGTCTGCGTACCAGGGCACGCTCAAGTCTGCGTACCAGGGTACGCTCAAGTCTGCGTACGCAAGAGACACGCTTCCAACAGGAAGCGTATCCAAGTCTGCGTACGCAAGAGACACGCTTCCAACAGGAAGCGTACCCAAGCCTGCGTACGCAAGAGACACGCTTCCAACAGGAAGCGTACCCAAGTCTGCATACGCGGCACTAAAGAGCGTGCGCAACTCAGTGGCGTAAGCTAAAAAGCTCTGCACACTGCTCACTGTCTTCTCCAAACTAGCAAGAACTCCATGGTTAAACCCAAAGCTTCAAAAGTTCATAACTTGGTCAAAACAAGTCCAAATCCAACTTTTCAAAGGTCAAAATTGGGTAGAAGAAAATTTCCTACAACATAGAACCATCAAAACTTGAAAACAAAGAAGTTTGATAGATCAAAACCACAAAATCCGAAAATAACAAATTTCTAGATCTACAAGATTTAAAGCCTCAAAATAGAAAATGACAAGTTCTAATGTTGATCACCATGTCCTAATCTAGCAAATAGACAAATAAAATAGGGTTCTCATGTAGAAGCAAGTTACACTTGCCTATGGGTGTGGAGAGTTGGGTGGAGGAAGAAGAAGAAATTTAATGGAGGAAGTAATGAAGAGAGAGAGTGTTGGTAGACTTTTTAAAGAGAGTGGGATGTGGTGTGTTGAGGGTGGAGCATAGGCTAAGGTGTTCCAATACACATTAAACCAAACGAAACCAACCCAAACCAATTAAAACCGAGTCATGACAAAACCCAAAATACGAAAAATATCGAAATTCTACCTGTTGAGAAAAATAAAAAAATACATGCCAAAATCCAGATACGAGTATAAATACGAAATACGGGAAATACAAAAAATGAGGGTGACAAGCACGTGGGTATGTCCAGCCTACGCCGCAGTATCGGCGGTAGAACGCTATATATAACGTCTGTAAATACTACGACTAACAGTATAAATGTACCTGTACAGTATATACTCTCCGAATGGAGGTGACATAACAATACAGTCTCAATCACAGAATAAACTAAGGTAGATAGCTCAGAAGGAAAGAAATATGATAGATGAAAGAGTAAATAAGTCCAGAGTCCAATACAAGCCCAGATATATACAACATCACAGGGTATCAAAATATAATATAGAAACTACAGTCTGATAAAGCTAGCTGGATCGCAGTCCAGTCAAACCTAGCTAATCTATACTACTCTGGAAGTCCAAAATCTAGTGGCTCTACTATAAGGCCACGATCCAAGGCTACTCCATCTGACTCGAGCCCATAATAGGTCGAGCAGTCCGACTCAGAATCATCTGTAATATATCATAACGGTATTCTGTCAGAAAAATGAGCAAGTACAAGCACTAACAGCAGTTCCATGTGAATTGAAAAGTTTTATAAGAGACAGTATAATGAACTATAAGACAAAGATATATGAAGACTTGGAAACCGTTCGGAAGGCGAGTTACAACCCTTAAACCAAACAAGGACCGGGGTTGTAACTCTTCTTCCGAGCAGAACTTAGTCTCCAATCAAGATACAATGTAAAGGCATGTAGAGCATGTGAGTAACTGTATATCATGCATGGTGAGAAAGTACTGAATGTAGAACAAAATAGGATATATGACAAGAAAAGTAAATATAAAATATGCCTTGAATATTATAGCCTAATGTGATCGGTATGGGTCAAGAATCAGGCTTCCAGCCGACCGGCTACAAGTACGTGGACTCGGTCCGGCCGGGATGGTAAGCTATGGAGCAAGTAGTAGCACAGGTCAGGCTATACCCATCGTGTGGTGAGGGTATAGCTATGATACAAGTAGTAACTCAAGGTGGGCATTGATCACACTATCTATAATATTCCCCATTTCCCCGAATAGTATACGGATCCGGACATAGCACGTCATGACGCAGGATTCCCTAAGAGGGGAGCAAGTCCTCTTCAGGAATCGGCATCAATACAAGTACGAGAATCAAGACTAAGCAAGTACCAGTATCCCAAGAAATCCAGGAATGACATCTCATGACAGGAATCCGACAATACTAGTCCGTGAACTATCGTGTCTGAGAATCAAGTAAGACACTACTGTAACACCCTGTTTTCTGAAATTAGGGATTTTTGAAAAATTATTATTTTTATTAATTATTAAGTGTGTTTAGGGCATGATATGATTTATGGTGATTTCTAGTGTGCTTAGAACCATTTCCTAAGTCATGCTAAGTCATGACTTATGACTTGTGATTTTGTTAGTATAACTTAGTGTAAATCCTAGTTTTCTCTAACCTGGAAGTTGCCATGACCATGAGATCTTAGCCATAGGCTTAGAACATCAAATTAGTAGTTTTTGGCCAAAAGGGTATTTTGGTAAATTACTAGACTTTATTTGAGATTATGTGATTTTATTATTATTTAATCATGGTTAAAGTCCCATGATTAGTCCCTAACCTATTCTACCCTAAACTAGAGGTTAGCCACTAATCTAGAAGCATTAGGATGAAGTTTTGGTCATGGGATAAAGTGGTTAAATATCTAGATATTAACTTTATTGATATTTTGCACAAAACACTCCAAATATCTAAACCCTTTACCAAAGTCCAAGCCTTAGCCATGAAGGAAGGGGCAAGGACACCCCCCCCCATGCCATGGCCGGCCAAGGACCCCCCTTGGCAGCCTACACATTCTATTTAACCCCTTGAATTAATTCATGAATAAATTACATGAAATTAATTCCTAGAAAATCCCTTTTCCTTCAACCCTTCATAACTTGAGCAATATTGATCCAAATTCACTCTAGTTTCTTGTATTGGGACCCTACAACATCTAGGGAGCTAAGGGAGGCTAGCAATCAAGGATTTGGAAGCATTGGACATCATCAAGTGGAAGAGCACACACCCCCATTTTCATTGATTTTTCTTGGATTTGCATAATAGGTAATTTCCTTCAAACTTAGTTAAAATCCTGTTTTTTCTTCATGAATGCATTCATATAGGACTACCATAGCTGTGGGTAAAGTTTGGTGGGATTTAGAAGTGGTTTGGTGTCCGTATCGGACACGTATCCTAAGCTAGAAACTCTTGTTTGGTAAAATGCCACAATGGACTTGTTTTTGTGTTTTTGTAAAACAAATTACACAAACTTGTAGCCCTAGACTTGCTGATCACTAAACACGTGGACTGAGCACATTTTCGTGCTGTATTCGTGTCCAAATTGGACACGAACCGACCGCATGAGCCCATCGTGCATGCCCTGCTACGCGACACCGCGTGTGCACTACACAGGCCACTAGGACACGTAAGATTTGACACAGACAAGGGGGCAATGTCTGCGAACATGCACCTAAAGTCTCGTGTCGCTTCGTGTCGTGTCGAGTGAGAAAACTCACTCGCACTGGACACGCGCTGTCAGCGCACACGCGCGCGGGCACGACTTTGAGCGTGTCATGTCGCGTGGACACGACACTAAAGTGTCTCGTAGTGACACGGGCATGAAGCCCTACATGTGGCGTACAAGTGGACACGAGCACGTGGTGTGTCGTGTCCTGTGTCGCGAGTACGACGCGTGTAACCGCGTGCACGACGCTGTCGTAACACGCGTGTATCAGTCGTGTTTTCACGACTGATACGGTGTTCGTTCTGTGTCCACGAGTGTCGTGGACACGTGTCAGGGTGTGGAACGTATAGCCCTACGTGTGGGCTATATGTATGCACGACCACGAGACGTATCGTGTCTCGTGGTGTGTCCACGAGCTCCTGGAACGCGTGCACGATACTGTTATTGTGTGCGCGTATCAGAAGCTTACCCGAGTGTTTGTTTTGCGTGTTTGGACACGTGAAACTGTGTCATGGTATCGTATCAGGAACCTAGGACACTAGTTTATCTATGGGGCATTAGTTACCAACCGTTTGATACGAGCCATAGCTCGGTTTAGTGTGGGTAATTTGAATTACCTAGTTTCGAGCAACTGTGCACAGGTTTTCTGTTTTGGGATTTTCCCAGATTTTGAATATGGATTTCAAACCCGATTTTAGTATGATTAATCCATTGTGAGAGCGTATTTTAGTGTGTATATGTGTAGTATATATGTATATGTGAGTGTGGGTCAATTTTGGGAGTATTTGGTTGGGTATTTGTGGAGTTATGTATATATATACATATGTATGTATATATGTTATTTTGTGTGTGTGTTAGGGTCTGGAACTTGGTTTCCAGAAATCTGGGAACCATTTTCCCCCTTCACTGTCCTGTGTTCACTCCCTCTCTCTCACTGTCCTTCACTCACTCTCTCATTCAGTCTCTCTCTCATTTCCTTTCCCTCTATATATATATGTAATATATATATTTGTATATATATATATAAATGTATATATATATATAAAGGATATATATGTTTGTATTAGGTCTCATTAGGTCACATATAGTGTGTTATGTGTATGAGGGTTTTGTATTATATATAGTACTTATATATTGGTATTGGGTAGTATGTAGATATATATATATATATATATATATATATATATATATATATATATATATATATATATATATATATATATATATATATGTATATCTTCTAGTTATAGGTTTATATGAAAACCCCATGACTAGCCTATGGCCAAGATCACTAGCCTATGGCTTGGGGCTAGCCCTAATGGCCCAAAACCCTACTTGTTGACCCTTGTTGACTAAGGGTTGACCAAAGTCAACCTTAGGTCAAAGTTGACCTAGTTAACCTAGAAATGACTAGGAATGACCTAAAACAACTAGTTTGATTAGTTTGACTAAAACCCGAACTAGTTGACTAGTGTTGACCTAACTTTGACTAGTTTGACCAAAGTTGACCAAGAGTTGACTTTGACCAGTTTGATCTAGAATCATGTAGTATGTATAGTAGACATCATTTTTACTATTTAGAACACATTGTGACTTGTGTTGCTCTGATCAGGAGCCAGACACCTCTCCTCAGACAGCATATTCTCTACAGACATTCATACAGCAGGCGAGTACATTCTCTGACCGTTTCATACTTGTTCAGGCTTTACTTCTTGCTCTAGATTACTTTACTTGTTGCTGTCACATTGGTAACACGGATTGGTACTATATGGATCTTTACATGAGATGTTATCCCTCTCGGGAGCATCGGGTACTTCATGTTATGTGTGTTTCACTATCATCATGTACTCCTATGCTTCCATCATTCATGTGCACTCATGTGATCATGTACTCTCATGTTTACTGAGCCCTCATGTATACTATCATGTGTACCCTTTCATGGGCCCCATGTGATATCATGTATAATAACGTAACTTGTATAGATCCTTGTGTATTGATTGGGGAAACGGGGGAGTAGAAGTGGACATGTGAATAATTCCAAAGTAGTGTAATCATGTGCAAACTCAGTAGTGTAATCATGTATAAATTCTAGCCATTCACATGCCTATCTTGTGCTCTACATCACTAGTCACTTACAGTTCTCTATATACAGTAGATATTTTATTACAACTATCTCTTTTACAGCGTATATTTCCTTTCAGCAGTTCATGTATCTTATTCTATTGCCTGTATCGTATTTCCTAACCTGATATGAACTGCGTGAGATGTATTGTGCTCGTTCCTGTCCTGATTGGACCTGTTGAAAATATTACAGAGGATGAGGACGAGGCATGGGTGACTACTTATTATGGAGCAGGACTAGATGACACTTGTATTGAGGACCCTCAGCAGGATCCACCTGCAGCTGAGGATGTTGTTCCAGTAGTCTAGACCAGTTTAGTCTAGGCAGTCTTTTCTATATTTACTTTTTGTCTCACATTCTGAGTTGTATTTTGAGATGTGGAGATGTATAGACTCTTAGACTTATTGTATTATGAGTTGACTTTCTGGATGTTATGTATCCTAGACACTTAGACTTATTTCATCTATGCTATGGTTCTCTTTGAGTTACTATCTATCTTCTGTCTTTCATTTTTCTACCTTAGATGTGATTGAGACTATATGTTGTGATGTTACCTCCACTCGGAGAGTATAAACTGTACAGGTACCTTATATTGTTAGATGATTGACCTAGGACAGCGTTCTACCGCCGACACTGCGGCGTAGGCTGGACGTACCCACTTCTCGTGCCCTTACTCTAGGGTGCGGGTCGTGACACGTTTTTAGTGGTGGCCCATACAGGTCCAGTTTATGTGGTGATATTCGAACTAGAGTATCGCCACAGCCTGCAGTAGGAAATAGGATGTAGTTGAGGTACTCAATCACATTAGGAAAAACTCTTATCTAAATCTCTGCTATCTAAATTTTTGCTGATATTGTCTTTCTTTTGAAAATAAACTGTCTCCTTTGACTATATCGTTTCTTCTCTGTATTGATTTTCTTGTTGATCTGTCTTCAGGATGGTGGAGACACGATCGCAGCGTCTCGGTCCAGGTGACACCACTGAGAGGTCTGCCACCTCTCGTCCATCTCACCAGGACCCGGGGACTGCAGCTCCCCTTACTCCAGCTCATGTGGGAGCTTCTGCCACATTTGGGGGTGCACCTCTACTTATTCGGGGGACCATCCCAGCTACCCCAGACATGCCTCCCCCGCAGTTTCGTCAGCCTCAGTTCCAGCAGCACCAGCAGTACCAGCAGGAGTGCCAGCAGCGGATGCCATCTGGATTTGTGGATGCTGTACAGATGTTTACATATTTCCCGCAGTTTCTAGCGTCGCAGCAGACCCAGCAGCAGCGTCAGACGACGGCATTTACCAGAGGCATTGATGAGGTCCATCAGCTGGCTAGAGTGACGATGGAGAGGTTGGCAGTCCAGCCACAGGGAGGATCAGGACAGCCACGACAGCAGAGGATTCCGGACATACAGGACTTCAAGAAGATGAACCCCAGGGACTTCTTGGGGACAGAGGGGATTCTTTATGCTGATGACTGGATTGAGCACATTGAGGAGATCTTTCGACTGGCGGAGATACCAGCCGGACTCCAGATCGAGGCAGCAGCTAGCCAGATACGGGATCTTGCCCGTACCTGGTATCAGACGGACCCGAGAGTAAGCACTCCAGGGCAGACATGGAGAGCTTTCAAGGAGCTCTTCAAGGGGAAGTTTTCCCGGATTAGGCAGTCGGTGCTTTGGAGACCCAGTTCGAGAACCTGGTTCAGGGGAACCAGACTGTAGAGGAGTATTCCGGTGAGTTTTGTCGGTTGAGCAGATTCGTGGAGGGCCTTAGCGAGACAGCGAAGGCGAGGAGGTTCAGGAAGGGCTTGGTCAAGGAGGTCAAGTCCTTGACCAAGAGTGACAGGAATGCCACTTTTGAGGAGATCCTATCAGGAGCGATGGCGGCTGAGGATGATCTTGAGTTGAAGCTCAAGAGGGGCCGCGACACCCAGGGAGCTGGCAGCAGTGGAGGACAGGCCAAGAGGCCTCATTTTTAGCACCAGCAGCAGAGGCCATTCCAGCAGCAGAGGCCGTTCCAGCAGGTGCAGCAGCCGAGGCACCAGCAGCAGGCACCCAGGCAGCAGGTCGTCAGTTGCACTTTCTGTAAGAAGCAGGGTCATGGATGGAATGACTGCAGAAAGAGGCTTGGCAGGTGTCTACTATGTGGTTCTGGAGACCACCAGCTGAGGGAGTGTCCCATGTCTTCGGGACGACCAGTTCAGGGAGGCGGAGCCAAGGCTCCGGCAGGGCAGCAGAAGGGACCCTTGTCGACTCAGCAGCAGAGGTTCACCTAGCACCAGCATCAGGCCAGGGGTGGTCAGCAGGGGCGAGCCTATGCCATGGCAGCAGAGGATGCCGAGGTTACTGGAGAGCTGATAGCAGGTTCTATTCTTCTCGACTCTATTCCAGCTTATGTATTGTTCGATTCTGGGGCTTTCCATAGCTTTGTATCAGTATCTTTTGCGATTCGACATCATGTTATATCTGAATCGTTGCCTAGGACTTGCAAGATTACGATCGGGGGTGGCATTATCCTCGTTCGTGATATTTGCAAGGGACAGAGAGTAGTTTTGGAAGGCCGAGAGTTGGATGTGTGCTTGCTCGTAATGCCACTACTGAACTACGATATTATACTCGGTATGGATTGGTTGAGCATGCACCATGCCAGCATAGATTGCCGCAGGGGTAGAGTTCTGTTCAGAGCGCCAGGAGAGCCAGAGTTTGTATATTCTCGACGGCAGGCAGAGCAGACTTGCGGAGTTTTCTGTGGAGCTTCAGTCGAGGAGCAGCCAGCTCTACATCCTTTGATTGCTGAGTTCATAGACGTGTTTCCAGAGGAATTGCCTGGGCTTCTACCAGACAGAGACATTGAGTTCTCGATAGACTTGGTTCCAGGTGTGGAACCCATTTCTCAGCATGTCTATCGGGTGAACAACAGCGAGCTGGTGGAATTGAAGAAACAGGTGGATGAGTTACAGGACAAAGGCTTCATCCGCTCTAGTTCTTCACCTTGGAGTGCACCGGTACTCTTTGTACCAAAGAAGGATGGGTCGGTACGTATGTGTATCGACTACAGGGCACTCAACAGTCTGACGATCAAGAACAGATATCCACTGCCGCGGATCGATGATCTCTTCGATCAGTTGAGCGGAGCTCGGGTATTCTCGAAGATTGATCTGAGGTCAGGCTACCATCAGGTAAAGGTGAAGAGGGAGGACATCCCGAAGACGGCGTTCAGGATGCGGTACGGCCAGTTCGAGTTTATGGTGATGCCGTTTGGGTTGACGAATGCTCCGGCGATGTTCATGAACTTGATGAACAAGGTGTTCCACCAGTACTTAGATAAGTTCGTGGTGGTGTTCATCGACGACATCCTGGTGTACTCGAAGACCGAGGAGAAGCACGAGGAGCACTTGAGAGTGGTCCTGGAGACTCTCAGACAGGAGCAGCTTTACGGCAAGCTCTCGAAGTATGAGTTCTTCCTTGATAGAGTTGACTTCCTGGGTCATATAGTGACTGGAGATGGGATCTCAGTCGACCCGAGGAAGATATCAGCAGTTGAGGCTTGGGCAGCGCCGACGTCAGTAGCAGAGATCAGGAGCTTTCTGGGATTGGCAGGCTACTACAGGAGGTTCATCCAGGATTTCTCCCGGGTTGCAGAGCCGTTGTCTAGGCTGACCCGGAAGGACGCAGAGTTTCTCTGGTCAGAGGAGTATCAGACCGCTTTCGATGAGTTAAAGAAGCGGTTGACGACAGCCCCGATTCTGACATTGCCATCAGGATCAGGCGGGTTCACTATCTACAGTGACGCCTCGGGAAAGGGTTTGGGTTGTGTCTTACAGCAGCATGGGAAGGTGATTGCCTATGCTTCCAGGCAGTTACGGCCCCATGAGAAGAACTATCCTACCCATGATTTAGAGTTGGCGGCAGTTATCTTTGCTCTGAAGCTATGGAAACACTATTTGTATGGAGAGCGTATGGAGATATTTACAGACCACAAGAGCTTGAAATACGTGTTTACGCAGAAGGAGCTGAACATGAGGCAGCACAGGTGGTTGGAGCTGATGAAGGACTTTGATATTCTTCTGCAGTATCACCCGGGGAAGGCCAACGTAGTAGCTGATGCGTTGAGCAGATATCCGACAGCTATGTGCTTGACGATGGATCGTCACTTGTTAGCGGACTTGAAGAGCCTTAGGATCGAGAAGATTGTGTCGGGAGTGCAGATGCAGATGTTGGGCCTCCAGATTCAGTCGGACTTGATAGATAGGATCAAGTCGGCTCAGTTCGATGACGTTTCTCTACGATGCATCAGGGAGCAGGTCAGACATGGATTTGCGGACGATGAGTTCACTCTTGCAGGGGATGGCGTATTGAGGCACGGTTCCAGACTGTGTGTGCCCAGTGGAGACTTTCGGGAGCAGGTTATGCAGGAGGCCCACCGTTCTCAGTACTCGATACATCCGGGAGCCAACAAGATGTATAGGGATCTGAGAGAGCATGTATGGTGGAGTGGGATGAAGCGCGAGGTAGCACACTTCGTAACCAGGTATTTGATCTGCCAGCAGGTCAAGGCAGAGAGGCAGAGGCCAGGAGGACTGTTGCAGCCATTGCCCATTCCGGAGTGGAAGTGGGAGCACATCACGATGGACTTTATTTCGGGATTACCGCGTACTCCAGGAGGGAAGGATGTGATTTGGGTCATCGTCGACAGGTTGACCAAATCGGCCCACTTTTTGCCATTCAAAGTGGGTTTGTCTACCGAGAAGCTATCAGAGATGTATATGAGGCAGATAGTCAGGCTTCATGGGATTCCAGTGAGCATTGTATCGGACCGGGACAGCCATTTCACTTCACATTTCTGGAGGAGCTTGCATATTAGCTTGGGCACTCAGCTCAAGTTTAGTACTGCATACCACCCGCAGACAGACGGACAGTCAGAGCGGACCCTTCAGACACTGGAGGACATGTTGCGGACTTGTGTCCTGGACTTTGGAGGATCTTGGGAGAGTCACCTACACTTAGTAGAGTTTGCATATAACAACAGCTTTCAGGCCAGCATCGAGATGTCCCCTTTTGAGGCACTGTACGGGCGTAGATGTCGTACACCCTTGTCTTGGGACGATGTTGGGGAGCGAGTTTTATTGGGGCCTGAGATGGTTGTAGATGCAGCAGAGAAGGTGAAGCTTATCAGAGATCGACTTCGCGTGGCGCAGGACAGACATCGGCATTGGGCCGACAGCCACCGCAGACCTTTGGAGTTTGAGGTACAGTTTAGAGATAGGATTAGAATTAGGTTGTCTTGTTGTGTTTTATTAATCATGTTTGTTTATCATAATTAAATTGAGACCTTGTTTGTGATTAGGTCGGAGACCAGGTATTCTTGAGGATATCTCCGACAAGTGGCACGATACGTTTTGGTGGAGGTGGGAAGCTTAGCCCGCGTTTCATCGGCCCTTTCGTTATCAGCGGGAGAGTCGGTGACGTGTCTTACAGGCTAGACTTACCACCAGCATTGGTTGGAGTCCACAACGTATTTCATGTGTCGCAGTTGAGACAGTACGTGGCAGATCCTAGCCATATACTTGATCATTCCGAGATCGAGGTGGGTCCTACTCTTCGTTATCCAAAGCAGCCTGTTGAGATTCTGGATCGACGGGAGAAGGCATTGAGAAACCAGACGATACCATTGGTTCGTGTCGCATGGAGGCATCATTCTCTAGAAGAGTCCACCTGGGAACGGGAGGATGAGATGCGCGAGCGATACCCTTATCTATTTGTACCTTGTGGTATGATTTCTATCATTCTCATTTGTTTCAGTTTTGCCTTTAAATTTCGAGGACGAAATTATTGTTAGGAGGGTAAACTTGTAACACCCTATTTTCTGAAATTAGGGATTTTTGAAAAATTATTATTTTTATTAATTATTAAGTGTGTTTAGGGCATGATATGATTTATGGTGATTTCTAGTGTGCTTGGAACCATTTCCTAAGTCATGCTAAGTCATGACTTATGACTTGTGATTTTGTTAGTATAACTTAGTGTAAATCCTAGTTTTCTCTAACCTAGAAGTTGCCATGACCATGAGAGCATAGCCATAGGCTTAGAACATCAAATTAGTAGTTTTTGGCCAAAAGGGTATTTTGGTAAATTACTAGACTTTATTTGAGATTATGTGATTTTATTATTATTTAATCATGGTTAAAGTCCCATGATTAGTCCCTAACCTATCCTACCCTAAACTAGAGGTTAGCCACTAACCTAGAAGCATTAGGATGAAGTTTTGGTCATGGGATAAAGTGGTTAAATATCTAGATATTAACTTTATTGATATTTTGCACAAAACACTCCAAATATCTAAACCCTTTACCAAAGTCCAAGCCTTAGCCATGAAGGAAGGGGCAAGGACACCCCCCCATGCCATGGCCGGCCAAGGACTCCCCTTGGCAGCCTACACATTCTATTTAACCCCTTGAATTAATTCATGAATAAATTACATGAAATTAATTCCTAGAAAATCCCTTTTCCTTCAACCCTTCATAACTTGAGCAATATTGATCCAAATTCACTCTAGTTTCTTGCATTGGGACCCTACAACATCTAGGGAGCTAAGGAAGGCTAGCAATCAAGGATTTGGAAGCATTGGACATCATCAAGTGGAAGAGCACACACCCCCATTTTTATTGATTTTCCTTGGATTTGCACAATAGGTAATTTCCCTCAAACTTAGTTAAAATCCTGTTTTTTCTTCATGAATGCATTCATATAGGACTACCATAGCTGTGGGTAAAGTTTGGTGGGATTTAGAAGTGGTTTGGTGTCCGTATCGGACACGTATCCTAAGCTAGAAACCCTTGTTTGGTAAAATGCCACAATGGACTTGTTTTTGTGTTTTTGTAAAACAAATTACACAAACTTGTAGCCCTAGACTTGCTGATCACTAAACATGTGGACTGAGCACATTTTTGTGCTGTGTTCGTGTCCAAATTGGACACGAACCGACCGCATGAGCCCATCGTGCATGCCCTGCTACCCGACACCTCGTGTGCACTACACAGGCCACTAGGACACGTAAGATTTGACACAGACAAGGGGGCAATGTCTGCGAACATGCCCCCAAAGTCTCGTATCGCTTCATGTCGTGTCGAGTGAGAAAACTCACTCGCACTGGACACGCGCTGTCAGTGCACACGCGCGCGGGCACGACTTTAAGCTTGTCGTGTCGCGTGGATACGACACTAGAGTGTCTCGTAGTGACACGGGCATGAAGCCCTACACGTGGCGTACACGTGGACACGAGCACGTGGTGTGTCGTGTCCTGTGTCGCGAGTACGATGCGTGTAACCGCGTACACGACGCTGTCGTAACACGCGTGTATCAGTCGTGTTTTCACGACTGATATGGTGTTCGTTCTGTGTCCACGAGTGTCGTGGACACGTGTCAGGGTGTGGAACGTGTAGCCCTACGTGTGGGCTACATGTATGCACGACCACGTGACGTGTCGTGTCTCGTGGTGTGTCCACGAGCTCCTGGAACGCATGTACGACACTGTTATTGTGTGCGCGTATCAGAAGCTTACCCGAGTGTTTGTTTTGCGTGTTTGGACACGTGAAATTGTGTCGTGGTGTCGTATCAGGAACCTAGGATACTAGTTTATCTATGGGGCATTAGTTACCAACCGTTTGATACGAGCCATAGCTCGGTTTAGTGTGGGTAATTTGAATTACCTAGTTTCGAGCAACTGTGCACAGGTTTCCTGTTTTGGGATTTTTCCAGATTTTGAATATGGATTTCAAACCCGATTTTAGTATGATTAATCCATTGTGAGAGTGTATTTTAGTGTGTATATGTGTAGTATATATGTATTTGTGAGTGTGGGCCAATTTTGGGAGTATTTGGTTGGGTATTTGTGGAGTTATGTATATATATACATATGTATATATATATGTTATTGTGTGTGTGTGTTAGGGTCTGGAACTTGGTTTCCAGAAATCTGGGAACCATTTTCCCCCTTCACTGTCCTGTGTTCACTCCCTCTCTCTCACTGTCCTTCACTCACTCTCTCATTCAGTCTCTCTCTCATTTCCTTTCCCTCTATATATATATGTAATATATATAGTTGTATATATATATATAATGTATATATATAAAGGATATATATGTTTGTATTAGGTCTCATTAGGTCACATATAGTGTGTTATGTGTATGAGGGTTTTGTATTATATATAGAAAAAAAATTGGTATTGGGTAGTATGTAGATATATATATATATATATATATATATATATATATATATATATATATATATATATATATATATATATATATATATATATATGTATGTATATCTTCTAGTTATAGGTTTATATGAAAACCCCATGACTAGCCTATGGCCAAGATCACTAGCCTATGGCTTGGGGCTAGCCCTAATGGCCCAAAACCCTACTTGTTGACCCTTGTTGACTAAGGGTTGACCAAAGTCAACCTTAGGTCAAAGTTGACCTAGTTAACCTAGAAATGACTAGGAATGACCTAAAACAACTAGTTTGATTAGTTTGACTAAAATCCTAACTAGTTGACTAGTGTTGACCTAACTTTGACTAGTTTGACCAAAGTTGACCAAGAGTTGACTTCGACCAGTTTGATCTAGAATCATGTAGTATGCATAGTAGACATCATTTTTACTATTTAGAACACATTGTGACTTGTGTTGCTCTGATCAGGAGCCAGACACCTCTCCTCAGACAGCATATTCTCTACAGACATTCATACAGCAGGCGAGTACATTCTCTGACCGTTTCATACTTGTTCAGGCTTTTCTTCTCGCTCTAGATTACTTTACTTGTTGCTGTCACATTGGTAACACGGATTGGTACTATATGGATCTTTACATGAGATGTTATCCCTCTCGGGAGCATCGGGTACTTCATGTTATGTGTGTTTCACTATCATCATGTACTCCTATGCTTCCATCATTCATGTACACTCATATGATCATGTACTCTCATGTTTACTGAGCCCTCATGTATACTATCATGTGCACCCTTTCATGGGCCCCATGTGATATCATGTATAATAACGTAACTTGTATAGATCCTTGTGTATTGATTGGGGAAACGGGGGAGTAGAAGTGGACATGTGAATAATTCCAAAGTAGTGTAATCATGTGCAAACTCAGTAGTGTAATCATGTATAAATTCTAGCCATTCACATGCCTATCTTGTGCTCTACATCACTAGTCACTTACAGTTCTCTATATACAGTAGATATTTTATTACAGCTATCTCTTTTACAGCGTATATTTTCTTTCAGCAGTTCATGTATCTTACTCTATTGCCTGTATCGTATTTCCTAACCTGATATGAACTGCGTGAGATGTATTGTGCTCGTTCCTGTCCTGATTGGACCTGTTGAAAATATTACAGAGGATGAGGACGAGGCATGGGTGACTACTTATTATAGAGCAGGACTAGATGACACTTGTATTGAGGACCCTCAGCAGGATCCACCTGCAGCTGAGGTTGTTGTTCCAGTAGTCTAGACCAGTTTAGTCTAGGCAGTCTTTTCTATATTTACTTTTTGTCTCACATTCTGAGTTGTATTTTGAGATGTGGAGATGTATAGACTCTTAGACTTATTGTATTATGAGTTGACATTCTGGATGTTATGTATCCTAGACACTTAGACTTATTTCATCTATACTATGGTTCTCTTTGAGTTACTATCTATCTTCTGTCTTTTATTTTTCTACCTTAGATGTGATTGAGACTATATGTTGTGATGTTACCTCCACTCGGAGAGTATAAACTGTACAGGTACCTTATATTGTTAGATGATTGACCTAGGACAGCGTTCTACCGCCGACACTGCGGCGTAGGCTGGACGTACCCACTTCTCGTGCCCTTACTCTAGGGTGCGGGTCGTGACAACTACGACTGAATCGGATATAGCAAATATCAAGACAATAAAAACTATCAGTGAATGTACTCGTCTGCTGTCCTGAGTTGTAGGGTATATCAATGCTCAGAGTGGAAAATCAGAGACCTAAAGATGAGATACTGTATGTTAATTTAGGTTTAAGCAAGTTTAAGAACGATTCATAATGAATGATATGCAATCTAGGTCAAACTAGGTCTCACTGAGTCACACTAAGTCCTGTCAAGTCAATCTAGCTCAAATCAAGTTATATCAAGTCAATCTAAGCCAAACCAAGTCAACCCTAGGTCATACCAGTCATCACAGGTCAAAATAAGTCGAAGAAAGTCAAACGGGATCAAGAGTTGGCCTATAGTTGACTTTTGGTCAACTGGTCAACCCTGGTCAATTCTGGTCAACTCTAGGTCAAACTGGTCAAATGTTGACCAACAGTTGACTTTTGGTCAACTGGTCAACTCTGGGTTGGATTTGGTCAAATCTAGACAAAGTGTTGACTCACGGTTGACTTTTGGATAAAAAGTCAACCCTGGGTCAACCGAGGTCAAGACTAGGTCTAGGCGACTATTTCTAACTATTACCAACCTCTACAACCCATATCCAAGTCCATCTTCGACTTCGAAACTCAAATCTTGGCCGTAGGCCAATATCCTATTTTACCCTTAAAAAAGGGTAAAATTTTAGCTTAGGCAATTATCAAGTTAGCCTACCTACGCTTGGTATTTTGACCCGAGCTCCCTAGGGTAGTAAGGTACTAGCCTATACATATATTACCTACCAAGATACCTAGGTAAAGTGGACGTCTAGTCCATCTTACGGCCTATTGCCGGTATCTTGAATATTTCAAGATACGCAATGGTACGGCGCGATACCGGTGCCCTACAACCCCGATTTCCACTCGGGAGCCTACCCGGAAAATCTAATTCACGTATTCTTGCCCCACGCCAAGTTTCAACTCATTTCGATAGTCCGAGCTCCGTTTCGCCCTCTAACTCGATCCCCTCTATTTCCTATTTCTCACTTTTCTTCCTATTCTTCTAACTTCTTCTAATTCTTTCCTTCTAACTTCTAATTCTTTTCTAACTTCTAATTCCTTAAACTTGTTCTAATCTTCTCTATGTATCTATCTATATATATACATATATATATCTATATATATACATATATATATATATACAAAAAGGGGGGTTTATAGGAGCTAAAGGGGCTCAAAGGGGGGGGGGTGAAGCCTGGCTGCAGCTGCTGCCAGGGCTGCTGCTGCTCCTGCAGCTGGTGTTGCTGCTACAGCAGCTGTAGCTGCTGCAACTGCTGTGTCTTCTTCTTCTTCATCTCATCTCCTTCTTCCTCCTCTTCTTCCCTATATATATATATATATATATATATATATATATTAAAAAAAAAAAAAAAAAAAAAAAAATATATATATATATATATATATATATATATATATATATATATATATATATATATAACCATCTATTTATATATATCTATGTATATACACACACACACTTGTCTATATATATATATATATAATATATATATATATATATATATATATATATATATATATATATCCACCCTCAAACTACCACTCTCACATAACACCACCATTCCAATTTCCCTTGCACACACACACAATACTTATAATGAATACACACACATAAACACATGTATATATATATATGTATATATATATGTATATATATATATATATATATATATATATATATATATATATATATATATATATATATATATATATTTCCACCACTCCAATTTCCCTTGCACACACACACAATACTTATAATGAATACACACACATAAACACATGTATATATATATATATATATATATATATATATATCCACCCTCAAACTACCACTCTCACATAACACCACCACTCCAATTTCCCTTGCACACACACACAATACTTATAATGAATACACACACATAAACACATATATATATATATATATATATATATATATATATATATATATATATATATATATATATATATATATATATATATATATATATATATATATACCACTCTCAAAAGGATTAAACCAATATAAATCCTTAAACTAGAATTTCTAGGGAATCCTACAAATTTATGGGCAAATGGTGGAGAATGAGCTCCTCTCCATTTATTGTGAGGGAATTAAATACAAAAGAGAAATAAATTGAGAATTAAAAGCATACCTAGATTAGATTTGGTTGGAGGAAGAAAAAGCTTGGAAGAAATGAATTTGAAAGAGAGAGAGAGAGAGTTGCTTAGTGGAGAAGAAAGAGGGGGGGCTCTCCTACATGGCCGACCAAGGCATGGGTAAGGGGCACTTGTTAATTACAAGTTTGCCCCTCCCTAAGCCTACATGCTAATTAAATCCAAAATAGGTTTCGGAAGTTGCTAAAAATAAATAAAAATTATAATTAAACTTAATTACTCATGGGGGACTAGTCCAAACTCCTAAACCAAGAAGTTTAGTGTGGTGGGCCATGGTTAAATAACATGCTAATTACGGCTCAAGTCGAAATTCACCGGGGTCCCGAATTAACTCGTAATGCGATAAAAT
Organism: Iris pallida; assembly: GCA_029216955.1. Lineage (NCBI taxonomy): Eukaryota > Viridiplantae > Streptophyta > Magnoliopsida > Asparagales > Iridaceae > Iris > Iris pallida. The sequence goes on along the minus strand of JANAVB010008599.1, from coordinate 5,401,620 downwards.
TCGAACCCGACTCCTATAATAATTAAATAATAATATTCATGAAATAAAATTCCCAAAAATATTATAAAATGGAAAATTACTATTTTACCCCTAACTGGAAAAAGTGAGGGTGACAAGTCTATCCACATTAAAAAAAAAATTTGTCCTCGAAATTGAAGACAACAAGCACAGAAAATCACAAACAGTAAGACAAAAGAATTAGATTTATACCTCCGGGCATGAAAAGATAAGGGAAACGCTCCCGCATGTCGTCCTCCCTCTCCCAGGTAGACTCACCTGGAGAGTGATGTCTCCATGCAACCCGAACCAAGGGTATGACCTGGTTCCGGAGCACCTTCTCCCTGCGATCCAGAATCTCCACCGGCTATTCTGGATAGCTGAGAGTAGGTCCCACCTGTATCGCTGAATGGTCCAATACATGGCTAGGATTTGCCACATACCGCCTCAGCTTAGATACATGAAACACGTTGTGCACTCCCTCGAGCCTGGTAGGCAAGTCCAGTCGGTAGGCTACTGTACCGATCCTCTTTAAGATGGTGAAAGGTCCAATGTAGTACGGACTGAGCTTTCCACCGCCGCCAAAGCGAATAGTGCCACGTGTCGGGGATATCCTCAAAAATACCATGTCACCAATCTAGACACAAGACAAAAACTTAACACACAACTAACAACCAATCACAAGAAACATGACAAGAACTGAAACTAACCTCAAACTCTAACGGTCTCCGGTGACTATCGGCCCAATGCCGCTGCCTATCCTGAGCCACCCGAAGTCTGTCTCTAATCATCCTGACCTTCTCGGTCGCATCCACAACCATCTCCGGCACAAGAAGCGCCCGCTCGCCGACATTGTCCTAAGACAAAGGAGTACGGCATCTCCGTCCATATAGAGCCTCAAATGGTGACATCTCTATACTGGCCTGGTAGCTGTTGTTGTAAGAAAACTCTACCAGGTGAAGATGGTCCTCCCAAGAACCCCCGAGATCTAGCACACATGTGCGGAGCATATTCTCTAAGGTCTGGATGGTCCTCTCCGACTGCCCGTCTGTCTGAGGATGATAAGCAGTACTAAACTTGAGCGAGGTGCCCAAGCTAGCCTGCAAACTCCTCCAAAAGTGGAAAGTGAATCGGCTATCCCGATCTGAAACTATGCTCACCGGAACTCCGTGCAATCTCACGATCTGACGAACATACAGCTCAGCCAGCCTCTCCGTAGACAAACCCACTTTGAAAGGCAAAAAGTGGGCCGATTTGGTCAATCTATCAACTATGACCCAAACCGCGTCCTTCCCTCCTGGCGACCGTAGAAGTCCAGATACAAAGTCCATGGTGATGTGCTCCCACTTCCACTCGGGAATGGGTAGCGGCTGCAACAATCCACCTAGACTCTGTCTCTCGGCCTTCACCTGCTGACATACAAGGCAACGAGATACAAACTGAGCTACCTCGCGCTTCATGCCATACCACCACACGTACTCTCTCAGGTCCCTATATATCTTGTTGTCTTCAGGATGCATAGAATACTGAGAGCGATGCGCCTCCTGAAGAACCTCCTCCCGAAGCTCTCCATGCGGAACGCACAGCCTAGTACCGTGCCGCAACAAACCGTCTTCGACTACAGAGAAATCGTCAAGCAAGCCCGTCCTCACCTGCTCCCTGATGCTCCTCAGGGCAACATCATCATACTGCGCTGACCTGACTATATCCATCAGCTCAGACTGAATCTGCAAACCCCACATCTGGATCTCCATGCCCGGAATGATGACCTCGATACCCAAACTATCCAGGTCGGCCAACAAATAACGATCTGTCGTCAAGAACATAGCAACTGGATACCTGCTCAAGGCATCTGCAACTACGTTGGCCTTCCCCGGATGGTACTGCAAGGATATATCAAAGTCCTTCATCAGCTCTAACCACCGCTTCTGCCGCATGTTCAACTCCTTCTGAGTGAACACGTACTTCAAGCTCTTGTGATCTGTGAAGATCTCAACTCAGTCTCCGTACAGGTAATGCTTCCATAACTTCAAAGCAAATATAACCGCGGCCAACTCCAGATCATGAGTAGGATAGTTCTTCTCATGAGGACGTAATTGCCTGTATGCATAGGCAATCACCTTCCCGTGCTACTGAAGAACACACCCTAAACCCTTCTCGGAAGCATCGCTGAAGATCGAGAACCCTTCTGACCCAGATGGCAAAGTCAGGATCGGAGCTGAAGTCAACCTCCTCTTCAGCTCATCGAATACAGCCTGACACTCAATAGTCCAGACGAACTCCACGTCCTTCCTGGTGAGTCTAGTCATCGGCTCTGCAATCCACGAGAAGTCCTGGACGAACTTTCGGTAATAGCCAGCCAAACCCAGAAAGACCTCGGCAACTGAACTGGGCGTAGACCAAGACTCCACTGCCGAAATCTTCCTCTGGTCTACTAAAATCCCGTGCTCGGTCACAACATGACCTAAGAACTCCACCTGGTCTAAGAAGAACTCACACTTCGAAAGCTTCCCGTAGAGTTGCTCCCTCCTCAGAGTCTCTAACACAAATCTCAAGTGCTCCTCATGCTCCTCCTGCATCTTCGAATAGATCAAGATATCGTCTATGAAGACCACCACGAACTTGTCAAGGTACTGATAGAATACCTTGTTCATCAAGTTCATGAACACTGCGTGAGCATTGGTCAACCCAAATGGCATCACTGTAAACTCGTACTGGCCGTACCGAGTTCGAAATGCCGTATTGGGAATGTCATCCCACCTCACCTTCAGCTGGTGATACCCGGACCTCAAATCTATCTTCGAAAAGACCTTTGCCCCACTCAGCTGATCGAACAAGTCGTCGATCCTCGGCAAAGGGTACCTATTCTTGATAGTAAGGTTGTTGAGCACCCGGTAATCAATGCACATACGAGACGTACCGTCCTTCTTCGGCACGAACAGGACTAGCGCTCCCCAGGACGAAGAACTGGATCTGATGAACCCCTTGTCCTGTAGCTCGTCGACTTGATTCTTCAGCTCTATCAACTCGCTGTTGTTCACCCTATAGACATGCTGTGAAATGGGCTCGGCGCCCGACACCAAGTCTATAGTGAACTCAATGTCCCTGTCTGGCGGCATCACCGGCAACTCCTCGGAAAAGACATCCGAGAACTCAGCAATCAACGGATGTGGCAAATCCTGCCCCGCCAACAAAGATCCACAGAATCCAGCCTCCGGCTCCGCTGCTCCTCGAGCAAACTCGATCTCTGGCTCACCCGGCGTCCTAAAAAGAACTCTGCCTCCTCTGCAATCAATGCTAGCATGGTACATGCTCAACCAATCCATACCGAGTACCATATCGTACCTCGGTAGGGGCATTACGAGCAGACACGCACTCAAGTCCCGACCTCTCAGAGTGACTCTCCGCCCCTTGTAAATATTATTAACCAAGATAATACCTCCCCCGGTCATAATCTTGCAAGTTTTACCCATATATTCAGCAATAATATTGTGTCTCAGAGCAAAAGAAACAGACACAAAACTATGGGTCGCCCCAGAATCAAATAAGGCAAAAGCAGGGAAGGAATCTAGGAGAACATGACCTGCTACAACATTTCCCACGGGCTCTGCCTCCTCCTCTGCTGCCAAAGCGAACACCCTGCCCGCGGGTGCTCCCCTCTGGTGCTGAACAAAATGCTGCTGCTGGGTCTGAAGTGGAGGACCCCTCTGCTGAACCGCTGGTCCTCTAGCCGGCTGCACCCTGTCCTGGCCTCCCTTGGCTGCCCGAGCAGGGCAGCCCTTCAGCTGGTGGTCGGTCCCTCCGCAGAATAGGCAAGCGCCTAACCTTCTCCGACATACGTCTCTGCTGTACCCCGTTATTCCGTAGAAAGCACACTGCTGGGTCTGCCTCTGGTCCTGACCCTGATGCTGCTGGGCACGCGTCGGTGCCTGCTGAATCTGCAACATAGGCTGCTGCTGAAACGGCCTCTGCTGCTGCTGAATGTGGGGGTGCTTGGCCGGTCCCGTACTGGAACTCGCCCCCATAGTGTCTCTGTTCCTCTTCGATTTGAGGCCGAAGTCCTCCTCTGCAATTTGCGCGTCCATCAATATCTGATCGAACGTCGCATCTCGGCGACCCGAGGTGCGGGTGCGCACTGCATGAATAAGTCCCCTGCGGAACTTACGAGCCTTCTGCCCCTCATCCTGGATCATATCGGGAGCGAACCTGCTAAGGCGGAAGAACTCAACTGCATACTCGTCCACTGACGAGTTCCCCTGCACTAGACCCACGAACTGGCCCTCCAATACTGTAAGAGCCACGTCCGGAAAGAACTTCTCCTTGAAGAGCCTCCGAAAGTTCTCCAAGTCAGCCCTCTCACCGACGCACGAGGATCCGTGCGGTACCATGTCAGCGTAATATCGAAAAATCGGCTGGCTGCGACCGAAACCCAAAGTGCTCTAGGAAGCTCTGCCAGCTCCATGCTCCGCTGTACATCCTCTAGCCAGTCGTCTACATAAAGGATGCCCTCTGTGCCTGTGAAGTCCCTGGAGCTCATCTTCCTAAAGTCTAATACTGTCCCCGGCCTGGACTGCTGCTGGTACGGCTGCTAGCCAGTAGGGCCCTGTACCGTACCCGGTGCCACTCTCTTTACTGCTGCCAGTGCAAGATGATGCGAGTTCTCTATACTCTGCCTCAGTATCTCGATCTGACGGTGTGATGCCTCCGACTGGCGCTGTGATGCCTCTGCCTGGGCCCGCTGTGTCTCCATCATCTGCTGAAGGAGAAGGAACATATGATGTGTATCCGTCAGTATCGGTGGTGGTGGCGGCAGTATCTCTGGAACAACGGCCGTAACCCTCTGGGGTGGAGGTGGTAGACCTTCCTGTGCAACTGCCGGGGTCTCTGGAATAGTAGAATCACTGGGGGCAGTCTCATGAACCTCCTCCTCGGCCGGGTCAGATCTCTCGGGCAAGCTACTCGATCCAGAGGCCTGCGGATGCGCCTTCGTCATCCAGGAGACGAATTGAAACAAAGAGATCAATATGGCACATGAGTAGATTATCAAAGAAGGACAGTTAATTTAATACAAGGTGAATAATCATGATAATCAAAAGATCAGAAATTTTCTAGGTGTAATTGAGAAACTCCTATCATGTCCTAGGTCCTACGTCCTAATTGCAGGCTCGTAATTAGTACTCTAAGTCGAGCACCATTACGAGATCGCACTAATTGCGACACTCGACCTGCGTGGGCCACCACAAAAATGTGTCACGACCCGCACCCTTATGAGGGGCACGAGCACGTAGGTACGTCCAGCCTACGCCGCAGTGTCGGCGGTAGAACGCTGTATATAACGTCTGTAAATACTACGAATAACAGTATAAATGTACCTATACAGTATATACTCTCCGAATGGAGGTGACATAACAATACAGTCTCAATCACAGAATAAAACTAAGGTAGATAGCTCAGAAGGAAAGACATATGATAGATGAAAGAGTAAATAAGTCCAGAGTCCAATACAAGCCCAGATATATACAACATCACAGGGTATCAAAATATAATATAGAAACTACAGTCTGATAAAGCTAGCTGGATCGCAGTCCAGTCAAACCTAGCTAAGCTACACTACTCTGGAAGTACAAAATCTAGTGGCTCTACTATAAGGCCACGATCCAAGGCTACTCCATCTGACTCAAACCCATAATAGGTCAAGCAGTCCGACTCAGAATCATCTGTAATATATCATAACGATATCCTGTTAGGAAAATGAGCAAGTACAAGCACTAACAGTAGTTTCATGTGAATTGACAAGTTCTATAAGAGACAGTATAATGAACTACAAGACAAAGATATATGAAGACTTGGGAACCGTTCGGAAGCCGAGTTACAACCCTTAAACCAAACAAGGACCGGGGTTGTAACTCTTCTCCTGAGCAGAACTTAGTCTCCAATCAAGATACAATGTAAAGGCATGTAGAGCATGTGAGTAACTGTATATCATGTATGGTGAGAAAGTACTGAATGTAGAACAGAACATGATATATGACAAAAAAAGTAAATATAAAATGTGCCTCGAATATTATAGCCTAATGTGATCGATATGGGTCAAGAATCAGGCTTCCAGCCGACCGGCTACAAGTACGTGGACTCGGTCCGGCCGGGATGGTAAGCTATGGAGCAAGTAGTAGCACAGGTCAGACTATACCCATCGTGTGGTGAGGGTATAGCAATGATACAAGTAGTAACTCAAGGTGGGCATTGATCACACTATCTATAATATTCCCCATTTCCCCGAATAGTATACGGATTCGGACATAGCACGTCATGACGCGGGATTTCCTAAGAGGGGAGCAAGTCCTCTTCAGGAATCGGCGTCAATACAAGTACGAGAATCAAGACTAAACAAGTACCAGTATCCCAAGAAATCCAGGAATGACATCTCATGACAGGAATCCGACAATACTAGTCCGTGAACTATCGTGTCTGAGAATCAAGTAAGACACTACGATTGAATCGGATATAGCAAATATCACGACAATAAAAACTATCAGTGAATGTACTCGCCTGCTGTCCTGAGCTGTAGGGTATATCAATGCTCAGAGTATAAAATCAGAGACCTAAAGATGAGATATTGTATGTTAATTTAGGTTTAAACAAGTTTAAGAACGATTCATAATGAATGATATGCAATCTAGGTCAAATTAGGTCTCACTGAGTCACACTAAGTCCTGTTAAGTCAATCTAAGTCAAATCAAGTTATATCAAGTCAATCTAAGCTAAACCAAGTCAACCCTAGGTCATACCAGTCATCACAGGTCAAAACAAGTCGAAGAAAGTCAAACGGGGTCAAGAGTTGGCCTACAGTTGACTTTTGGTCAACTGGTTAACCCTGTTCAACTCTGGTCAACTCTAGGTCAACTCTAGCTCATACTGGTCAAATGTTGACCAATAGTTGACTTTTGGTCAACTGGTCAACTATGGGTTGGATTTGGTCAAATCTAGACAAAGTGTTGACTCACGGTTGACTTTTGGGTAAAAAGTCAACCCTGGGTCAACCGAGGTCAAGACTAGGTCTAGATGACTATTTCTAACTATTACCAACCTCTACAACACATATCCAAGTCCATCTTGGACTTCGAAACTCAAATCTTGGCCGTAGGCCAATATCCTATTTTACCCTTAAAAAGGGTAAAATTCTAGCTTAGACAATTATCAAGTTAGCCGACCTACGCTTGGTATTTGACCCGAGCTCCCTAGGGTAGTAAGGTACTAGCCTATACATATATTACCTACCAAGATACCTAGGTAAAGTGGACGTCTAGTCCATCTTACGGCCTATTGTCGGTATCTTGAATATTTCAAGATACGCAATGGTACGGCACGATACCGGCGCCCTACAACCCCGGTTTCCACTCGGAAGCCTACCCACAAAATCTAATTCACGTATTCTTGCCCCACGCCAAGTTTTAACTCATTCCGATACTCCGAGCTCCGTTTCGCCCTCTAACTCGATCCCCTCTATTTCCTATTTCTCACTTTTCTTCCTATTCTTCTAACTTCTTCTAATTCTTTTCTTCTAACTTCTAATTCTTTTCTAACTTCTAATTCCTTAAACTTCTTCTAATCTTCTCTATGTATCTATCTATATATATATATATATATATATATATATATATATATATATATATATATATATATATATATATATATATATATATATATATATATATATATACAAAAAGGGGGGGTTTTATAGGAGCTAAAGGGGCTCAAAGGGGGGGTGAAGCCTGGCAGCAGCTGCTGCCAGGGCTGCTGCTGCTCCTGCAGCTGGTGCTGCTGCTACAGCAGCTGTAGCTGCTGCTACTGCTGTGTCTTCTTCTTCTTCATCTCATCTCCTATATATATATATATATATATATATATATATATATATATATATATATATATATATATATATATATATATATATATATATATATATATATATATATATCATACACACACACATGCCTATATATATATATATAAATTTATATACATATATACCTAGGCACAAACACACTCAAACACACACACACCACCCTCTCACTACCACTCTCACATAACACCACCACTCCAATTTTCCTTGCACACACACACACACAATACTTATAATGAATACACACACATAAACACATGTATATATATATATATATATATATATATATATATATATATATATATATATGTATATATATATATATATATATATATATATATATATATACCACTCTCAAAAGGATTAAACTAATATAAATCCTTAAACTAGAATTTCTAGGGAATCCTACAAATTTATGGGCAAATGGTGGAGAATGAGCTCCTCTCCATTTATTGTGAGGGAATTAAATGCAAAAGAGAAATAAATTGAGAATTAAAAGCATACCTAGATTAGGTTTGGTTGGAGGAAGAAAAAGCTTGGAAGAAATGAATTTGAAAGAGAGAGAGAGTTGCTTAGTGGAGAAGAAAGAGGGGGGGGGGGGGGGGGGGGGGGGGGGCTCTCCTACATGGCCGGCCAAGGCATGGGTAAGGGGCACTTGTTAATTACAAGTTTGCCCCTCCCTAAGCCTACTTGCTAATTAAATCCAAAATAGGTTTCGGAAGTTGCTAAAAATAAATAAAAATTATAATTAAACTTAATTACTCATGGGGGACTAGTCCAAACTCCTAAACCAAGAAGTTTAGGGTCCGTTTGGATAGTTTTTCTGAAATTTTGTTCTGAAAACAGTTTTCTGAAAGTAAGTTATAAAGTTGTTTTCTGAGTAGAGGAATTCTGATTTTACGTTTGGTTACTTTCATCTGAAAAATAGATTTCTGAACAAAGAAGTTAAAAATTCTGTTTGGTTACTACATTCGGAAAATAGTTTTTAGAATGGTAAGTTTAAATATTCTGTTTGGTAAAATACTTTCAGAAAAAAAATTTGAGAATTTTTTTTTGTAAAATTTGCTTAAAAAATATTTTATAAGAATCATTTAATATAATGCATATTGAGAGATAATTGTAATAGTTTGCATAATAATAATTTGAATAACAAAAGTTGGAACTCTATACCAATAAGAAGCTTGAAATTTAACATAGATATGTTTAGTACACCACACATAATTTGTTCTTGAATAATACAAACAAAATTTACTCCACAATACTATCCAAATTCTGCATTCCACATGGATTGAGCAATAGCATCTCTCCTTTTAGCCATCCTCGTAAGACTTTGTTGAGACAAGTCCAACACTGGTATATTAGGATCATGTTGTGCGACAACAAAAGGAGGTACAAAATCTTCATCTTCAAATAATGTAAAAAAACTGTCGTCCGTTGAGTGTCTACGAATGAAATTGTGCAGTCCGTAACATGCATTTACCATTAAAACTTGTCTTGTTGGCTTGTAGTTTGTCATGAACTTGAAAATTGGAAATCTTTTCTTGAACACCCCAAATGTCCTTTAGATTGTCCTTTGCCACTTCGGCGTCCATCATAGACACAAATGCATTTTCAACGAATGGACTCCATAAACCAATGTCCCCATCCTGGACTGTTTTCTCCCCAATAGACATCTATAAATTACACAAAATAGTTACTGATATATAAATTGGTTCTGTTTAGAAATTTTATCAAGAATAATGTTTCCAAACTAGAGGGAAAAAACCTTTGATCGATGATGACAGAAGTTGTCTCCGACTGATTCTCTGAAACGAACTAATTTATGGAGATGATAACGGTATCTGGTTTCACACACCATTCGAGGATAAGTCCCGAGCTCAAACACAGACCAAGTCCTGAAAACAGATTGATACAAACAACCTAAACTAATTAAAAGAATGAAAACAGAGGGCCAATAAAAAAAACAGAGAACCAGACTTCATATGGTTAGGCTGCAAAATACTGGACTTCAACATGATGTTCTGATACACTTTCCTATTTTCCTGTTGTTATGGTTAGGCTGCAAAGTACTGGACTTCAACATGATGTTCTGATACACTTTCATTTGCTACTTTTGTTGATGGGCCTCTACGATACTCTCATTAAAGTTCTTAATTTCATCTCTAATTATTTTGAACTTTATATTATAATACTGCTGGGATCTGGGATCTGGGATTGCTTGTATCAGAAAAAAAAATCTAACTTTAATGTTGTTCGGCTGGGATCTGGGATTGCTTGATCCCATTCTTTCTTTAGGAAAAAAAAAATTTCCATCCAACGATTAGGTTCACTCCCAAAGAGTGAATCCAATTTCTAAACAAACAACCAAAACGTCAAATTTCTAGGGCATCCCAAAAATTTTAATTAGAGCATCCCAATGAACCCTAATTTTGGAACCTAAAATGGAGAAGTTACAAAAAACCCTAATTAGCGTAAGGGAGAAGGAGAGGGAGAAAGAGAATCGTACCTAATGGAGAGGGAGAGAGAAAGAGACCGAAGAGGGAGAGGAGTCTTCCTTGTCTTCCTTGAAGCTCTTCATGAGAGAGAGAGAGAGACCGAAGAGGGAGAGGAGTCTTCCTTGTCTTCCTTGAAGCTCTTCATGAGAGAGAGAGAGAGAGACCGAAGAGGGAGAGGAGAAATAGGGGGTTGGTCTGTTGATGGGAGAGAGGCTTCGGGAAGGAGCGGAAGGAGTAAAGAGAAGTAATGGGAGTTTTTAAAAGTAGGTCTCAGCTACTCCCAAAAAGTAGCTTTATAACATTGAGTGTGGAAAAAAAAATTTCGGATGGGATGTTTGGAGTGGTCCCTGTCCAAACAAAATTTGAACCCCAACTGCAGTTATAACTCACAAATGTGAGTTATAAATGCTAAGCAAACAGGCCCTTAGTGTGGTGGGCCATGGTTAAATAACATGCTAATTACGGCTCAAGTCGAAATTCACCGGGGTCCCGAATTAACTCGGAATACGATAAAATTCGAACCCGACTCCTATAATAATTAAATAATAATATTCATGTAATAAAATTTCCAAAAATATTATAAAATAGAAAATTATCATTTTACCCCTAACTGGAAAAAGTGAGGGTGACACCATTGGATCTTTGTTTAAGTCATCTTATCTTAACCGTTGATTTTTCAATGGCTAAGATTAGATGACTTAAACAAGATCCAACGGATGTCATAATGTGGATCCTTGGGGGATACAAAGTGAGAAGATGTGGATCCCTCCTCACACACACACATATATATATATATATATATATATATATATATATATATATATATATATATATATATATATATATATATATATTTTATATATATATATATATATATATATATATATATATATATATATATATATTATTTTATATATATATATATATATATATATATATATATATAATAAAGTATATGAAGTATATGAAAGGATGAGAGTTTTATCAACAAGAATTGACATTTAACTTTCTAGAATAAGTAGTATAGTTCATATCTATAACAAATAGGCAAGTAAAAGCAAAATGGAATAGTGGGATCAAAAGAGAATTTTAGTGAGGTCAATAAAATATCTATAAAAAAAAAATCAAAAAAGTAAGTGGTTACATTGTCCCCTATTCTGCTATGGTCATCTTCGCCCCTACTGCCAACAACTAGGGCTGAGCAAATATCGATTTTTTTCGAAAATCGACCCGACCCGACCCGAACCAAAACGAATTGGCCAATCGGTTCGGTTTTGCGCTTAATCGGTCGGAGTTCGGTTATGAATCCACAAACATTTGGGTTTCGGTTCGACAATCGATTTTTTTTTAAAACCGAACCGAAAACCGAATAGTGAAGTTACAATTTTACCCTTCATATCCATATATAAGCCATTTTTGGGAGAGAGATAACAAATGAAACCCTATTCCACTCTAGAGCGGCGGCTCTTCTCTCATTTTCTTGTCTCTTCCTCCAGAAACCCTAATCCTAACCCTACTCGAGATCTTCTTCTCTCTTCGTCTCTCCATCCCCCGGAGGCTCCATGTCGGCTCTTAAGGCTCAGATTTGGAGAGAACGTCCAAATGAGACCTCGATGTCAACTCTTCAGGCTCAGATCTCCTCTCTAAATCTCACATCTGACAACTAGATCTATCTAGATCTGGTAACTCGACCTTGTGTCATTTCTTAACTAGATCTCCTCTTTAGATCTAGCCTCTGACGGCTAGATCTGATAAGTTTCTGCATTTTTTTGTTCTAGAGAAATTTTTTGCATTTTTTTCTTTAGTTATTTTTTTTCTTCTTCTTCTAATTAATGTCTGTTATTCCTTGCGTGGATCACAGAAGAAGGATCTTAGCCTCTGACGGCTATATCTATCTAGATCTGGTAAGTTTCTGCAAATTTTTTTAGTTAATTTTTTTCTTCTTCTAATTAATGTCTGTTATTCCTTGCATGGATCACGGAAGAAGGATCTTAGCCTCTGACGACTAGATCTATCTAGATCTGGGAAGTTTATGCAATTTTTTGCATTTCGTTTCTATTGTAGAGAAATTTTCTGCAATTTTTTCTTCACTTATTTTTTTTTTTCTAATTAATGTCTGTTATTCCTTGCATGGATCATGGAAGAAGGATCTTAGCATTTGCTATCTCAAATTTTCGAATATAATTATCTCACAGTAAGAATATGCAGGTGATTTTGCTGCAAAAAAATAGCATTTGCTGCCAAAAAAAAGCATAAAATAATTTGTTGTAGGAAAAATGTTGCTGTCAAAAATGTGATGTAGAAAAAATGTGTCGTGGACAATGTGTAGTGCTTACTATTTTTTTATGTTGCTTATTTAGTTATTATGTAGCTTAATATGTAGCTTAATGTGTTGTGGACACTGTAAGAATATGCAGGTGATGCTCTTGAAAAATTTACTCACTCTCTCTCACACACACACACAAAACTTTGGTTTACATATATAATTTTGTATGGAGACGTTGTTATACATGGTTAAGTTTTACTGCTACATGTTTGTCTCCAAATCCATCAAAATTAATTATCATAATATACACCCAATGTCTTACATTTTTTCCAACTCAAATTCTTTTTTTGTCTAACTCTACTTACATTTGTGTTTAATATGTCTCACTCTACTTACATTTGTGTTTAATATGTCCAACTCTACTTACATTTGTGTTTAATTTGTCTAACTCAACTTACATTTTTTTTTCCAGCTCAAATTATTTCCTTTGGAGGTATATATTGTCATCACTATTGGTGATTATTTATGAAGTAGAAGTAAACTTTACTGCTGTATAACACTTATGTTGTCACAGTCACATATCATCAGTGATGAAACATGGAATTTATGAAACTTAAATGGCGAGGCATTTCTGCAGCCATTGGTGAGGCCATTGGCGAGGCATGAATTGCAGCCATTAAATGGGAGTGGCAATGATGATGACTTAAAAAAGTAGAATTGATACTACATAGTATCATACTATTATGCATAATCAGCCATCTGAGCCACATTTTACTTTTTTTTTCATTGTAATTGTCCAGAAAAAGCTACGGGAGGATACAGTCATGCACCAGTATGAAATTGGAGGACATATGCATAATGCACCAACAAATTGTGCCATCTGAGCCATAATAGACTGCCTATACTAGAAATATTTGTATTTGTATTGTAATTTTATGTGTATTTGTAAATTAATGACAATATTGTATAATGAAATTGTAGACTGCCTATGTTAGAAATATTTGTATTTGTATTTGTAATTTTATGTGTATTTGTAAACTAGTGGCAGTATTGTATAATGAAATCGTAGACTGCTTATGTTAGAAATATTTGTATTTCTACTTGTCATTTTATGTGTATTTGCAATATCATTTTTTGTGAACTGGTGATTTTTTTCTTCAAATTTATGCCATAGCAGATAGATAGGAATATTTGTATTTATAAATCCTGTGTATTTTTTTTAAATTTTGCTCATGCAACCCCATAAAATCATATAAAATTATTTAAGTGCTAACCTGGCACAGAACCGAACCGACCGAAAATCGAACCGGTTTATTTCGGTTCGGTTTTGTTCGGTTTTATCAGTAACGGTTCGATTTACGGTTTTGGTATAAATAATTTTCGGTTTTTTTCGGTTTTTAGAAAATCGGTTCAGTTTAAACCGAACCGAACCGTTATTCATCCCTACCAACAACCATTGCCAATGTTTGTATAACATGTTCACGTAATATGCAACTTAATTCTTGTTACGCGAATCTCCCTCTCAACATTTTCTTATGTAGTCTATTGTATAGTCTACTATTGAACTAAGAAGGCGTTTGGAACTTATATAACCGAACATTTTATATTTTAGAAGTTAAATTTATGGAAAATTTATATTCTCATATTTGGTGTAACATTTGAAAATATATAAATTATATAGAAGTTTGACTTTGACGTGCTTGATTTTTATATATAGAAGTTTGACTTTGACGTGCTTGATTTATGTTAGGTAAATTTATCAACTTTGATTTTATAATTAAGCAAATCATGTTGTAGACTTTGTAGTGTAATTGGTTAAGGCAAGTTACTATTAATCAAAAGGTTATTTATAAATACCCTCCTATGGTTTGTACGCATTTTGGTAACTGTTTTCGTTGTTTTAAAAACAAAGAATATTCCTTCTGGGTGCTTAATTTTTCACTCACTTTCTTCTATACACCAGGGGGTACAACTAATTAACTATATATACCAAGGGTGTGGTCTTTGTTTTAAAACAACGAAAACAGTTACCAAAATACGTACAAATCATAGGAGGGTACAACTAATTAACTCATTAATCAAAAGATCCAAGTTTGAACATATTTAATTAATGCATAGCTTTGTAGTTTTCTAAATCCAATTATGTTTTTTTAAATAGCTCGGATAGAGTTGATGATGATCATAAACAACGGTTATTCTCGACACAAAATGAGTTGCAATGCTGTAAAGCCAGCAGCACTTGCTCAAAACATAGAATGTACTTTGAGGGACGAGTAAAATTTTCTCTTTAGATAATTGTACGCACTGAATAAGAACGGACACATGGTTGTGTCAAATGTAGTCAAAGACACTAACTCTACCTTGATGTTGAAATCTGTAGGTTTGGTCGAGTCTGCAGGTTAAGATGGACTTGGCAATGAATAAACCACTTCCTTATGTAGTCTATTGTATAGTCTGCAGGTGAAGTTGACCCATTTAATCTAAAAGCAGCATACAATAGCAGAAATAATTTGTACCAAATAATTAAAAGGAATACCAACATATTATGGGACTCAGTTAGTTCTTATGGTCAGTGAGAAAAGGTATTACCTCTTTAGCTAACTGCAGAAGAGATGTGAATGTACGTGTGTAAAAATTGAAGACAATGAATCGAAATGACATGTAACACATCATGTAAAAAATTTCATGTGTTATGCTGGACATCACAAAAACAAAAAAATAGCAATGTATCACAAGTCAACCAAAAACAAAGAACTCAACCATGTATATATAATATGGGTCCGACTATTGGCACCCCACCCATTTCTAAGGACACCCCAAAAAAATTAAAAAACATGTTAAAAGACCAATATACCCCCAAACGTTTTCTTAGTACACCCCAAAAAAAAATCGCGATGCGCTCGACAAATACTGGTCGAACAGACAAGGTCTGTTCGACAAGTATTGGTCGAACATGTCTTGACATGTTCGACCAATACAGGTCGAACAGACCTTGTCCGTTCGACCAGTACAGGTCGAACCTACTGCGCCCAAATTTTTTTTCACTTTTTTGTTTCGGTCGCGGTCGTCGGAATCGGAGAGGGGGAGGAGGAGGAGGAGGCGGGTCGGGATGAGGGGGGGTCGGAGGAGGAGGAGGTGGGTCCGGGGGAGGGGGGGGGGTCGGAGGAGGAGTCGGGGAGGAGGAGGAGGAGGGGGGTTCGGAGGAGGAGTCGGGGAGGAGGAGGAGGAGGAGGAGGAGGATGGGGGGGGGTTCGGAGGAGGAGGAGGAGGAGGATGGGGGGGTTCGGAGGAGGAGGAGGATGGGGGGGTTCGGAGGAGGAGTCAGGGAGGAGGAGGAGGAGGGGGGGTCGGAGGAGCCAGGGGGGAGGAGGAGGAGGAGGAGGAGGAGGAGGAAGAGGGAGGGATGGAGTGTGCTTAGTAGGGGAGGGTAGAATAGGAATAAGGAATTTTTTTGTTTTTTTTTTTTTTTAATGGGGTGTCCTTAGAAATGGGTGGGGTGTCAATAGTCGGACCCATATAATATATATAGTACACAACTTAAATCCATTTGAATTTAATTAGTTAGTGAATTGGTTTTCCAAAATTGTACGAGATACGGAATCATCATGGTTGTGTCTGGCCCACATGTAAGTGAGCTTGTTAGGCACGTGGATTCTAAATCATTTTGGAATATGTGACGTTTCTTTAAGCAACGGACCTTTTCGTAGACAATCTTGATAGTAGAGTAGCACAGAGTGCTATTTCTCTACGTAGGGACTTCAAAGCATTATTTCTTTTAAACTTTTGAACCTTTAAACCCTGTGTAGACTGACCTTTCCGTATAGGCTTGCAGAGAGGGCTCTCTTTTGATAAATTTTGAACCTTGGTGGCTTCGGCGCAGAGCTCCCAGAGTAATGGGATTTTCTATGCTACTATCTAATTTTCACATAAATTCGAAACACTTTGAACAAAGAAGCATAGAAAAATTATGCAGCTTTTCATTTAAACCGCACTTGGCGTATGCAATTTCATTAGACTATGGCACAGAGACTCTCACAGTCTGCAGATCTGTGCTGAATCCAGTTCTCCAAGCTGTCACTCAACATTCAATACTATTGTCCAATGTTTTAAAACCCGGACCGGATCGGCCGGGTCAACCGGTTCATCCGTAAACCGATCGTTTTTTCGGTCCGGTTCAGTATTGACCCAATTTTGTTTAAAAGTTAGTATTTTTGTAAAAAAATAATAAAATTAATTTGGACCACTTAAGTTAATTCAGTGGTTGAACCACTGGTTGAACCTACTGGTTGAATCAATTTGATCTGATCCAGTGCTTTGATCTGGTCAACCACCGGTCCGACTTTTAAAACATTGTCATTGTCTGATAGTGATATACTACGTTAGCAAATTTGACGTGATTATCTTTAGGCACTAGACTCTAGGCGTCTTCAAAGTGCACAACCCACGCGCTAAAAAGCGCCGCCCTCAGCGCATAGAAATTGAGGCACCGTTTACATTGAACTGATGCAAAAAATTTAGCACTATTTGTTCACGCCTCACGAAGCATTGTCAACGCATGCCAACCATCATTTCTTTTCCACCTCCAACCTTATTGTAAGTTTTGAAAAAAATAATTAGAATGACAAATTTTTATTCTAAAAATTCTTCTCCAATACAAATGTAAAATAAAATATGAAGTTGACATAACAATAACATGACAAAGAGAATGTGAAATTAGTTGTCTAAATCTAAACAATGCACTTCACAATAACTTTGTCTCCACATCATCAATTATGAATAGAAATATTTATAAAAAAGTTGAAGAAGTGGAGGAGTTGCCTTGGAAGTTAGAAAAAATAATTTTTATTGTCTCCTCAATACTTTTATATTGGAGAGAGTTTTTCTATCTCATTGTCTTTTAGAACATCTCCAACCCTATTGTGACTTTGGAAAAAAGTTGTTGTCACATAGGAATGATAAAATTTTATTCAAAAGTTCTTCTCCAAAGCAATTGTCAAGTCAATTGTGAAGCTTATGTGGCAAAAATTAAAGAAGACATTGTGAAGTTGATTGTCTTGTTCTAGACAATACACTTGACAATGTCTTCTCTTCCATGTCATCAATTATGAATAAAAAAAATATTAGAAAAAAAAAAGAAGATGAGTAGTTGTCTTAAAAGTTGTATTGGAAGTTGAAAAAAAAAAATTTTATTGTCTCCTCAATACTTTTGTATTAGAGAGAGTTTTTCTATCGCATTGTCTTTTGAGATATAATTTTGCCACATAAACAAGACATTGTTTTGTGGCTCATGCCACATAGGAGCCACCTAAGACTCACAACACTTGACAAGACAATAGGATTGGAGATGCTCAGGAAAAGACTTGTGCTAGTATGCTACACTATTGTCTCCCTTTGATAGCCATCCTCCTACTAGTATAGAAAATGGGCTGCTGTGCTGCTGTGCTACACTGTAGATACACTAGTATAGACATCCACCAATGTAAGCAGTCAATGGGCTTTGTGATATACTAGTATGCATAGGACTTAAAAAGCATTATATGAAAAGTTTCGCACAAGATAAAGAAATTTTAACAAAATTAGTTAAAAATAAAGAAGTTTGAAATATTTGTCATGGTGAAACATTCCGCACTGGCACTGGCGGAATTTTGGAATGTCAAAATTCTGCCGACGGAAATCAATCATCGTGAATTGTTTGGTTTGTTGAGTGTCTGATTTTTTTGGTTGGTTCGATTTATTTGTTGGATGTTTGGTTGGTTGTCATCCAATTAGCTATTCAGAAGATTTTATACTGCCAGTGTTCATGGCGGAATATTGGAATGAGAGACTGGCTTAAATCAAGCATAGTGTTTTTTTTTTTTTTTTTATTTGTTTGGTTCGGTTTATTTGTTTGATGTTTGGTTGGTTGATTATTATCCAATTAGTTATTTTGTTATCATTAAAATTCTATAGATATTTTATATCAAAATTTTATATATTTAAAATTTTCTCTTTTATTTTTACAATTATAATACGGCTTGGAAATGGCTCAAAAATGAGCCGTCAAGCCTTATATATATCATCCATTAAATAATAAAAATAAATACATAATAAAATATATCCAATATTCAAACTACTTGAGCATATAATAAATTCTAAAATATATTCAATATTCAAATTATAGTTAAACTAAGTATATTGTATTATCTAAATAATACATCAAAAATTCTACAAATATATTTATAATAAATCCTAATTAAAATATTTAAATATAATCTAATGTTTTAATAATATCATATATTCTTTTAGTCACAAATAAAGGGTATCTTATTGGAGTCCTTATGATTTCCATAAAAATAATAATATCTTATCATTAAATCATATTCTGTATAAAATTCTATCTCATCCTTAAATCATAATTTTATACGGTTAAATTTTGAAACAAAATTATATATACAAAATTTTGATACAAACTTACTAGTGTCATGGCACACGCAATGCGTGTACAACAACTTGTGTGTAGTATAGTCAGTGGCAGCACTTGTAGATGCATGATTTTGTCCTGCGAGAAATAAATTAAAATAGTTGAAAAATGCTTTGATAAAGATTAAAATAGAAGGTTAAATTTAGGAGAAAAAAGTTCAATAATAAGTGATTGATGAACTTACCAGACGCATTTAAGTGTCAATTATCGTTCGGGCTAGTTGTCTTATATTAGAAGTGTCAACCATAACATTTATGTTTGGGCTAGTCTTTATATGCACTCCACCAGTGGTAAAATTATCAACAGATTAAAAAGTTCTACCGCAAATGACGATGTCTGCACTTAAAAATAAAAATTATAAAATAAATATTTGCAAAGTATTTATACTTGTATTTTAAGCATAAAATGAAATGAAGTAGATAGTAAAATATTGTTTATAGGGATTAATCGGGCACACGTGGATCAGTTTGATATATGATGATAAGTTGATTATATCAAAAAATATTGCATTATAAAATCCTTATGCGTGCTGCTGGCTTCCATCCAAAATCTTTTACAAATCTCTTAGCAACTGTAAATAGGTTGTAAAATAGAGATTGCAACTTATATTTGAGTGAGAGAGAGGGAGAGAGAGGAAGGTACTTTCCTTACAAAATATCAGATAACTGATCATTGAGGATCCAGTGAACGATTATTTATATTTTGTACAATTTTTGTGTTAAATTTGGTTTGGGATTGCTTCGACATATTGTAGTTGTACTGTATACATGATAAACTATATGTTGGTATGTACAATCAATATTAGACATGTTTTAATAAACTGTTTTTATTGTACATGGATAGTAAAGCGCTTTGTTCTCCGTGTATGTTTTCTTCTTGTGAGCTCCATCACCTTGACTTGCCAATTACCATGTTTGTACATATATTTTTAACTCTAATTTTCTACGGTAGCTAAGGATTGGTTAATCGACATTTTATGTTATAAAATGAAAAACAAAAGATGTCATGGTTTCGTTAAAGAGAAGGCATATTTGTCCTAAAAGACTGTTTGCAGAATTGGATCCAAATTATATATTATAGTGGAGAAAGTCTATAGGGATCAACTCATGGCACGTGGAAAATGGATTTTAGTATTTCGTGGTCTCAAAATAAATTTTAATATACTTGACTACTTGCATAATCAATAAAAGATATTATAATTTCAATAATTGATATACACCATACTTAATTTTTCAATGCGAACATGGTAAAAAGAGACGCCAATGCTCATAATGCTTGATGAAAGAATTTGATCCAAAACAAAAAAGTAGTATATAAATATTCTAAAACAGTTTGACATAAAATGGACAGTGCAACTTCTAATATAAGGACTTCAATGGATAAACTCAACAAAAGAATTGATTTTGTGAGGTGGGTGCGCATGGTAAAGAGAGACTAGAAGGCACCTTCTCTTCCCATAGCTACTTGGTTGGCGCTAGATGGTACGTGGAGACGGCTCGAATTTGTTCTTGCAGATGGTTCCAGTATGCTGCGGATAGGTTTTGGTGGCTCTGGCATCCCCAGTTCTGAAAAAGAGGTTGTGGAGAAGGAGAAATAAAGTTTTTCAATTTTGTTGAGTCGAAAAAAGGTTCGGTGGTTTACAAAAATTATGGTTTAAAAAATTATGTGCGGTTAAGTAAACTATTATAAGTAGAGAGAAAAGAAGATTGTGTATCCTAAAAGATAAGAATAGGTGGTTATGATAATTTAAAATTTTAAAAATAAGTGGTTTAAATGATATTTTTATCCTTAAATAAATAAAATTTCATTACTTGGTATTTGGATTATATAGTAGTATAGATTATTTAAGGATAAGATTAAAAAAAACAATATCACAAATGAGATATTTCTTTTCTTTAACCTGATTTGATTTGATTTTTGATTTAGTTTTTTTTTTAATTTGAATAACCATATGAGCTTCTACCTGTTAAATTTCCCAAACAAAGAGAATCAAATCAAATTTAAATAATATCCAAAAAAATTCAAATAAGTAGTGATATCTACTAGTTTTTCCCAAAAAAACTGGGTCTTATATTTTGGATGATAACCTATGTGATATTATTTGTTAATTTTTTTAAATAGATACTAAAATTATCTATGTAATATTTAAATAAAACAAATATACAAAATTATCTATTTGATTATATTTCTCTTTGATTGGATTGGATTTGTTTTCTCTTTGTTTTGAAAATTTAATAGGTGCAAGCTTATATGATTATTCAAATAAAAAAAATCAAATCAAATCAAAGAAAAATATTATTTTGTGATATGATATTTTTATCTCATCCTTAAATCGTAAGTTTGTATCAAATATTTTTGTAGATATCTGTGTATCAAAATTTATGTCTTTCACTTGGAAGATGATTTTTTCTAATAACTAATGTAGTATATTAAATTCCTTATATAGAAGTTAGAATTAGTTGCTATGTTACTTAGAATAATAATAAAAATTGTCTACTGGGTTATAAATAGGTAAATTTATGAAATGTCCAAAAATTACAAAAGTTTTATGAAAAATCCACCGCAAAATAATTAACATTTTATCGTGTGCCCAGAATTAGCAAAAAATCTATAAAAGGGTTCAGAATGACCTTCGAAATGATATTTTTGCCCTTCTCTTTATTGAAAACACCCACGAAACTTACTCTTCAAAAGAAATATTTCGATGCTTCATCTTCTTCCATACGCCGCTCACTTTCGAATCTAGGTTTTCTCCTCAAAAATCTTCAAACCTTACTCTCCATTCGCAATCTTCACACCATGTCAGCATTATCAGCAGTATCATCATCGGCAACAGCATCAGCATCAACTGGAACCCCAGTTAGAGAAGAGATAGCTGTTGTGGAGAAAATGAAGACAGTTGAACAAAATCCAAAGGTGAATGACGGAGAATCAGGGAGAATTAAGAGAGTTGCACATAAGCCAAAGGCTGCTAAGCAAAAAAAAGGCAAAAAGAAGGTATAACTTTAAGTTATGTTCATGATTCTGTAAAAACCACGTAGAATGGTCATTTCCAGTATTAAAATACATGAAAATGACCATTCTCCGTATTAAAATCACGGAGAAATATCATTCTCCTTGTTAAATTGATAAAAAATTATCATTCTCCGTATTTAAATGCAGGAGAATAACTATTTTCTGTGTTAAAATGACGAAGAATTGCCATTATCCGTGTTTAAAATCATGAAGAATGGCCATTTCCAGTATTAAAATGCATGAGAATGGTCATTCTTCGTGTTAAAATTACGAAGAATGACCATTTCCCGTATTAAAATCACAGAGAATGGCTATTCTCCGTTGTTAAAATCACGAAGAATGACTATTTCCCGTGTTAAAATCACATAGAATGACAATTCTTCGTGTTAATATCACGGATAATGGCCACTCTCCGTGTTAAATTGATAGAGAATTTCCATTCTCCGGGTAAAAACCACAAAAAATGGCCATTCTTCGTGTAAAAATCATGGAGAATGGCCATTCACAGTGTTAAAATACATGAAAATGGTCATTCTCCGTACTAAATCACGGAGAATGGCCATTCTCTATGGTAAAATCACAGAGAATGGCCATTCCCCGTATTGACAGAGAACCGTTGACAGAAACCATTTTTTTCTTTGTAGAAAAAAAATTTCTCAGTAATAAGGATTCAAGAGTTTTCCGTTCTTTTTTCAAAAATAATATTAACTCTTATATAGGGTGTCAATAAAGATGGCGACCGTTTACCCGAGCTAGTTATTGAGTCTTTAAAGAATACTGGTTTTTGATATTTCGTCAAGGTATTCTACACAAATAGAGTTGGCATTCAAGAATTGGCCAAGGTTTCAGAAGGTCTTGAGAAATTGATAGAAACTTACTTGGAAGACAAAGATGGCGTCGGGTACCTTGAATTAAGCATCACTGTTAAAATAGCGCTAAGTGTCGACGATATGGCAACCATCTTCGGTTTACCGCTGAAGGAAGAAAGCGAGGATGATGTTAATTACAGAAAATTGATCATAGGAAAACAACAACAAACCACACCGCCAGAATCGTTGAGCCTGTGTAGAGATCACTTCAAAAGATTGTTGGCTAATTCCAAGGGCAAACACGGAGAAGTCACGAATACAGATGTGAGAGAAGTTCTTTAAATTTCTACAACGGCTTCGTGATGGAGATAAACAAGCTAAACCAGATGATTTTGCCAAACTAATAATCTTTCACTTGTGCCAAACAATATTCTTCACAAAGTCTGGCGGTTCAAATTTACCGTACAGATTCTTGGCCTTGGTAGACAGTGTAGAAGTAATTAAAAGTATTTGCTGGACAAGGTTAATCTTGGCATATGTCATGGAGAGCATCAAGAAGATTACAAGTAAAATTGTTGGAGGGGATTACTCTGATGCATACCCCAAGATTGAAGTTTGCACAATATATTTTTTCTACTAGTTTACGGAACATAGTATCCATGTGGAAAGAAAGTTCACCCAATTCATGAATATCCAAGACTTTACACATGGGATGGGTACGCAATCTCGGTCTTCCTCAAAAACGAATATCAAAGTAAATTGAGATAAAAAAAGGATATTCAAAAATTTGGTTATAGCTGTTGAAAAAGAGGGAGGACAACATGAAGATGAGCTACATATACAAGAAGAAGGTGCACACGAGGGAGAGGGACACCACCAAATAGGTAGGGATGAGATTGCTGAACAAGGAAGACCCCAACAACTTGAAATGAACACCGCGATGGAGGGGCCGGTTCAGGAATTAGAGGAGTTAAGAAAAGAGAAATATCAGATTCTTGCTCAGAATGAAAAAAATCCATGAAAAGCTTAAAAAGATAGAGGCACAAGAAACCCAACAACGTGCAGTCAGCATTGTGATGGAGGGCTTAGTACAGGAATTGGAGGAGTTGCGAAGAGAGAAATCTCAAATTCTTGCTGAGAACGAAAAACTCCATAAAAAGCTTAAAGAGCTAAAAGAACACCTCGATGGAGGTGTCGGTACAAAAATTGGACTCCTTGCGAAGAAAGAAATCTAATATTATTGCTGAGAATGAAAAACTTAGCGAAAAGATTAAAGAGCTACAGGCACAAGGTAATTTTTTTCTTTTTTTTAAAGTTCTGATTTGTAATTCTTCGTATTAGAATGCAGGAGAATGACCATTCTCCGTGTTAAAATCACGGAGAATGACAATTCTCCATGTTAATATCATAGAGTGTAAGCCCACTTCCCAATTTTTATTTATTATTATTTGATTATGATTTACCATATGGTCATTCGGGGTTATTTTTGGGACCAGTATTTTATTTAGGCTCTAGAACCTCAAAAACTATTTTCTAAATTTTTTGGATTTTTTTGGTTATCTTCTGGAATTACTATGATAATAAAATATAGGAAAAGACATTTTCTAGGACTTCTGGAATTTATTGTGCTAGCCTAAGAGCAAATATTGAACCCAAATATTTTTCTAGGGTTCATTATGCTATTTTATATTTTTTTAAAAATTTTCCATAATTTTTGGCAATATTTAAGTATTTATTTATTAAGGTTTATATATTTTTTAAAGGCTTTCAATATTTATTATGAGGCCATTTAGGACTAATATGAGGTAAAACATTTTTATTTATATTCTAGAAGGTTAAATATATTTTTTGTAATTTTCCACAATTTATTAGAAATTTTTAGGATTTAATTGGCTTTGGAATGTTTTTTAAATCATTTCTGGAAATTATTTACCCAGTCAACTGCTCTGTCAGCACTACAGGCCCACCTGTCAGCCGCTGGGCCGAGCGGGGCGGGCCTAGCTGTCAGCTGTGTCAGCAGCTGACTGTGCATGGCTCAAGCCGACTCAAATACTGCTGAGTCCTAAGCAGCATCGAAATCTGGTCGTCCGCTTAAGAGCGGGGCCGACGAGATGCTGACACATGGCATGGAGCCACGGCTTCGAACCGCCTCTGAGTCGGCTTCCCCCTTATTTATATATATATATATATATATATATATATATATATATATATATATATATATATATCGTTTGAGCTCAGAAAGCCCTAATTTATTTTCTGCCGAATTTTGAGTTTTTGATTCTTTGGAGAACCCCGACTTCCCGAGGCGATTGCCGTCAACTCCGACCTCCTTTTTGCATGCCGTTCTTTTTGTTGGATTTGTATCGAGATAAAATTTCTGAATATGTAATTTATTTTCGTATATATTATTCCTAAATTTCTGAAAAATTCGTAGAGTGTCGGTTGTCTGAAACTTGACACGTTTCGGTATTTTCAAGATTTCGGGAGGACAGGAAATCAAAATCATGAACCGTTTGAAGTTTCGGAAAGTTAACACAGAGCTCTACGACATATATTTTTCCCAAAAATTATTTTGCTCATCTATTATTTTAGTTAATCTGTTGAACTCAGAATTGATCGGTTGATCATCGTTTTGGTCACGATTAGCCATAACGACGATATCTTTTGACCAAAGCGTGATTTTGTGGCACGGTTGACTCCAACGCACTCGTGGTGCTGAAATCTACCAATGTGCACTTTCAAAATCTAGAGTTCATAGTGTTTGACTAGATAGTCAACGACACGCCTCGATTTGCGTGTCATGGTTTCGAAAATTGGAAACATAAATTTTTGTGGCCAAAACTTCCTAGTTTAGATGATATTTCATATTGTTATAGGTTAAATTAGGTTTTTAAGTAATTTACTTCAGAATTAACTATTAATAGATTAGTAATTCAATTAGCTACTTATTTCATGAATTTAGAACTAGAACCTTAGAATTGATTTGTGGTTTTTATGCATGGTTTGTGGTACGATGTATCTTATAGATTGACAGCCTCTAGATCGACGTTTCTCGCATCCTCGACTTGTGACTACGATTTGTGCAAGGATTCAGACAAGTACAATATTGCATTTAAGTTTTAGTTCATTATAATGTTTTCTCTATCGTTTCTTTGTTTGATATCCCGTTGAGATATTGCTTAATATTTTGTTGAGACACGATTGTGACACCATAGTTATTGTATCCTTCTTAGTGTATCATTGACCGTTACTGATTGTTAGAGAGTCGGGAGGGAAAATACTCAGTAAGTACGTGAACAAACCCAACTATTTTGATTGTTCATAGCTAAGTCATACACCCCACGTATGAGTTAGCCGTACCCTATTATTGTGGATAGCCATCGTATGATGTGCCGTATTAGCCCAGTCGTTCACATATATATTAAAAGGTATTTCACACACACATAGTTGTTTTCATTGTTCCTCTATCTAGTTCATGTCTTGCTAGATCATATTTTACTAGTTTATATCTTGCTAGTTCATATCCTGCTATTCATCTCTTGCTAGTTCTCTATATGGTCTTTGCTTTTCTATTGTGCTAACTTAATTTGTGCTAACAACATTAAATGCAATATGGTTGTACTCTGCTCTTTTCCTGACTGGATCGTTGTTATAGGTGAGGTTGACGTGCCTACTCTTACGCTATGAACCATATGAGGGGGAGATAGAGACTCGAAGGCTAAACCATAGAAGATTAGTTAGTTGTGTGGTAGTTTTCTATAAATATAAAAGCTTGCATTCTTCTTCAAATATAAAACCTCTATATTTTTAAAGTTGATTTAGTTGTTGTGAATGAACAGTTACTATTTATGAGCACTTTATTTATTGCAGGCTAGACAACGTACTACAGTCGATACCGCAGCGTAGGCTGGGCTTGGACAAGTCTCGTATCCGAAAAGTGGGTGCGGGTTGTGACAAGTTTTTGTGGTGGCCCGTGCAGGTCTGTTTTCGTAAAAGATTGCGAACTTTTTGGTAGTACTTAAGTTAGTCGTACTACTGCAGGCCTGCGACTAGGATGCTCATTCACAATTAGATTTGATTTGATTTTATGAGAATGAATAGGACTAGAAGTCACTTATTTAATTTGACCCTTGGATAGTTATGATAGTTAAATAGGCCATGTGATTTAGCTAATAATTTATTGAAGTCTCGGTATGGATAAATCGAAGAATCTTTCTAAGAGAATATATTATTTTGTTTTGACATGTTGGTAGGATCCAAGGTGGGTAGAATATACGTTTGGTAAGTTAGGACTTCATAGAATTTATTTCCTAATTTTGATCATTTTTTGTGCCATTTTATCTTCTGTCTTCTCTAAATCTCGTTTTATTTTCAAAACTATTTTACGATCGTTTTATTTTTAATTTCTAATCTTGGTTCAATTATCTACATATTAATTCAAGTCATTTTCGCTCATTTTGTGATCGTTTTGTTTTCAAAACTGATACTTTTACTCAAGGACAGATACTTATTTTTTCTTATCATGATCGACTTATTTGAATTTATTGAAGTTCCTTTGAAATTCTTATGGATATAGTTAAAATAATTTTTGGTGACATACAATGGTAAGGCAAATATGCATTGTCCCCATTTATTTGAATTATGGAGACTGCGGGTTCACTGCAGTCAGCTGCGCACTGGCGTGGCGTGACCCCTAAGTTAAAATAATTTTAAGTATGCGTAGGTTGTCGAATATTACTAAAACTATATCCTAGTTGTATTATTGATCTTTTGATTTATTATGTCAATATTGGGTAGAGTTGATAAAGTGTTTGATAGCATATTATACTTGAGTCATAAAATCAAGGGTTCACGGCAGCCAGATGTACACTGGCGAGGCATGGATTCTCTGTTAAATGACTTCGGATATACTTATGAATTTCGAATATCATAACGACTATATCTTTTATTGGCATACAACTATTAAAAAATAAATTCTTTCAAATTTATTTGATGTCTTATTTCTTGTTACCACCTTCTCTACAAACTAGTAGTTCTTTATTTCTCTCATATTTTTCTATTTTCGAATCGTCATCTTTTAAACCTATTTTGATTTTCTTCCACTATATTTCTAAAACGTATTTAGATTTCGATTCTATACGCTTGATCAATTTTAATCATTCATCACATTATTTTTTTGATTATATTCTTTGACGTGCTTATTCATATCGATTGGTCATGTCATATTTTGATGATATTCTTGGTTGTGCCTATTTGTATCTTTTGAAATTTCGAGGACAAAATTTTTCTAAGGTGGGTAGATTTGTAAGTCCACTTCCCGATTTTTTATTTTTTATTATTTGATTATGATTTATCATATGATCATTCGGGATTATTTTTGGGACCCAGTATTTTATTTAGGCTCTAGAACCTCAAAAACTATTTTCTAAATTTTCTGGATTTTTTTGGTATTTTCTGGAATTACTTTGATAATAAAATGTAGGAAAAATCGATTTTGTAGGACTTCTTAAATTTATTGTGCTAGCCTAAGAGAAAATATTGACCCCAAATATTTTTTTAGGGTTCATTATGCTATTTTATATTTTCTAGAATTTTTTCATAATTTTTGGCAATATTTAAATATTTATTTATTAAGGTTTATATATTTTTAAAGGCTTCCAATATTTATTATGAGGCCATTTAGGACTAATATGAGGTAAAATATTTTTATTTATATTATAGAAGGTTAAATATATTTTTTTAATTTTCTATAATTTTTTAGAAATTTTTAGGATTTAATTTGGATTTATTTGGCTTTGGAATGATTTTTAAATCATTTCTGGAAATTATTTACCCAGTCAATTGCCCTGTCAGCACTGCCAGGTCCACCTGTCAGCCGCTGGGCCGAGCGGGACGAGCCTAGCTGTCAGCTGCGTCAGCAGCTGACTGTGCACGGCTCAAGCCGACTCAAATACGGCTGAGTCCCAAGCAGCATCAAAATCTGGTTGTCCGTTTAAGAGCGGGGCCGACGAGATGCTGACACGTGGCATGGAGCCACGGCTTCGAACCGCCTCTGAGCCAGCTTCCCCCTTTATATATATATATATATATATATATATATATATATATATATATATATATATATATATATATATATATATATATATATATATATCATTTGAGCTCAGAAAACCTAATTTATTTTCTGCCAAATTTTGAGTTTTTGATTCTTTGGAGAACCCTGACTTCCCGAGACGATTGCTGTCAACTCCGAACTCCTTTTAGCGTGCAATTTTTTTGTTGGATTTGTATCGAGGTAAACTTTATGAATATATAATTTATTTTCATATACATTATTCCTTAATTTCTGGAAAATTCGTAGAGTGTTGGTTGTCCGAAACTTGACACGTTTCGGTTTTTTTCGAGATTCCGGGAGGACCGAAAATCAAAATCATTAACCGTTTGAAGTTTCGGAAAGCTAACACAGAGCTCTACAATATATATTTTTCCCAGAAATTATTTCATTCATCTACTATTTTAGTTATTCTGTTGAACTAAGAATTGATCGGTTGATCACCATTTTGGTCACGATTAGCCATAACGGCGATATCTTTTGACCAAAGCATGATTTTACGGCACGGTTGACTCCAGCGCACTCGTGACGCTGAGATATACCAAGGTGCACTTTCAAAATCTAGAGTTCACAGTATTTGACTAGATAGTCAACGACACGCCTCGATTTGCGTGGCATGGTTTCCAAAATTGGAAACATGAATTTTTGTGGCCAAAACTTCCTAGTTTAGATGATATTTCAAATTATTATAGGTTAAATTAGGTTGTTAAGTAATTTATTTCAGAATTAAGTATTAATAGATTAGTAACCCAATTAGCTACTTATTTCATGAATTTAGAACTAGAACCTTAAAATTGATTTGTGGTTTTCGTGCATGGTTCGTGGTACGATGTATGTTATAGATTGACAGCTTCTAGATCAGCATTCCTCGCATCCTCGACTTGTGACTACGGTTTGTGCTAGGATTCAGGCAAGTACAGTATTGCATTTATGTTTTAGTTCATTATAACGTTTTCTCTATCGTTTTCTTGTTTGATATCCCGTTGAGACATTGCTTGATATTTCGTTGAGACACGATTGTGACACCATAGTTATTGTATCCTTCTTAGTATATCATTGATCGTTACTGATTGTTAGAGAGTCGGGAGGAGAAATACTCAGTAAGTACGTGAACAAACCCAACTATTTTGATTGTGGATAGCTAAATCATACACCCCACGTATGAGTTAGCCGTACCCTATTATTGTGGATAGCCATCGTATGATGTGCCGTATTAGCCCAGCCGTTCACGTATTAAAAGGTATTTCACACACACATAGTTGTTTCCATTGTTCCTCTATCTAGTTCCTGTCCTGCTAGATCATATTTTACTAGTGTATATCTTGCTAGTTCATATCCTGCTAGTTCATCTCTTGCTAGTTCTCTATATGCTCATTGCCATTATTGTTTCAAATTGTTCTAACTTATTTTGTGCTAACAATATTAAATACAATATGGTTGTACTCTGCTCCTTTCCTGACTGGATCGTTGTTATAGGTGAGGTTGACATGCCTACTCTTGCGCTATGGACCATACGAGGGGGAGATAGAGAATCGAAGGCTAAACCATAGAAAACTAGTTAGTTGTGTGGTAGTTTTCTATAAATGTAAAAGCTTACATTCTTCTTCAAATGTAAAACTTCAATATTTTGTAAAGTTGATTTAGTTGTTGTGAATGAGCAGTTAGTATTTATAAGCACTTTGTTTTTTGCGGGCTAGACAGCGTACTACCGTTGATACCGCGACGTAGGCCGGGCTTAGACACGTCTCGTATCCGAAAAGCGGGTGCGGGTCGTGACGTAGAGAATGACCATTCTTCGTGTTAGAATGCAGGAGAATTTTCATTCTTCGTGTTAAAATCACGAAGAATGGCCATTTTCTGTATTAAAATCACAAAGAATGGCCATTCCCTATGTCAGAATGCAGGAGAATGGCCATTTCTTATGTTAGAATACAGGAGAATGACCATTCTCCGTGTTAGAATGCAGGAGAATGGTCATTCTCCGTGTTAGAATCACGGAGAATGATCTTTTTTTTTAAGTATATATTAATTGACATCATACCTTCCACTATTATTTGTGTTATATTAGTACAAATAATCGGACAGCTCAGAGAAACAAATAAAAGGCTCGTTAATGAGAAAAACAAGAAATTTGAATCGTTGAATAATAAAGCCATTGGAAAGGATGCAAAAATTGCTGATCTCGAAGCCATAACTACAATATTGCAGCTTGATACTCAACCAACTGCTGAACAACAAGCTGATGAACTTGCTGCTCCAAAAAAAGTCAAAAGAAGAGGAGGATTGGTGGGAAAGAGGTTGAAAAAACCATCAGCAGCATTAGCCGATGAAGATTTTATCCCCTTGGGGAAGAATACAGTAACAGAGGCCAATAAAAAGTGGAAGATGAATGCCGCTCCGAAACCAAAACCTCAACCCAAACCCAGGGTCGGAGGAAAAAATAAGCATGCAGATTCGATATCCGGACAAGACGCCAAAATGGCTGAACTAGCGAGGATGGGTGATATACTAAGGGAATGCGATGACATCGTACTTTAGAAGGATGCGGATGAAGAGCTGAAGAAACTTTACATGGACATCGTATTCCCAAGAAAGATGAGTCCAACGTATGTATTCTGAACTCGACCAATATATGTCCAATTCATAACGGAGAATGATCATTCTTCGTGTCAGTTGGATTGGAGAATGATCATTCTCCGTGTCAGTTGGATGGTGAATAATCATTCTCCATGTCAATTGACAGCGAATGACTCTCTTTTTTTTCTTTTTCTTTCTAGTCTTTTTTCAAAATTATGTCATGAGAATCTCTATTAATTTAATCTAAACTAAATTTGTGCACAGTGATATTGTATACACGAGTATGCCGAAAGAGGGAGAAAATAAAGTTTTCATCCTCCTGCCAGCAAAAGACATGCAAGACATACTCAACTATGAAGACATGGAGGCTGGCATACTCGACATAATAACAAGAAAGCTAAAAGAAATTTAAGGCTATGCAAGAAGGTATGTCCAGTCATGTTCACAGGACGTGCAACATAAGTGGTCTGTATTCATGATGCCCCCACTCATTGGTAAGAATCAAAACTGAAAATCCATATTCATGTGTACACCGATAAAAAATGACGTAAAAAACTTATTCACGATATTGTGTTTTGTTTTTTTGGAAATAGTCTATCGTTCTCCGTGCCAATGAAAAGGAAGCAGCAGTCGGCGCCCTTGAAACTTTTAAAACAGATGTAGAAGACTTCGTCATGGGTTTAGAGGACGACATAGAGTGGCTATTCATTCCACTCTTTAATGAATCCTCCAAACACTATATGCTGCTCACATTCAACTTGAGCTCCTACGAGTGGACACTACAACTCCTTGGCAAAAAATACGTACGAAAAGGACAAAAAGGATGCAGAATTAATGAAGAAGATCTTAGAGCCTATCATCAAGAGAAAAGTTGAGATGATGAGAGAGAGATGGCCGACGATGATAGAGTATGAGAGCACAGAACTGAATTGTCATTAATGCTCTTTTTCGTTACTTTGATTTTTGGAGTGTCAGAGATGTCAATCTCGGAGAACTTCCTTCATGATTTTGTAATAGACAAAATTATCTTCATTTTGATATATCATATCCCACCCAAACTTATTTCCTTATACTCTGTTTGTATCGCGCAACTTCGGATCAATTTAGGCCCTTTGATTGTTGAATAATTTTTAATAATTTCGCACTTTTATCTTTGATCATCATATGCATGTTGCCGTAAATTTTAATTTAGGAGCACAAGACTAGTCGTTTTCTCAAAACCAACTTCTCGTGCATGATCTAGTCGAGACACCCTATACCTATGACCTTCATGTCCTACTCAGACACACCATTTTGTACTTCATTTGTTTTGCATAACTTTTCTGACACAAGACCCAATCTTAATTCATCCCACGGAGTCACATTTATTTTTGACTTGAATTAGGGACTCTCTTTCGGCCCAAACCTGTTGATCCAAAATATGGACATGACCCACATTAAGCCTACTACCAACATGACTCTTACGTCCCATTCAATTGAGCCCCCGTATGCTACTTATTTACCCGTGATCATAAATGTCTAAATTAAATTATTTATTCCACGAAGTTCGATTTTGACCCGACCCGACTCAATTGAACCCAACCAAGCATCATGTTGTACCCTCATGACTAGCCAAACACCTCACACAATTTTTCCTCATGAAAAATACCAAACACCAAGTGTGTCCACTCAAATTATTCAAGGGACAACTCCAATGACCTAATTTAATCTTGGCCCTTGATTTTACCTCCATGAGCCAACACCATTTATCCATTTATATAACCCTCACCCCCGTACTTCCATTGGCCGGTCCTAACCCCAATGCACTCTCTCTCCTCTCAAATATCTCTCCCTCTCTTTCTAATAACGTATATCTCTTTCTCTCTCTCCTTCTAATATAATATATCACTCTCTCTCTCCTTTTTCTCACACATACAACCCCCATCACCATCAGCCAACACTCCTTTCCTCCTCTTCCATCACAGCCAACATCACCCCCTCCTTTCCTTTCTTCGTTATCATCATCATCAACATCACCCTCACCATTAACATCACCACCACCACCACCACCATCACTCTCACCATAACCATCTACTTCTCTTCTACCTTCTTCTCCTTCTCCTCATTTTCCTTCGGCCAGTCGCTCGAGTGCAGCCGTCGGCCACCACCACCGTCGGGCCATCGCCACCTCGAGTAGCTGCGACTGTAGTAGCAATGCAGCAGTGGTGCAGCAGCAGCGACAGCAGCAGCAGCGGCTGCAGCAGCAGCGGCTGCAGCAGCAGCCGCGTATGGCCATGCCACCGCGCCACCACCTCGCACCGACGTGTACAAGAGGTGTTCGTCGACGTCTTCGACGTGTACAAGAGGCAATTCGTGTATTTTGTACGGGATCTCATCGTGACACACGAGTTTGAACTCAGAATTCTTGTTTCGTCGCAGCGACTTCGTGCACATTTTTTGATAAATTTGACCGTTGGATCGTCGATCCGTTTCTTCCGCCTTAATATTGGTATATATCCCTTTACCCCTGTCAAGTTTCAACCATTAATTCCGTTGTTTGATGTCAAAATCGGCTACGAAGTTGACTCTTTAAATTGTATATATTTTGGACAGTTTTGTGGAGCCAACTTCGTGGACTCGTATCTCCGTCATCGTAGCTCCGTTTGGCGTGCCACCAGTTCCTGTGCACAACTAGTATAACCCTCTTCATGTCCCTTAAGTTTCATTTCATTATGAGCTTGTTTGATTGGTTGAATTTGATGCCAAAGTCGGCCGTCCGAATTCATAATTTTTAACTTCTAAAATCCTAATTTTGAACCTGGGACTCCGGATTCAATTTTTGACACCACCATTAGAGTTGTGGCATCGTTCTGGCACAAATTTATATAAATTTTTACTTGATTTGGAGGACGTGAGCCCCGACACGCATTTCGGTACAAGGCGGGCCCCACAGTCCGAGTGAATGGGCCATTTTGAGTTCGGTTCATCAAAATCCAATTATGGATATACCTTGAGTTTGTTTCGTCGTTCTGGACTCGTTGACATATACTTTGCTAGATTTTGTAGACTTTGGTTCTGGCACACATTTTCGTACAAATCAGATTCTAATATCCGGGTCAACGAACCAAGTTGAGATCGGGCCATCGAAATTCAATTTCGGATATACCGTTGGGTTCGTATCGTCATTCTGGATATTGGTATATATCCCTTCACCCCTGTCAAGTTTCAACCGTTAATTCCGTCGTTTGATGTCAAAATCGGCTACGAAGTTGACTCTTTAAATTGTATATATTTTGGACAGTTTTGTGGAGCCAACTTCGTGGACTCGTATCTCCGTCATCGTAGCTCCATTTAGCGTGCCACCAGTTCCTGTTCACAACTAGTATAACCCTCTTTCTGTTCCTTAAGTTTCATTTCATTATGAGCTTGTTTGATTGGTTGAATTTGATGCCAAAGTTGGCCGTCCGAATTCGTAATTTTTAACTTCTAAAATCCTAATTTTGAACCTGGGACTCTGGATTCAATTTTTGACACCACCAGTAGAGTCGTGGCATCGTTCTGGCACAAATTTATATAAATTTTTACTTGATTTGGAGGACGTGAGCCCCGACACGCATTTCGGTGCAAGGCGGGCCCCACAGTCCGAGTGAATGGGCCATTTTGAGATCGGTTCATCGAAATCCAATTCTGGATATACCGTTGAGTTTGTATCGTCATTCTGGACTCGTTGACATATACTTTGTTAGATTTTGTAGACTTTGGTTGACTTTGGTTCTGGCACGCATTTTCGTACAAATCAGATTCTAATATCCGGTTCAACGAACCAATTTGAGATCGGGCCATCGAAATTCAATTTCGGATATACCGTTGGGTTCGTATCGTCATTCTGGATTTGTGGACATATATTTTGCTAGGTTTTGAAGACTTTTATCCTTGCACATTTTTCGGTACAAAGTGGGTCCGACACGAACAGTATTTTGGATCCAAAATTATCTTTTTGCCCCTATGTCCAAATTAGACTTATGGGTAGGCTATTCTAGCTATTTTGACCATTCTGGACATGTTAGTGATAATTGTTTCATCATCCGACAACATATGTAGATTTTTTTCCCTTATCTATCACTATTTATTATAATTCTTCTCTTTTTGGTTCGTATTTTGAGATCTGTGCATCGGAATTGAGATCCGTCGATTCTTGTAATTTCACATCACTAAAATTGACAAGTTGACCATGTGGATGATTATAAAGGCTAGCTTTGACCTAGTTTAACCTAGAATGGACTAGGAGTTGACCAGTTGACCAAAAGTTAACTGTAAGTCAATCTTTTACCCAGTTTGACTTAGTTTGACTGAGTTTGGCCTAGAATAGGCCTAGAAGCATAGAATTAATGTATATATATATTTTTTACTCTAGAACACTAAATAACTCTGTATATTCATATTAGGTCTCTGTGACGTCGGTTCAGGCATAGACCCTCACTTATTGCTGAGGACAGCAGGCGAGTACATTCTCTGATAGTTTTTATTGTCTTGATATCTTCTATATCCTATTCAGTTGTAGTGTTTTACTTAATTTTTGATACGATAGTACATGGACTAGTATACATCGGATCCTGTCATGAGACGCCATTCTTGGGTTACCATGGTACATTGGTACATTATTCGGTCTTATTTTCTTGTACTTGTATATACGCTGATTCCTAAGGGGATTTGCTACCCTCTTAGAAAATCTTGTATCATGACGTGACATGTTCGGATCCATTATACTACTCAAGGACGGGGAGTTATTAGAGGTTATGTGATCATACCCCACCATTCATGTTTTATGTAAGCGTTAATCATACAACCCATGTATGATTAGCCAAGTGTTAGTCATACATCTCACGTATGACTAGCCAGACCATATTCTTGTGCAAGTTTTTAAGCTGATCACATAACGCTTTAATATCTCAAGGCACCATTTTATGTTTACATTATACATCAGATACTCCTATACTGTTTTACATTCTTGTATTTCATACCCTGACATGATATCACTACAACAAAAAACCCTTTTAATGATGGCTAAAAAACGTCATTAATGACGAACCATGACGCTTTTTTTTCACAGCAACCGTTATGAAAACGGGTGTTATAATTGTTTTTTAAAAGCGTCATAAAATAACCGTCATGAATAGTTTCTATAAAAGTGTCATGAATAGTTAATATATAGTGCACAATTCAGAACAATTTTAAAACGTCATGAATAGATAATATGTATAGGCTCAATGCAGCACATTTATAACACTCAATATTACTGAACTCATAACATTTATAACGCTTAATACTGCACATTATATATTAATTTCCAAAAAATTCTCAATTCAATTTTAAAACAACAACTTTGAACTATATTCACAAGAAAACATCGAAATGTTATATCACCATCTTCATTACATTATCTCAAAATAGGGTATCCAAATACATATATTTATAACTACTACTTAAATGGATCCTCAAAACAAGTAACTACTTTGGCTTCAACTTGAGCACATCAAAACTGTCAACATCACGTGTAGCAAATCCCACCACTGTAATAATAGTTGCATCTTCATGTGCACCTGAGAAGAAAAATTAATACTAGTTAGCTACAGTTCCACCACTGCATCTATAACAAGGAGCACTACAAAAAGTAATATGCAGCACTACAAAAAGTAAACCCTACAAAGCTCCAAAATAACTTCAGATAATGCTACAGAGATACGTACCATCACCTGAAAAGTAGACATATTGAAGAGCACCACATTCATAAAGTTGTACAAAACAAAGTTTTACAGTACTTGTACCATTTGAATAAATTTTTTTAGAAAAGCTTAGAATGTTTCAAGTCCAGAACTAGCAAACATGGGTAGAAGGGGGGTTACAAATCTCAAAATTCATGACAACTGAGAATGCTACTTGAAAAAAGACTTTTGAATACAGTCAAGTTCAGTTTACTATTAGCAGTAAATACTACTCACCCTTAGCTTAAACCAACCAAGCATCTTGTGCCTCCTGTTCTTTCTATCAGACTTTTGAATACAGTCAAGCACTCTTATCTATTCCCAGGTTTTGACACACAAGCCACCCTCATACTCTTACTGATACCAAAATCCCTGATACCACCACTGATACATACCTGTTCACTCCCTAACACCCTAACGTTATTGTCTACACCTCTCATTTCCCTCTCGAAAGCTCTGGACAGAGCCTCCCCTACTACTCTTTAGCCTCCCAGGCCATAGGCCAAACTGCCTCTTCACTTCCAGTGCCATACCCCTCAAGTTCTACCAAGATAGCTAAAACTATGATTCATAAGAAAAATGCAAACTTTATGGAACTGGTACAATACCAATCGTAACTCTTAGTCTCTTAGTGAGTATTACGTAATACTATTTTCGAAGTTTTATGACCTTTAGGATTGCCAACATCTATATCAGGATATATGCATACATGTCCACCAAAGTAGGCAAGTTCAGTTGCCTCATCAAATGTCAAATATTGTACAGGATTTGCATTTGGACAAATGTTAGGGTCACACGTCAAAACACCATCAACATCCTTCCAAACCTGTTATTTAATTAATATAGTTATAATGTGCACGTAATACAAAGAAATTTGGAATATTATATTCTGAAATAAAAATTGAGTTTCAAAGATGGATGATTGGATACTGAATTATTGGAATATATTTGGTCAATCAAGAGAATGGTAAAAGGTTACTTTGTTTGAATGGTGATGGCAATGAGTGCAGGCAGGTTGAAAATGTTCAAATCTGAAGTACCAGCATTAAACAAACCTATATCTCTCTTAAACCCAAGGCTTTACCGATTGTTGTTGCTGTCAAGTCACTACCACCCCTACCTAAGGTAGTGACAGCATACGATTTCCAACCCTGCAGCAGATCTTTACAATAAGAACTTCAACTCTTGTAAACCATATTAAAGATATACAAGATTTGTCAAAAATAATCTTAGAGGGCTTCACAAGCAAATACCTTTCCAAGAAAGCCAGTTATGATAGGAATGACAGGATCACTCATCCAATCTCCATGCAGCCTCTTGGCTATAGCAGGATAAGTTGCTTCCAGGATGTCTGCATTTGTAAAGTCGTCTGTGGTTATAAAACCAATCTCGAATGCATCATACTGCAACAATTAGGCAGTCACAGAATTAGCACTTATTTCCATACCCACTGAAAATATATTGCATCTGTGAATCAAACCCACCCCTATGTCTCCACCTGCTGCTGAACACTAGAGCGAGGAGATACCCACTGAAAATTGGTTGTCAAAAGCAGCATGCTGTCTCTACAACCAGGCTTTGTACATATGAACTCTAATTTAGTCATGGTTGGTATGAACTCTGCACATCACTACACCCTCCACTGCACATCAGAGTCGCTGGAATATTTAGTCATGGTTGGTATGAACTCTGCACATCACTTCACTTCACTCGGCTGTATTTAAAAATATAATGCTTTTTACATGAAAGCTCGGGTTTTGGATATTGGTAAGGCAACTAATTACCTGGAAATATATAAGGATACAAATGAACAAAAAGATACAAAGAAATTCCTTTGTTGAAGGTGTAAAGAAGGAATGCTGTAATAAAAACAATCATCAAATAGAACGACAGAAATAGAAAACAAATCGAAAAAATGATAGAAGTATACAATGCACTGAACGGAGTTAGATAACTATCATAATGATGTCATGTAATGCAAACAGACAATTTCACCAGGGAACAAGTAACACTTGAACTCAGATGGTCTCTTGATTAAGAAGTCAACAAGCTATATGATAGTGATACAGAAGTATTAAAAAAAATCAAATTTAAAAAAGATACCCATTACCCAAATAAAATAGGATCATCCCAGATTGGACCTGTCCCAAGCTTGGCTGCCAAAGTGGAAAGACGTCTTAAATCTCTGTTTCCCCAGACTATATAACTACTAAAATCTGAAACGAGTATCTATATGATCAGTGTGCAACCAGGAAGCATGGACACTCCTAACATGTGTTGTGCTTGTGTCCGTACTAATGTTGGTCACAAACACTTCTTGGTCATGTCTCCAAATCGTGTTAGAGAGTTGAACTATGTCTGATTCTTGGTGAGCAAAAGATCTGTGGCCAACACTTGTTGGTAAGGTCCATAATTTGATGTGTCCAATAAATGCTCAAGTGACTCCAACGTGATCAACCTGTTCTATTTCTTTTTGGTCTAGCATAGACTTGTTTGTGACCAATTTATGTTATGATGGTTTTAGGTTCAAATCAGCAAAATATATGATATACGTCCTACATATGTTGAAAGGGGGTATATTTACCAAAATAGGGGGAATTAGCAGTAGTGCTAATTGGGTTAACCTCGTCATGGACAGCATGCGGCGTTGACGTCCTGGACGCTGATGTTGGTGCCCCAGACGAAGACGGGGACAGAGTCGTCGGCGGAGGGGTCGGTGGCGGGGTCGGGACCGTCGACATCGGAGGAGAAGGACATGGGGGTGGCGGGAGTGGCGGGGGTTGTAGGGGTCTGGGGTGTGGCGGGAAGGGGTCCGGTGGACGGAGGATGGGGAGGGGGTCGGCTGGTGGGAGTGGCGGCGGCGGCCGTACATCGCTTCGCCTGCCCTGAACTCTAAATAATACAACACTAAAGTACACCCCGACCAAATGGACCATTCCAAGGTCAGGCCCAACCAAACTCTTCTGTAATTCTTCTAACATAAAGTCCGAAAGCCAGATCAATGTGAAGCCCAACTCATTACTCATCCTAAGAACAACCCTAGCTCCAACTGTGATGAGATTAAAATTATAAAGTTTAATAAAACAAAGACACAACCCAACAAATACCATATTCAAACATTCAAACCGAGTCCAAACCCAGTCTGAACATCTCAAACAAATTGCCTTATAGGCTTACACAGCATATAACAAGGCTTCTAATCTCCTCAATACAATGTCATTTCGACATAGAGGCTGCATCAATCTTCTGTGTCCAAACAGAGACTGGATACAACACAAAACTTTGCCAGATACATGCCAGATACTAATGTCGACATTCTACTAACCGATGGTGACATCAAGTATCCAAACTCCCAAATAGACAATTCAATTTAGGAAATATACCTGAGTCCAATTAGAGCAGTATCGGTGTCGGACACAACTGGTCGAAGTCAAATGTGAAGAAGATAATGATTCAGACCAACCGTCGAACACTTCTCATGCACAATCAAGAATTGAAAACCTATATTAATTACTGATCATGCGAGCCGAATCTTAAACAAAACAAAAGGTTGA
The DNA here is from genome assembly GCA_029216955.1 of Iris pallida. Taxonomy (NCBI): domain Eukaryota; kingdom Viridiplantae; phylum Streptophyta; class Magnoliopsida; order Asparagales; family Iridaceae; genus Iris; species Iris pallida. Next base: position 5,360,688 of record JANAVB010008599.1, on the reverse strand, counting down.
ACAACTAAAAGAGTTGTGGAATAATTAATTAAGTTCGAAACCTTGCAATCAACTCAACGAAGAGAAATTCAAATCAGCAATATGCTTGCTCACCTCTCGTATCTTGGCCAGCAAAGTGTTGGACCAACCTGCAATTGATGAATCTAAGCAGTTCTGATGAGAACATGATCGATCTCGATCGGAGTCGCGAACGTCGGTCGACTAATCATGGTTCACCATCGTTCGATTGCATAGCTGAGGAATTGATCTATTCATATAAAAATCGAAGGAAGAAGGAAGGAGAAAAGAGTAAACAAATAGGAACTCACCACGACTGCTGCGCCATCGTCGTGTCTTCACCGAAAAATGCTACAGATTGGGTTGGGGGAGAATCTAGGGTTTGGTGGGGATGGAGAAAATTTAGGGTTCCAGATCGAGAAGCGGAGGAGGAAACTAAGCGGAGGACGACGATGTGGAGGATTGAAAGAAGGAGGAGGAGAAGCTTAGGGTTTGGTGAGAGGAGGGAAGAGGATGAGAAGGGGAGTGGAGCTGAGAGGGAAGGAGAAGGGATTTGGAGAGTGGATGAGAAGGGGGCGGAGGCTTGAGCCTCCAAATATCGCGTTGGTGGATAGAATTTTACAAAAAACTTAATTACAAGTTTGCCACCGCTCTAAAATATTAATAACGCTTTATTTTATAAACGTTATAAAAAGCCCAAAATTAGCCAAAACCGTCATAGAAAAAAGGTATTTCGAACTTTGATGACGCTTCTTTATCAGCCGTCATAAAATCCACTTATCAAGCGTCATTAATAGGTCTTTTTGTTGTAGTGTATCTAGTTTTACATATCATGTTTATATTCCAGTCTTGATATTTTATCTTATATTTTATTATAATTGTCTCTTATAGATTTTATTAATGCACATGGAACTGCTGTTAGTTTATGTAATCGTTCCCATCCTGACTGGATATGTTGATAATATTTTTAGGAGTTGTTATGCCCTCATTATTAGACTATAAGATGATGATAGCTGAGGCAGATTTTGATATTCTTTCACCGTGAGTTGTCTCCCAGGAGTTCTAGATATAGTAGTTATTTTAGATTTGTTATTATTATTTTTTCGTTTTACTTTTTTTCTTATTTGATCCTATGTAGATTCTAGTTGTTCTAGTGATATTGTTATCTTTCTTGTCTCATCTTCCTTAGCATTTGTGATGTGATATTAGTACCTTTATAGTGATGGATCTTTTAGATTTTATAGTTAGTATCGGGTACTTGACAGCGCTCTACCGTCGATACTGCAGCATAGATTGGACGTAGCCCACGTATTCATACCCGTATATCCGGGTGCGGGTCGTGACAGCTCTCTTCGAAATACCGAAAGAAAACGACAGTGTCTTTCACCAGAAGATTACAAAGGTTAAGTTGGGATGGGCTAGGAAGTTGCTTTCAAGTGAATATGTAACACCATAGGTACCAACCTAGCAATGACATCGTAAAATAATAATATAAATGGGCTAAGAACTTCTTTCTATATCATCTGTTTGTTTTTATTCTTCTGTGTCTGCGTCTTTTGTAACGTCTGCTCTGTCTTTTATAATAAAATTATTTTGAATTACATTTACATTGTTTTATATATATCATTTTTGAATATCCATTCCCCATGTAAATCTCAGGGAGAATGTCCATTATTCGTGTTAAAATCACGAAGAATGGTCATTCTCCGTGTTAAAATCACGAAGAATGGCCAGTCCCCGTGTTAGTATACAGGAGAATGGTTATTCTTCGTATTAAAATAACGGATAGTGGTCATTCTTCGTGATAGAATACAGGAAAATGACCATTCTCTGTGTTAATATAACGGATAATGGTCATTCTTTGGGTTAAATTGACAGAGAATTGTTATTCTCCATGTTAAATGACAGAGAATGACTATTCTTCGTGTTAAAATCATGGAGAATGTTCATATTCCCCGGGTTAGAATGCAGAAGAATGAGCATTCTACATGTTAATATAACGAAGAATTTCTATTCTCCGTGTCAAAATGAAGGAGAATGGCTCAACTATCAGGCCACAGTCCTGGCCTAAGTCTTCATCTGTCTCGACCCCATAATAGGTCGAGCAGTCTGCCTCAGAAATATCTGTAATATGTTAACGGTATCCTGTCAGAAATATAAGCAAGTACAAACACTAACAGCAGTTCCATATGAATTGACAAATTCTATAAGAGACAATATAATAAAATACAAGATAAAGATATGAGAAGACTTGGGAGCCATTCGAAAGCCGAGTTACAACCCGTAAACCAAACAAGGACCGGGGTTGTAACCCTTCTCCCGAACAGAACCTAGCCTCCAATCAAAGTACAACATAAGAGCATGTAGAACATGTGAAATACAGGACAAAATCAACAGAAAATATATAACAGGATGTGAGTACTGAATAGGACGACAATATATATAGGATGACTTGGGAGCTATTCGAAAACTAAGTTACAACCCGTAAACCAAACAAGGACCGGGGTTGTAACCTTTTTTCTGAACAGAACTTAGCCTTCTATGATAAATAAATATAAAATGTGTCTTGAATTATTAGAGCGTTATATGATCGACTTTGGAAATGTTACAGGACAGGCTATCCACTTGGCCCAAAAATCACAAGAAAATCTCTGAAAATGGTAATGCCGGCCAACCTGGATAACAAGCACAAGGAATGGGATCTCGCTACATCCTACGTGAGGTGAGAGTGGCACAAGCATAAGAATATAGTGACAGGGAGGCTTTGATCACATAGCCCCTAATAATTTTCCATTTTCGAGTAGTATAATGGATCTGGACATGACACGTTATGACATGGGATTCCATAAGAGGGTAGCAAGTTCCTTTAGCAATCGGTGTCTATACAAGTACAGAGAATAAGACAGGGAATATACCAATATACCAAGAAAATCTAGGAATAATATCTCATGACATGATCCAACATATACTAGTCCGTGAACTATCGTATCTGGAAATCGACTAAGACACTACAACTGAATCGGATATAGCAGATATTAAGACAATAAAAACGATCAGTGAATGTACTCGCCTGTGATTCTGAGCTGATAAGGTGAATAGATGCTCAGAGTAATCACAGACCTAAAGATAAGATACCATGAGTAAAACAGGGTTTAATAATGAAAGAAAAGCTAATCTAGTCATGATATGCAAGTCTAAGTCAAAACTAGGTCAAACTAAGTCACACCAAGCTAAACTAGGTTATACTAGGTCATACTGAGCCAAACTAGGTCACACTAGGACAATCAAGATCAAAGAAGATCACAGGAAGTCAATCCAAGTCAAACTAGGTCAATCTGGGTCAAAGGTTGACTTACAGTTAGCTTTTGGTCAACTGGTCAACCCTGGTCAACTCTGGTCAACTCTAGTCAACTCTAGGTCAATCCTAGGTCAAACTAGTCTAATGTTGACTAACTTTTGACTTTCAGTCAACTGGTCAACTCTGATTTGGTTTTGGGTCGATTCTAGGTCCAGCGTTGACTTGAAGTTGACTTTCGATCAAAAGTCAACTCTTGGTCAACGGGGGTCAAGACTAGCCTAAACTACCCTCATCTAGTCATTACCTACCAAGACAACCTATTTCTAACCCCATCTAGCAATCAGAAACCAAATACCTTATATTACCCAATATCCTAACATTTACCCTTTACAAGGTATTCCCGATACCTTGCCCCATTACAAAGGAAACCCCTCTAGATCTCAGGATACTAGCCTAGGCTTCTTACGGTAGCTAGATACTATCCTATCTAGGGTTTACCAACCAATAAATCTAGGGTTCTTGGACATCTAGTCCATCTTATAGTCATGTTGGTCATATCAACATTACCTTAGTGTATCGTTATGATACACTATGGTATCTTGAGATACCACACTCTACACTCCACTAAACCTTCCTAGTTCACTCTCCCACACTCTCCTAGCGTCTAGGTTAGTCACACTAATTAGTCTACTAGGATACTAACTTATCTAAGCCACTATCCTAACTAACCACTACTAACACAACACTGGCACCAACACTATCTCACTCATAACACTACTCACAACTCTACTCCTAACCTACACTCTAGACACCACACTAAGGAACTAAACTAAGGTTTTATATAGGTCATCGAAGGGATCAATTTGTGGGGAATAAATATGGGCAACATGGGGTTCAAATGGGGTTCATATGCATGGAAGGATGGATGGATTATAGATGAATGAATGAAGTGAATGATTGAATGAATGGAGGAATGGATTTGTGGGGATAAAATGAATGGGATATGAATGAGGTGGAGATGGAATAGAGGGCTGAATGAAGAATGAATGAATGGAATGTATGGCTGGAATGAAGAATGAATGAATGGGGGGAGAATGAATACATGACTGAATGAAATGAATGGAGGAATGGAAGAATGAATGGATGGAAGAATGCATGAATGAATGAATGAAATGAATGAATGGTAGGATGAAATGAATGGGATAAAAGATTGAATGAAAGAATGGGGGATGAATGAATCACTGGATCATGGATAGAATGAAAGGATGGACTGAATGTTTGAAGGAATGGATGAACAAATGTATGTGCGAATGAATGTATAGATAGATGACTAAATGGATGGATGAATTGGCTGATGGTAAATGGAAGAATGGATGGCTGGATGATTTGTGAAAGGGGGGATTCCTGCTACTGCTGCTGCAATATGCAGCAGCTACTATTGCTGATACAGCTGCTGTTACACTGTGCAGTCCCCATTGGGGACTGCTGCTGCTACTGCTGAATGCAGCTGCCAATGGCAGCAGCTCCCCCCCTCTCTCCCCCTCAAATCTCACTCTCTATATCCTTCTCTACACTCTCTAAACCCCTCAATCACTCTCAACTCCCTCAATCTCACTCTCTATATCCCTCAATCTCTATACCAAATTCTCCACACACATACCCCCTACACATATATATATATACATACACCCACACATATTTATATATACACATCCACACACACACACACCTATATATGTATATAGACACACTCAATATAATATATACATGAATATGTATCTATATGTGATACATGAAAATAGACGCACACACCCTCATACCAATACCTATATATACTTGGACACTCACATACAAATATATTTATATACGACACACACACACATAATATATATATAGACACAAAAACAAATAATATATATAAGGACACACAAGAACACATCTCATGACACAAAAATCTGAGATTAATATAGGAAATAAATCATTCAAACTAAAGACAACACAAAGTGTGTCCAAATTGGGGGTTTCCCACTTGGACACAAAAACTCCACAAAGGACACTCATATTGATCTCCAAATGGGTCCAAAATGGACACAATGCAGACACAAACATTGGGGGTCATTCATATGGACTCATAATGGTCCTATATGCATGTAGGAGGAAAATAGAGGAGAGATTATACCTTCTGGAAGATCAAAACTAAGGAAACTCCTCCCGATACGACACCGACACGAAGAGATTTCCAAATGGACACGAACCAAAGCCAAATCCTCACAAACTTGGCTAGCACCCTCCCTTCATGGAGTAGAGAAGAAATAAAGAAGATTTGGTGGAAGAAAGGATTGATTTGGAGATGAAATCAATGGTGGTTTCTCTCAAAATTTGGAGAAGAACAAGAGAGAGAAATTTATGGATAAAAATGAAATGAAGGTGACTCACTCCCCTCCTAGCTATGGCCGGCCACAATGGAAAGTTTGTCCCTATTTGCAAATATCAAAAATACCCCCACTTGTCCTATTAATTAATATTAGGAATATGTTTTAGGTTGAGGCTAATTTAGTCATGTTTTAAGTCTCTAATCGACTAAACCAATTCATGAAAAATTAGTCTAACATACTAACTAAAATATTATCATGTGGGCCATGCCTAACTAATGAGTGGCTCCCACTAGAGTCAAAGCTACCCCGGGTCCCCGATACAAGTCGGATTGAGTTGAAATTCGAATCCGACTCAAATAACCCCAAAATAATATCATAAATAAATAAATAATTCCAAAATTATTCTAAAGTGGAAAAAGACCAAAATACCCCTATTTTTGGAAACTGGGGGTGACATACCACATCATGCATTCTCTTTCATATCTTGTCATATTTTTACCTGTCGTGTTGGGAAGGGGAAGTACCAAGTAGATGTGTGATCTGACCAATATACAGTGTTTATTTTATCTTACTACTTAGACAGCATTTATTTTATTCCTATTTAGACAGTGAGAATGTAAATCCTATGTAGACCGTGCGGTGTAGTGTCCCAGCAGATCACACATCGAAAGGAGTACTTCAACACACTTAGATAGCTATGTTTCCTCATTTCAACCATTATATGTTTTCATATATTTTTTTGTCTCTTGTTCACTGTATCACCATGTCGTAGTAGATTCTTTTATCATATATTTTATGGCTAACCTCTGTTTTATAGTCGTTAGCATATATTTGGAACTGTATGCTTGAATTGTACTCGTTCCATTCCTGATTAGAAACCAATATTTTATAGATTAGTCGTGGCTGCTAGTTAGCATCGGATTCTTGGGAAGATATGAGTGTATATGCTGAGGTTAATCTAGAAGCTAGTTAGAATATTTTCAATTGTTGTATTAGAATTTGTGAGGTATTGTACTTTTCTTTATATGTAAACCTTGAATATTGTAAATTTGATTTTAGTTGTCGTAAATGAGCAATAAAGATATTATTTATGAGAATTATTGTGATTGTGAGCATTATGGCCTAGATAGCGTTCTACCGCCGACATTGCGGCGTAGGCTTGCTTGGACACGCACTCGTATCCCGAAAAGCAGGTGCGGGTCGTGACAAGTTTTTTTGGTGGCCCATGTAGGTCAATTTTTGTAATAGATTACAAACTCGTGATAGTACTTAAGTTAGTCGTACTATTACGAGCCTGCGACTAGAAAATGCTCATTCACAATTAGAATTTAGGAGGATAACTAGGAGTAGGAGTCCCTTATTCAATATCGACTGTCGAGTAGCTAGGGTTGTTATATAGGCCATATGAGTTAGATAAGAATTCATTGAATTCTAAATCATATTAGATAACCTGAGAAATTTTCCTACAAGGATGTACTATTGTGTTTTGACACGATGGTATAGGATCAAAGGTAAGTAGACTATTCGCCTAGTAAAATTAGAGCTTCTTAGGATTCAACTCTTAACCTTGATCAATTTTGCCATTTTATTTCCCCCCTCTAGTGTGACGCCCCAGAACCAGAATACTGGAAAGCGGGGGCGAACATAGCCAGCTACGTATATTGAAATGGAATCCACCACGCTATACGGTCACGGCTGTCTAGATATGAGGGTTTACTACAAGCCAAAGGTCTCTTAAGGTCAAGCCTATTGTCTCAATCTCAAGCAAGTAATATAGTTACAAGATGTTTGACCACCAAATATACAATAAAAGGCGTCCCAAATATTACATATTCAGTTGATCATGAAGCTAGTCGTACAAAATGCGAGGACTAGCAAGAGTTTAGTCATACATGATCAACCCTAGGATTTGTTAATCATGTTTACAGTCCGTAGGCAGACAGTAAGTAAATATGCATCGAGCTAACAGGTGCTCGTCGGCTAAACGCCTCAAAAGAATAAATTTATAGTAGAGTGAGCGAAACAAAATAGAAAATCCACTCGTAGCCCGGGATCCTTCTAGTCGCCACCATCGGGCTGGAGGTTCGGTAGATCCTCGGGTGCTGCTCCGAAATCTGGCCACACAAAACCAGCTGGGTCAAACCCTAGAAAGAGCAAGTGCCACAAAGGAGGCCACAAAATAAGAACAAAGCCAGCATATCAGAACATGAAAAAATTAAATGGAAGAAGTGCAATTAATAAAAGTACAACAGGACAATAAACGACTAGGGACATGGAACCATTCAAAGAGCCAGATTAAAACCCGTAACCCAAACAAGGACCGGGGTTGTAATCTTTCGCCTGAATAGCCCTTGTCTCTATTCATTTATAGTTAAAGATAAGTAAATCAATCATGCACAGGAGTACCAGGGTATAGGGACTAGACAAGACTTGACAAGACTGGATACCATCCATTCACAAGCGGCCAAGCAAATACTATGGCTTACTACTTAACTAACTAGGGTTATCACAAGCCTAATTACTAACAAGATGTAAGTAAGAATTTTCCAGTCCCAAGCCCTTCAGACTATCTAGTTATCCTTCCGCGGGTTGAGAGTATGGTTGGGTACATCGCCCAGGAGACGATATACCCTTAGGTGAATTAGAGGGTGCAACACATAACAGTGTGCTGGAAATGTGCCCTACTCGTCGGCAGGCTACAAGTTCGTTTAAATGTGCCCAGATAACGAGATTGCCTGTGACTGAAAATTCTCTATGAACTATAGTTTGATCTAGTCATTAGCCTAATCCATATTCAGTGTGAATCCCTGATCGAGGTAACCAGAAAGTCATGTCTTAGACATGATACGAGACAAGACAAGTGGATTGCATAAGGCAGCAAGAAGGAGCACCCACGGCGTCAGAGTTGATTATACGAGTCAAGTTAGCCATCGCAACAGCGTCAAGTCAAGTCAAGTTACAAGTTACAGGTTTACAAGTTACAAGTCAGGAGTGCGCCACCACGGGCCATTATCAAGTTATCCAGTATCAAGATTAATCATGAATTACAGGTTAAAAGTTAAGGGCGCACCCCATCGGGTCACTATCAAGAAGATCAGAAAGTACTAGAATCATACTTTACAGAAATCACAAAAAATCGTACTAGTTGTAAGCAAAACACCAAAAAAAACGGTGCCAGGTCATGTTGGGTCGAGACAGTCGTGTTGTTGGAACAAAATCTCAAGACTCCAATCCACAAAAGAGAAGCCAAGTCCAAGGAATAAAACCAAACCATCATGAGTTGAACTGCGCTGGAAATGAACTGCGCACAGATGAACTGTGCAGGAAATGAACTACGTAGGAAATAAACTGCGCACAGATGAACTGTGCACAGTTGAACTGTGCAGAAAATGAACTGCGCACAGATGAACTATGCAGAAAATGAACTGCGTACAGATGAACTACGCACAGATGAACTGTGCAGGAAATGAACTGTGCACAGATGAACTGCGCACAGATGAACTGTACAGGAAATGAACTGCGCACAGATGAACTGTGCACAGTTGAACTATGCAAGAAATAAACTGCGCACAGATGAACTGCGCACAGATGAACTGTGTACAGTTGAACTGTGCAGGAAATAAACTGCGCACAGATGAACTGCACACAGTTGAACTGCGCACAGATGAACTGCGCACAGTTGAACTGCGCACAGATGAACTGCGTACATTTGAACTGCGCACAGTTGAGCTGCGTATGGCCTTGCACTAAAGAGCGCTGGCCGGGGGTCACCTTCTCCAACAGGCTGAGAAGAATCTCAAGAACATCAAAACTTCAAATCTTCATAACTTGATCAAATTAAAACGAAATTTAGATTTTTAAAGCTCTAACTTGTGTAAAATTAAATTCTCTTTCACATGGAAGCCTCAAAACAAGCAAAACTCTAAGTTTAATAGATCAAAACTAAGAAATTCCGAAAATAGTTAAAACTTAGATCTAGAAAAATGGAAGCTCTAAATCACAAAATGCCAAATTCTATTATTGTTCACCATGGCCTAATCTAGCTAATGGACAAATAAAATAGGGTGCTTATTTGGTGGCAAGGTGCACTTGTCTATGTTGTTGGTGGAGGAAGGAGGAAGAAGAAGATGGAGAAATAAATGGAAATTATGGAGGAGAGAGAAAGTTAGGTAGAGATTTTAATGAGGGTGGGTTGTGGTGGAATGAGGGTGGAGTATAGCTAAGGTGTTCCTTTAGGCTTAAAATCAAACCATACCAAACCAACTAAAATCGAGCCGAGCCGAAAGCAAAATACGAGAAAACCCAAAATTCCACAAGTCAAGAAATAAAAATACATGCCAAAATCCAATTACAAGTATAAATACGAAATACGAGAAATGAGGGTGACAACTCTATCCACATTAAAAGAATTCCATCCTCGGAATTTAATCAAGGAGTTAGAGACTACCACGACAAGTTACACTAAGCACCAACAATCTACACTAAGCAGTTCAATCATACAATCATACATGCAAGCAAGGGATGGAAAGCATAAGGAATAAGGAAGACATTATACCTTACGAGTCAAACAAGTCGGGATATCGCGATCGGATGTCGTCCTCACGCTCCCACGTTGACTCACCTAGAGAGTGATGACCCCAAGCAACACGGACTAAATTAATAGTCTTGTTCTTGAGTATCTTCTCCCTCCGGTCCAATATAGACACGGGCCTCTCCTCATACGAAAGGTTGGTACCAACAACCAATTCCGAATGGTCTAGGATATGGCTCGGGTCCGGGATATACCGTCGTAATTGGGACACATGGAATACATCATGCACCTCACTTAGCAACGGCGGAAGAGCAAGACGATATGATACATCTCCTACTCGCTCCAGGATATCGAACGGCCCTATATACCGAGGACTAAGCTTTCCTCGCACGCCAAAGCGAATGACGCCGCGGTTAGGCGAGATCCTAAGGAATACATGGTCGCCGATAGCAAACTCTAAGGGACGCCTGTGAGCATCGACCCAATGTCGCTGGCGATCTTAGGCAACTCGAAGATGATCCCTGACTTTTCTGACTACTTCAACTGTCTGGGCAATCATTTCTGGACCGAGCATCTGCCTCTCTCCGACATTGTCCCATGGTAGCGGGGACCTGCACTTCCTGCCATACAGTGCCTCGAATGGTGCCATCTGGATGCTGGCCTGGAAACTATTGTTGTACGAGAACTCCACCAGGTGCAGGTAATCTTCCCACGAACTACCACAGTCAAGTGTACAAGATCTTAACATGTCTTCAAGAGTCTGGATTGTACGCTCCGACTGACCATCTGTCTGCGGATGATATGCCAAACTGAACTGGAGACAAGTTCCCAAACTCTCTTGCAGGCTACACCAAAAGTGTGATATAAACCTTGAATCTCGGTCCGAGGTGATACTGACGGGCACTCCGTGAAGCCTGACAATCTGCCTGAGGTACATCTCTGCTAGCTGAGCCGTAGACTGCCCAACTCTGAATGGGAGAAAATGAGCCATCTTCGTGAGCCGGTCAACTATAACCCAAATAGCATCTCGACCAGCTGGGGATCTAGGCAGTCCAGTCACAAAATCCATGGTCACATGCTCCCACTTCCACTCTGGAATCGACAAGGGCTGAAGAAGTCCAGCGGGCCACTGATGTTCAGCTTTAACCTGCTGGCAAACCAAACACCGAGAGACAAACCGGGCTATCTCCATCTTCATGCCATTCCACCAGAAATGCTGACGAATATCACGGTACATCTTCGTACCACCAAGATGAATAGAATACTATGAACTGTGAGCTTCTGCCATGACCTCCTGTCTGATATCTCCACTGGGTACACAAAGACAAGTGTCGTACCGAAGTGTACCATCTTTATGAATGCACAACTCTGGCCTTCTTTCTGCCTTACACTCTGCTCTGAGTCGCTGAATCTTGGAATCTGTAGACTGTGCCATCCGGATCCTCTCAACTATGCTGGATTGAACCTGTAGACTGGCCATCAATGCCACGTTGGTAGGAAGAACCACTTCAATTCCCATCTTCTGAAGATCTGCCAATAACTCTGGTTGCGCCGTTAGGAAGTAAACTCCGGCTCTCCTGCTCAACGTATCTGCTACAACATTGGCCTTCCCTGGGTGATACTGCAAGTCCACATCGTAGTCTACCAATAGCTCGAGCCATCTTCTCTGTCGCATATTAAGGTCCTTCTGGGTGAAAACATACTTCAGGCTCTTGTGATCTGTAAATATCTCCACTCTATCTCCGTACAAGTAGTGCCGCCAAAGCTTGAGTGCAAACACTACTGCTGCCACTTCCAAGTCGTGGGTCGGATAATTCTTTTCATGATCACGAAGTTGACGTGATGCATAAGATATTACCTTTCCATGCTGCATCAAGACACACCCCAATCCTCTGCCTGAAGCGTCGCAATAAACTGTGAATCCTCCGGTCCCATCTGGAAGTGTGAGAATGGGAGCCGTTATCAAACCTCGCTTCAACTTCTCAAATTATTCCTGACACTCCGCTGTCAAAGCGAACTACACATCCTTGTGGGTCAACTGGATCATCGGCGCTGAAATCCTTGCAAAATCTGAAACAAATCGCAGGTAGTAGCCGACCAATCTAAGGAAGTTACGAACCTCTGCCGCTGAATTAGGTACTGGCCATGACTCGATAGCCACAATCTTCTGGGGATCCACTTCCACTCCTCTTCGGGTAATGATGTGACCCAAGTACGAAATGCGATCGAGCCAGAACTCGTATTTACTAAACTTGGCATACAACTGATACTCTCTAAGCGTCTGAAGGACGATTCTGAGATGCTGCTCGTACTCTGCTTCGCTCTTGCTGTAGACCAGGATATCATTTAGGAACACGATCACGAACTGATCCAAGTAAGGCATAAAAATACGATTCATGAGGTCCATGAATACAGCCGACGCATTGGTCGCTCCAAAGGGCATAACAAGGAACTCCCAATGCCCATAGCTCGATCTAAATGCTGTCTTCGGGATGTCCTGCTCTCTGACTCTGATATAGGGGTATCCTGACCGCAAGTCTATCTTCGAGAACACTGAAGTCCCTCTGAGTTGATCAAACAAGTCATCTATCCTCGGAAGAGGGTATCTGTTCTTGATTGTCACCGAGTTCAAGGTACGATAATCTACACATAACCTGGACGTACCATCCTTCTTTTTCACAAGAAGCATCGAGGCTCCCCAAGATGATCCACTTGCACGAATGAATCCCTTGGTCCTTAATTCTTCAATCATCTTGTACAAAATCTCCAACTTTGAAGGTGCCATCCTGTAGACTCGCTCTGATACTGGTGCTGTCCCGGAGATCAAGTCTATAGTGAACTCGATCTTCCGTTCTGGCGGCATTACTGGAAGTTCTTCTGGGAAGACATCTGGAAATTCTTCAACTATCCGGGGTAACTGTACTGCTGCTACGGCCATCCGCAATACTAGAGATGATGGTTCCACTGCGCCTCTGGAAAATGAAAACTCTGGCTCGCCTGGGATACTAAAGATAACCCTGCCAATATGGCAGTCTATCCTAGCATACTGGTTCCTCAACCAATCCATGCCTAAGACTACATCATAGTCTGCCATAGGGAATTCTATGAATCTAGCGGGGAACTCTCTACCGCTAACTACGATCCGACACGAGAAAAACACTCGATGTACACCCACAAGACCATTACCAGTAAGATATTGAGCCTCACTGATAATGACTCGGGCTCTAATCCTATCCGTGTCACGAATCGTGCAGACATGAATGAATGCGATACACCAGAATCAAATAATACCAATGTTGGAGAGGAGTTGACGAGAATAGTACCTGCCACTACCTCACCTGGTGCAACTTCTTCTTCCATAGTCATCATCATGGCCTGACCTTGTCCTCTAGCTGCGGGTCCCCTCTGCTGGAAACCTCTCTGTCTGTTCTGCACTTGGGCTTGGATGTACTGTTGTTGGTTCTGCTGATGAAACGTCTGGGCCTGAGGCAATAAGGGCCTCGGGTACTGCTGCTGCTGCATAGGAGCTGGTCCCCTAACCGATGGACTGGTTAGGTTGGAAAAGGATGAACTACACCTATTCGGGCAGGCTCCTATCTTGTGATCTGCCGCTTCACAAGCCAGGCACAATCCTTGCGCCCTGCGACAATCTGCCACCACGTGCCCTGGCTTTTCGCAATGAGAACATCCCATCGCGGAAGTCTGCTTTTGCTTCTACTGCTGCGGGTACGTCGGGGTTGAATGTTGAACCGACGTTACTGAGGCCGCCCGCCTCGGAGTTCCAATGGTCAAACTCTTAGCTGCCGGGGCTGGAGCTGATGATTGGTGCATCTGACTGTGGGACCGCTTCCTACCTCCGGTCTTATCCACGATCCTCTGGGAGGTGTACTCATGCCTCCTAGCTGCTCTCAATACCGCATCGAATGTCTGGTGCTCGAACTGTTCGACTGCTAACAAGATCTCCAAATGCAGTCCCTGCTGGAACCGCTGGGCCCTATCAAACTCGGTTGCCACCAAGGTGGGGGCAAACCTACTGAGTCTAGAAAACTCAGATGCATAACTGTCGACCGTTCTGCCTCCTTGCTTCAAGTTGGTAAACCTCATTTGTAGGTCGTACCGAGCTACAGCATCAAAATACTTCGTCTGGAATCTGTCTCTAAATACTGCCCAAGCAATGGGTGCCACTAATCCCATGGCTTGCGCTGCCCACCAACTGCGAGCTAAGTCCAGCAACTGTAGGCGTACCACCGCCACCTTCTCATTCTCAGGTGTCCTAGCTGCTTCCAGAACCACCTCAGTATCCTGAAGCCAAGCGTCTGCGGCAATCGCATCTTCACTGCCGTCGAAGAATGGAGGGTGCAAGCGCTTGAATCTGTTGGCCTCGCTGTTCCCTGGATGACCGCCTCTGGTCAAAGCATCCGCCACTACCTGGTGCAAGGCGTCTCTTCGACGATCCTGGGAAGCTGTCAAGGTCCTGATGAGACCTACCAAGGTACTATTGTCAGGCTCTGCAGGATGGACGGGCTGAACTGGGGGTTCTCCTCTAGGAGGTACAACTCTGGAGGCTACTCCAGAGTGCTGGGCTTGATCTCCGGGTTGCTGGTCCCCGGGAAGTGCTCCACCTTGCTGATCGGCGGGGTCAGGTACAATACCGCTGAAGAAGACGACACAAGAAAATAATAAGGAAGGACCAGGACAGATCAACGATACAAGCACATGATCAGGGCAAGAATCCAGAGATTCAGAGGATATGAACGGAGATCAAGGACGAGTACTGATTGAGACATCTATCCGGTAAACCCTCATATATCTTGAATGCCAAGACCTGCATGGGCCACCACTTAAACCATGTGACACCCCAGAACCAGAATACTGGAGAGCGGGGACGAACATAGCCAGCTACGTATATTGAAATGGAATCCACCTCGCTATACGGTCACGGCTGTCTAGATATGAGGGTTTACTACAAGCCAATGGTCTCTTAAGGTCAAGCCTATTGTCTCAATCTCAAGCAAGTAATATAGTTACAAGATGTTTGACCACCAAATATACAATAAAAGGCGTCCCAAATATTACATATTCAGTTGATCATGAAGCTAGTCGTACAAAATACGAGGACTAGCAAGAGTTTAGTCATACATGATCAATCCTAGGATTTGTTAATCATATTTACAGCCCGTAGGCAGACAGTATGTAAGCCCCCTGAATTTCCCAAATTATTTTTCGAATTTTCTAATGAATTATTTTCAATAATTCATTTCTATATAATTAATTTTGATCTTTAAATGCTCTTTTCCGTGACTTGGAATTCTAGAGCATCAGGGACGCCAGTCTCTGGAAACTTCCTTCTTGAAGTTTGTAGTAGACGAGATTATCTTCATATTGATATTTCGTATCCCACCCGAACTTGTTCCCTTGTGCTCCATTTGATTCGCACAACTTTGGGTCAATTTAGACCAATTTATCGTCTGCCGTAATTTGTGATTTAATTTCCAATTTAATTTCGGGACCCGACATCGATCCAACCTGTCAACCCGAAGTATGGACGTGGCCCACTTGAAGCCTACTACCCACATGAAACTTGTGTCCCATTTATTGGAGTCCCCGCATGTTGTTTATTTATCCATGATTATAAATCCCAATTTTAATTCCATTATTGCAACCGGTCCGATTTTGACCCGACCCGGCTCGACCGAACCCGAACCCAAGCTTCATGTTGTCCTCCCATGACTGCACAAACGCCCCACATAATTTCTCTTTTTCCTATTTTTAAAATATCCCTCTCTTTTATTTAATAAATATCTTTCTCTTCCTTCTAATATATATAATATATATATTATATATATTCCAATATATTAATTATCTCTCTCTCCTTCCCACCATACAAACACCCCCACCTCAACCCCTTCACAGCCGACCTCCCCCTCACTAATATCTACTTCTCACTCATTAATATCTCTCTCTATCCCTCTTTATATAATATATACCCACACATACATATATTATATAAACAATATATCACTCTCTCTCTCTCTCTCACTCCCATCAACCCACACCACTCCTCCACAGCCATCAACTTTCCCCTCCACTCCACGTACACGAGCAGCAGCCAAACCCCCCCTCCCTTTTTCTTTTCTTCTTCACACTCATCCTTCTCCATATTCATTCATTTCATATTTTTCTCCTTCTTTTTCTTCATCTTCTTCTTTATATTATCAAACACCACCACCTCCACCGTACACATGGCCGCACAGCCCCCATGGCCGAGAGGCCCACCCGAGCACCACCTCCTCCACATTTTCTTCTCCTTCACCACCCCCATGGCTGGCCGAGTTTCTTCTCCGACTTCCCCTCTCCTCTTCACTTCACTCCCACCACCATCATCATCATCTTCCATTAGCCAACACCACCATCACCACTAACATCATCTCCACCACCTCCACCACCCGCACGCCATAGCGCCACCGCCGCTGCACCGCGCCGCCTGGCCGTCGTGTGCCACCCCGTGGCCGGCGTGCCATGGCTGCTGCAGCAGCAGCTCGCAGCAGGGCTGCGACAGTGCGCGCGTACAGCAGCGGGTCGCCGTGCGCCGCGTGGCCGGCCATCCCCACTCCGGCGAAACGCCGGCGAGCCTTCCCCTGGCCGTACGCGACCCCGGCGAACTCCCCCGGGCCAGCGCCTCCTTCTCCGGCACGACGCATGGGCTATTCGTGCGTTTTGAACGGAATCCCGTCGACGCGCGCGGGGGAAAGTTTTAGAAATTGTGTTTCGGGACAGCAACTTCGTATCGATTTTTTAGGAGATCCAACCATTGGATCGGCGAACTCCTTGCTCCGTATCAATCTCGGTATATACCCCTTCGCTCCTGTCAATTTTCGTCCGTTAATTATGTCGTTTGATACCTCAAAACTGGCCACCAAGTTGACATTTTAATTTGAACTATTTTTGGACAGTTTTATGGAGCCGACTTCGTCGAACCGTATCTCCTCCGTCGCAGCTCCGTTTTACGCGCCACCAGTTCTGGTGCACAGCTGGTATAACCCTCTTCCTGCCCCCTTTAGATTTCATTTCAGTTTGAGCTTGTTAGGTCGGTCGAATTCGACGCCAAAGTTGGCCGTTCGAATTCTTAGTGTTGCACTTGTAAAATTCTATTTTTGAATCCGGGACTCCGGATTCAATTTCTGACACCACCAGTAGACTCGTGGCGTTGTTCTGGCATGTTTTCATATAAAGTTTGCTTGATTTGGAGAACGTGGGCCCTGGCACGCATTTCGGTACAAAGCGGGTCCCACTTTCTGGGTCAACGGGTCATTTTGAGTTCGGCTCATCGGAATCCAATTCCGGATATACCGTTGAGTTCGTATCGTCATTCTGGACTCGTTGACATATAATTTGCTGAGTTTTGAGGACATTGGCTCCGACACGCTTTTTCGTGCAAATCGGTTTCCAATGTCATGGTCAACGGACCAATTTGAGATCGGGTCAACGGAATCAAATTCTGGATATACCGTTGGGTTCGTATCGTCATTCTGGATTCGTAGACAAATAATTTGTTAGATTTTGTGCACTTTTATTTTGACACGTTTTTCGGTACAAAGTGTGTCCAACGGCGGACATCATTTTGGCCCGAAATTACCGTTTTGCCCCTGTGTCCAAATTGGACTTTTGGACAGGCTATTCTAGCTATTTTGACCATTCTGGACACGTTGGTAATGGTTGTTTCACCATCCGACAACATCTGTAGGTTTTCACCCTATTATTATAATATTTTCTCCTTTTGGTTGTTTTAGAGACCCGTCGATTTCAGTGATTTCTAAATCACTAAAATTCATAAATTGACCCTGTGGATGTTTATAGAGACTAGCTTTGACCCAGTTTGACCATGGTTGACTACTTTGACTGAACGTCAAAGTAGAGTCAACATTAGCCTAGTTTAACCTAGAGTTGACCAGTTGACTAAAAGTCAACTGTAAGTCAACCATTGACCCAGTTTGACCCAGTTTGACCTAGTGTGACTCAGTGTGACCTAGTTTGACTGAGTCTAACCTAGATTGCGTAGCTTATACTATAGAATCAAGCCTAACACTGTTGAACCCTAATTAGCTTATATATATCTTATCTCTAGGTCTGTGGCATCACTCTGAGCATCGACCCCATTTAACAGCTCAGGATCGCAGGCGAGTACATTCTCTGATCTTTTCATGCTTGTTAGGACTTATATTCTTGCTTTAGATTACTTTACATGATGCTGTCACGTCATTATCACGGATTGGTACTATATGGATCTTGTTATGCGATGTTATCTTCCTCGGGGTGCATCAGATACAGTTGTCATGTGCTTTTCACGAACATCTTGTATTTCATATACACCGCTTTCATGTATACTCTTGTGCAATCTTGTACTCTCATGATCACGTGAGCAAACATGATAAAAACCTCTTGTACAAAGTAACGTAACTTGACTGGATCCTTGTGTATTGATTGGGGAGGGTGAGTAGGAAATGGTTATGTGATCAAATCCCATCTTGTACAAATTCTTGTGAAATCTTGTGAAATCTTGTATATGTCCTAAACCCGTTTATATAACCATATCATGCTCTAAATCATAAGTTACCTACAGTTCTTACTTATCATAAATATAGATATTTTCAGTTATCAAATCTCTCTCGTTTTACATATATTCTTTACAGTCCATGTATCTTACTCTATGCATGCTTTACATTTCCTAACATGATATGAACTGCGTGAGATGTATTGTACTCGTTCCGCTCCTGACTGGATACGTTATAAAAATATTACAGATGTTGATGCTAGATGAGGTGGTTCCCACTATTCTTCTCTATGAGTTGCTTGGTAGATATCTTAGTTAGTCTTGTTGTTCCTTCTTTATTTTCCTGTCTTATGATCATTATAGATTCTAGTTGTTCTAGTGATATTGCTATTAATTCTTGTCTTATCTTCCTTAGTTTTCGTGATGTGACATGAGTACATTTCTAGTTATGGATTATTAGATGTTGTAGTTAGTATAGTATACTTGACAGCGTTCTACCGCCGATACTGCGACGTAGGCTGGACGTCGTCTACGTATTCGTACCCGTATATCCGGGTGCGGGTCGTGACACGTTTTTAGTGGTGGCCCATGCAGGTCAGTCTTTACAATTAATGTGAAGTCGTGGTAGTACTTGAGTTTTTCTGTACTACTGCGAGCCTGCCCTAGGATTAAGGTTGAGTTATGGAATATTTTAGGAATTTTGTACTCAGTCACATATTAGGAACTCTTGGTAGATTCCAGGGATGACCCCTCGGAATCTTATTTCGAACTTTTCGAAACTTTTTCCATTTGTTCTGTCCATCCTGATTTCTGAAACATGTGTCCGTTATCAACTTTATTCTTTCTTGGAATGAGTTTGTGGACCCCAGAGGGAAGGTATAAGTTGAACTTATATATCATCTAGGATGAGACGAGAATATGATTTGCCAGTCTCATATCAGGTTGAGATTGTTTTAGATTATATTCCAATGATTTCCTTTATCTTAACCTAGATAGTACCTTTGGACATCTCCTGAGAATTTTCTTCTAAACTCTACCTCGGAATCTGTTTTAGCTAGTTTTCATTTAATTATCCTTGATTCGTTGTTGAATTTTGAATCTTGATGTTCGTTGTTGACTTCGATTTTGATTTTGTTGAAGATAAGTTTCTCTGGATTGAGTTAAGATATTCTGATAAACATATTTTATGAGGGCGACAGAAATGATAAATGTCTACTTTATTTATGGAGTTTAGAATTTATCGCAGTCATATTAGCTAGCCTGACAAGGACATGGAGCCTGATTTTGGATATACTATCCTGGTTATGGCATTTAGATTCTCTTGCAGCCATACCGGTTGGCGTGGTAAGGAATCTAGATGACATGATTTTAGGGTGTATACCCTAGTTATGGACTCTATCGTTTATTGTAGCTATGTTTACTGGCAGCATGGTTTTGGATAGACGTGTATGGTTATCAGGTCATATCTTAAGTTGATTTACTTCTTTTACCAATGGAGCAAGATAATTCCTACCATTATTTCTTGTCTATCATTGTTTTCGTTCCCATCGCATGATGATTTTTTCTTTCTTACCGTCCTTTCTTTTGCCTTGTTTAGCTATGTCTTGATTACACCAATCAACTATCTCGTATCTACATCTATCATCTACACTTGAAAACTCTGAAAATTTTGAAATTTTCACATCTCAATTGTTTCTTAAATTTCGATACTATTAAGATTTTGATTCCCTTCTGTCCATGACCAATCAATTTTGGTCGTCTTGTTTATCGTGCCAAAGAGTCTTAGTTGCTGACTAGACTTGAATGAGTTCCAATTTCCATTGGGACCTGGATTTCCATCCTTGGATTCTCGTGCCCAGCCTCCGTTGATCTTATTCTCCATCTTGCCCAAATTCTGATTTACTCGAAAGTTGATCAACTTAGATCGTGTTGAGACAAATTTCTTTATCGTGGTTGGATTTCAATGTTATTAACTCTCGTGCATTGCCTTCTGATTTTGATCATTTTTGGATTTTGGACACTCGTGTCTAAACTCTTTTCGACCCTGATTTCATTTCCTGATTACATCCAAATTCCTTGTGATTAGTCGTGCCTAGATGATTGGGCATGACTAAGACAACTTGGGATTTCCTTGACCGTGATTTTAACGATCATAACTATATATTTTATCTTGCCTCAAACTCGTGCCTAAAATATTGCCTACCAACCTTTAATTTCGAGGACGAAATTTTTATAAGGTGGGTAGGATGTAAGCCCCCTGAATTTCCCAAATTATTTTTCGAATTTTCTAATGAATTATTTTCAATAATTCATTTCTATATAATTAATTTTGATCTTTAAATGCTCTTTACCGTGACTTGGAATTCTAGAGCATCAGGGACGCCAGTCTCTGGAAACTTCCTTCTTGAAGTTTATAGTAGATTATTGATATTTCGTGTCCCACCCGAACTTGTTCCCTTGTGCTCCATTTGATTCGCACAACTTCGGGTCAATTTAGACCAATTTATCGTCTGCCGTAATTTGTGATTTAATTTCCAATTTAATTTCGGGACCCGACATCGATCCAACCTGTCAACCCGAAGTATGGACGTGGCCCACTTGAAGCCTACTACCCACATGAAACTTGTGTCCCATTTATTGGAGTCCCCGCATGTTGTTTATTTATCCATGATTATAAATCCCAATTTTAATTCCATTATTGCAACCGGTCCGATTTTGACCCGACCCGGCTCGACCGAACCCGAACCCAAGCTTCATGTTGTCCTCCCATGACTGCACAAATGCCCCACATAATTTCTCTTTTTCCTACTTTTAAAATATCCCTCTCTTTTATTTAATAAATATCTTTCTCTTCCTTCTAATATATATAATATATATATTATATATATTATATATATTCCAATATATTAATTATCTCTCTCTCCTTCCCACCATACAAACACCCCCACCTCAACCCCTTCACAGCCGACCTCCCCCTCATTAATATCTACTTCTCACTCATTAATATCTCTCTCTATCTCTCTTTATATAATATATACCCACACATACATATATTATATAAACAATATATCACTCTCTCTCTCTCTCTCTCACTCCCATCAACCCACACCACTCCTCCACAGCCATCAACTTTCCCCTCCACTCCACGTACACGAGCAGCAGCCAAACCCCCCCTCCCTTTTTCTTTTCTTCTTCACACTCATCCTTCTCCATATTCATTCATTTCATATTTTTCTCCTTCTTCTTCTTCATCTTCTTCTTTATATTATCAAACACCACCACCTCCACCGTACACATGGCCGCACAGCCCCCATGGCCGAGAGGCCCACCCGAGCACCACCTCCTCCACATTTTCTTCTCCTTCACCACCCCCATGGCTGGCCGAGTTTTTTCTCCGACTTCCCCTCTCCTCTTTACTTCACTCCCACCACCATCATCATCATCTTCCATTAGCCAACACCACCATCACCACTAACATCATCTCCACCACCTCCACCACCCGCACGCCACAGTGCCACCGCCGCTGCGCCGTGCCGCCTGGCCGCCGTGTGCCACCCCGTGGCCGGCGTGCCACGGCTGCTGCAGCAGCAGCTCGCAGCAGGGCTGCGACAGTGCGCGCGCACAGCAGCGGGTCGCCGTGCGCCGCGTGGCCGGCCATCCCCACTCCGGCGAAACGCCGACGAGCCCTCCCCCGGCCGTGCGCGACCCCGGCAAACTCCCCCGGGCCAGCGCCTCCTTCTCCGGCGCGACGCATGGGCTATTCGTGCGTTTTGAACGGAATCCCGTCGACGCGCGCGGGGGAAAGTTTTAGAAATTGTGTTTCGGGATAGCAACTTCGTATCAATTTTTTGGGAGATCCGACCGTTGGATCGGCGAACTCCTTGCTCCGTATCAATCTCGGTATATACCCCTTCGCTCCTGTCAATTTTCGTCCGTTAATTATGTCGTTTGATACCTCAAAACTGGCCACCAAGTTGACATTTTAATTTGAACTATTTTTGGACAGTTTTGTGGAGCCGACTTCGTCGAACCGTATCTCCTCCGTCGCAGCTCCGTTTTACGCGCCACTAGTTCCGGTGCACAGCTGGTATAACCCTCTTCCTGCCCCCTTTAGATTTCATTTCAGTTTGACCTTGTTAGGTCGGTCGAATTCGACGCCAAAGTTGGCCGTTCGAATTCTTAGTGTTGCACTTGTAAAATTCTATTTTTGAACCCGGGACTCCGGATTCAATTTCTGACACCACCAGTAGACTCGTGGCGTTGTTCTGGCATGTTTTCATATAAAGTTTGCTTGATTTGGAGAACGTGGACCCTGGCACGCATTTCGGTACAAAGCGGGTCCCACTTTCTGGGTCAACGGATCATTTTGAGTTCGGCTCATCGGAATCCAATTCCGGATATACCGTTGAGTTCGTATCGTCATTCTGGACTCATTGACATATAATTTGCTGAGTTTTGAGGACATTGGCTTCGACACGCTTTTCCGTGCAAATCGGTTTCTAATGTCCTGGTCAACGGACCAATTTGAGATCGGGTCAACGGAATCAAATTCTGGATATACCGTTGGGTTCGTATCATCATTCTGGATTCGTGGACATATAATTTGTTAGATTTTGTGCACTTTTATTTTGACACGTTTTTCGGTGCAAAGTGTGTCCAACGGCAGACATCATTTTGGCCCGAAATTACCGTTTTGCCTCTGTGTCCAAATTGGACTTTTGGACAGGCTGTTCTAGCTATTTTGACCATTCTGGACACGTTGGTAATGGTTGTTTCACCATCCGACAACATCTGTAGGTTTTCACCCTATTATTATAATATTTTCTCCTTTTGGTTGTTTTAGAGACCCGTCGATTTCAGTGATTTCTAAATCACTGAAATTCATAAATTGACCCTGTGGATGTTTATAGAGACTAGCTTTGACCCAGTTTGACCATGGTTGACTACTTTGACTGAACGTCAAAGTAGAGTCAACATTAGCCTAGTTTGACCTAGAGTTGACCAGTTGACTAAAAGTCAACTGTAAGTCAACCATTGACCCAGTTTGACCCAGTTTGACCTAGTGTGACTCAGTGTGACCTAGTTTGACTGAGTCTGACCTAGATTGCGTAGATTATACTATAGAATCAAGCCTAACACTGTTGAACCCTAATTAGCTTATATATATCTTATCTCTAGGTCTGTGGCATCACTCTGAGCATCGACCCCATTTAACAGCTCAGGATCGCAGGCGAGTACATTCTCTGATCTTTTCATGCTTGTTAGGACTTATATTCTTGCTTTAGATTACTTTACATGATGCTGTCACGTCATTATCACGGATTGGTACTATATGGATCTTGTTATGCGATGTTATCTCCCTCGGGGTGCATCAGATACAGTTGTCATGTGCTTTTCACGAACATCTTGTATTTCATGTACACCGCTTTCATGTATACTCTTGTGCAATCTTGTACTCTCATGATCACGTGAGCAAATATGATAAAAACCTCTTGTACAAAGTAACGTAACTTGACTGGATCCTTGTGTATTGATTGGGGAGGGTGAGTAGGAAATGGTTATGTGATCAAATCCCATCTTGTACAAATTCTTGTGAAATCTTGTGAAATCTTGTATATGTCCTAAACCCGTTTATATAACCATATCATGCTCTAAATCACAGGTTACCTACAGTTCTTACTTATCATATATATAGATATTTCCAGTTATCAAATCTCTCTCGTTTTACATATATTCTTTACAGTCCATGTATCTTACTCTATGCATGCTTTACATTTCCCAACATGATATGAACTGCGTGAGATGTATTGTACTCGTTCCGCTCCTGACTGGATACGTTATGAAAATATTACAGATGTTGATGCTAGCTGAGGTGGTTCCCACTATTCTTCTCTATGAGTTGCCTGGTAGATATCTTAGTTAGTCTTGTTGTTCCTTCTTTATTTTCCTGTCTTATGATCATTATAGATTCTAGTTGTTCTAGTGATATTGCTATTAATTCTTGTCTTATCTTCCTTAGTTTTCGTGATGTGACATGAGTACATTTCTAGTTATGGATTCTTAGATGTTGTAGTTAGTATAGTATACTTGACAGCGTTCTACCGCTGATACTGCGGCGTAGGCTGGGCGTCATCTACGTATTCGTACCCGTATATCCGGATGCGGGTCGTGACACAGTAAGTAAATATGCATCGAGCTAACAGGTTCTCGTCGGCTAAACGCCTCAAAAGAATAAATTTACAGTAGAGTGAGCGAAACAAAATAGAAAACACACTCGTAGCCCGGGTTCCTTCTAGTCGCCACCATTGGGCTGGAGGTTCGGTAGATCCTCGGATGCTGCTCCAAAATCTGGCCACACAATACCAGCTGGGTCCAACCCCAGAAAGAGCAAGTGCCACAAAGGAGGCCACAAAATAAGAACAAAGCCAGCATATCAGAACATGAGAAAATTAAATGAAAGAAGTGCAATTAATAAAAGTACAACAGGACAATAAACGACTAGGGACATGGAACCATTCCGAGAGCCAGATGAAAACCCGTAACCCAAACAAGGACCGGGGTTGTAATCTTTCGCCTGAATAGCCCTTGTCTCTATTCATTTATAGTTAAAGATAAGTAAAACAATCATGCACAGGAGTACCAGGGTACAGGGACTAGACAAGACTTGACAAGGCTGGACACCATCCATTCACAAGCGGCCAAGCAAATACTACGGCTTACTACTTAACTAACTAGGGTTATCACAAGCCTAATTACTAACAAGATGTAAGTGAGAATTTCCCGGTCCCAAGCCCTGCAGACTATCTAGTTATCCTTCCGCGGGTTGAGAGTATGGTTGGGTACATCGCCCAGGAGACGATATACCCTTAGGTGACTTAGAGGGTGCAACACATAACAGTGTGCTGGAAATGTGCCCTACTCGTCGGCAGGCTACAAGTCCGTTTAAATGTGCCCAGATAACGAGATTGCCTGTGACTGGAAATTCTCCATGAACTATAGTTTGATCTAGTCATTAGCCTAATCCATATTCAGTGTGAATCTCTGACTGGGGTAACCAGGGAGTCACGTCCTAGACATGGTGCGAGACAAGACAAGTAGATTGCACAAGACAGCAAGAAGGAGCACCCACGGCATCAGAGTTGATTATACGAGTCAAGTTAGCCATCGCAACAGCGTCAAGTCAAGTCAAGTTACAAGTTACAGGTTTACAAGTTACAAGTCAGGAGTGCGCCGCCACGGGCCATTATCAAGTTATCCAGTATCAAGATTAATCATGAATTACAGGTTAAAAGTTAAGGGCACCCCATCGGGTCACTATCAAGAAGATCAAAAAGTAGTAGAATCATACTTTACAGAAATCATGAAAAACCGTACTAGTTGTAAGCAAAATACCAAAAAAACCGTGCCAGGTCGTGTTGGGTCGAGACAGTCATGTTGTTGGAACAAGATCTCAAGACTCCAATCCAAAAAAGAGAAGCCCAGTCCAAAGAATAAAACCAAACCATCATGAGTTGAACTGCGCAGGAAATGAACTACGCACAGATGAACTGTGCAGGAAATGAACTGCGTAGGAAATGAACTGCGCACAGATGAACTGTGCACAGTTGAACTATGCAGGAAATGAACTGCACACAGATGAACTGTACAGGAAATGAACTGCGCACAGATGAACTGCGCACAGATGAACTGTGCAGGAAATGAACTGCGCACAGATGAACTGCGCACAGATGAACTGTGCACAGTTGAATGTGCAGGAAATGAAATGCGCACAGATGAACTGCGCACAGATGAACTGTGCACAGTTGAACTGTGCAGAAAATGAACTGCGCACAGATGAACTGCGCACAGATGAACTGCGCACAGTTGAACTGCGCACAGATAAACTGCACACAGTTGAACTGCGCACAGATGAACTGCGCACAGTTGAACTGCACATGGCCTTGCGCTAAAGAAAGCTGGCCGGGGGTCATCTTCTCCAACATGCTGAGAAGAATCTCAAGAACATCAAAACTTCAAATCTTCATAACTTGATCAAATCAAAACGAAATTTAGATTTTCAAAGCTCTAACTTGTGTAAAATTGAATTCTCTTTCACATGGAAGCCTCAAAACAAGCAAAAATCTAAGTTTAATAGATCAAAACCAAGAAATTCCAAAAATGGTTAAAACTTAGATCTAGAAAAATAGAAGCTCTAAATCACAAAATGCCAAGTTCTAATGTTGTTCACCATGGCCTAATCTAGCTAATGGACAAATAAAATGGGGTGCTTATTTGGTGGCAAGGTGCACTTACCTATGGTGTTGGTGGAGGAAGGAGGAAGAAGAAGATGGAGAAATAAATAGAAATTATGGAGGAGAGAGAAAGTTAGGTGAGGATTTTAATGAGGGTGGATTGTGGTGGAATGAGGGTGGAGTATAGCTAAGGTGCTCCTTTGGGCTTAAAATCAAACCAAACCAAACCAAACCAACTAAAACCGAGCCGAGCCGAAACCCAAAATACGAAAAAATCCAAAATTCCACAAGTCAAAAAAATAAAAATACATGCCAAAATCCAATTATAAGTATAAATACGAAATACGAAAAATGAGGGTGACATCTAGTCATCATCCTCATGTCATGAAATTCGTATTGCTTATTTCTCTTTGGCCATAAGGAATTGAATTTTTCAAATATTCATCTCAAGTCATTGATTTTAAAGCATATAAGTTTTTCCTCAATCATTGTATATCCGTGCAATAGGGATTAAAAGATTTATCCTTAATTTTGGCTTCGATCATTATCCTTCCTAGTCGCTCATTTTATTTTTCAAGAATTGATACTTGAAAGACATATACTTATACTTCTCCTTTCTTGATCACCTTGAAATTTATTTAAATTAACTTTCCTGCCTAGGCTGTATTAGTTATCTATTTTTGTAAATAATTATTTTCTCAAATTCAACATTCTATTTCATTTATTCACTTTTGAGCCTAATATGATCCAATTATCCATATATTTATTCTGAGTTAATTTTGTTCAAATTCAATATATATATATATATATATATTTTTTTATATATATATATATATATATATATATATATATATATATATATATATATATATATATATATGTTTTCTCCTCGATATTCGAATATTAGAGAAATATAAATTAAATTTGTATTTTTCTTATCATTTTCTTCCTAACCAATTATTTGATTTTCAAATTGATAATTTTGCTTCAAGGACTGATACAAACATTTTTCTAATCATGATCCGCCGATTAAATTTCTAAAAACTCCTTTGAAATTCTTAAGGACATAGTTGGAATAATTTTGACGACTTACGATGGCAAGACAACAGCGCATTGTCGCCATTTATTTAAATTATCGAGACTGCAAGTTCACTACAGCCAACAGCGTACTGACGTGACATGATCCCTAAGTTGAAGCAATTTTATGTAAGCATAAGTTATCAAAAATTATTAAAATTATGTCTTGATTGTCCTAATTTGAACTTAGTTATCTTTATGTCAATAATGGATAGAGTCAATAGAGTATTCGATACCATACGATACCATACCATTATTGAAGTCATTATACCAAGGGTTTACTGCAGCCAGATGTACACTAGCGGGGCATAAATTATCAGTAAAGTGACTTCATGTATACCTATGGTTTTCGAATATTATAGAGATGACATCCTTTTTGGCATGTAGCTATTGATTTATTATGGTTCACAATTTCATGAACTCTCGATTAAAATTTGATTAGTTTTCATCCTTTTATCTCTTGAACCCTTCCTTTTATCTTTTCACTTTTTCATATCGTTTTCCTCTAGAAATCGTCTAAACTTATTTTAAATTCCTTCCACTAGATTCATAATCATACCTAGATTATGATTCTATGATCATGCCTGCATAATTGAATCGTGCTAAAAACAATTTCGATTCGGATCATCCTTACGACTTTTGATTGCAACTAGACTATTTTTTTATTATATTCCGATTGAGTCAACTCGTATATTTTCTAGATTTTGACTTTGTAATGGTGCCTAAATAATTTTGCCTATAGTTAATCGAGTTAATTGTGCCAAACGAATTTGAGTTTTGATCATTCCTAAACGACTTAGCTCGTGACTAAACTATTTTGACTATAGTCGTGCCTACATTTCAAACTCTATATTAATGCTTAGATTTTATTCCATTGTGATCATGACCACTTCGATCATATTCATACTCACGACAAATTTTAATCATGCTTGGATGGCTTGCATGGTTAGCCTTGATCATAACCACATCCTACTCGTATCAAAGTAATTCAATCAGGTTAGACTTTGTCTAACTTTGATCATTGATCATTGTCACGACCCGCACCCTAGAGTTAGGGCACGAGAAGTGGGTACGTCTAGCCTACGCCGCAGTGTCGACGGTAGAGCGCTGTCCTAGGTCTCACGCATCTAACAGTATAAGGCTAAACAGTTTATACTCCCCAAATGGGGGTGATATAGCAGGTACAGACTCAATCACATCTAAGGTAGAGCATGATAAGGATAGATAAAACATGAAATCCAAAAGAGGTACAACAGAGAGAAATCTAAGTGTCTAAGATACACAAATCTAGAAATACATCTCAAATCTCCAAACTCAGATACAGTAATCCATAAAGTAAATACAACTCCAGACAATTGAAATAACTATCTAAACAACCTCTAATGTGTCTCCTCTATGCTAGCAGGCAATCTCCAAGCTATCTGTAAAATTTATCAACGGGTCCAGTCAGGACAGGAGCGAGTACAGTACATCTCAATAATATCATAACAGGTTAGAAAATATAAACATGCTAGAGAGTAAGATACAGGATCTGAAGAAATAACATGATGAAAAAGAGAGAGACTGTAAGTAAATAGCTACAATATATAGAGAACTATCAGTGACTAGTGATTCAGAGCACAAGATGATTATGTAAACGACACGATGTTGTACACGAGTAATCTACAGAGGTTGTACACGAGTAATCTACTGGATTGATTACATAACCACTTCTACTCCCCCGCCCCAATCAATACACAAGGATCTAGATATGATATGTTATTACACACGAAGTATAGTCGCACACGAGATCATGTGAATACATGAATATACACGATTTCACACGATTTGTATACGAATGTCACGAATACAAGGAGTACACGATGCACACGATAAAGTACACGAACACGAATACCCGATGTATCCGCTAAGGGGATAACATCGCACAACAAGATCCATATAGTACTAATCCGTGTTTCCAACGTGTCAGCATCATGTAAAGTAATCTAAAGCAGGAAATATAATCCTAAACAAGATATGAAATGATCAGAGAATGTACTCGCCTGATATCTGAATGTCCAAGGTAAAGATACTGTCCGAGGAGAGGTATCTGGCTCCTAATTAGAACAGCACAAGTCACAACATGTCCAGAAGGGTAATATAAAGTACTACAATGCATTCTACATGCATCTAGGTCAAACTAGGCCAAAGTCAACCCTTGGTCAACTCTGGTCAACTGCACTAGTCAAACTAGGTCAAACTAGGTCATGTTCTAACCCAGCAAGTCTTACTAGGCCTAACCAAGACTATCCTAGCAAGCACACATCAATACAAGGCTATACAAGCCAACATACACCCAACTCTATATAGCATGCAATTATTCAATACTCAAATAGGCAAGAATTCACATTGGATATACACTAGGTAATTTATTACTTTAAGCTATATATGTCTACACATATATACGTATGCATATATTGGTATTCAATATTAGGTCTATAATTATGGCATTTCAAATGGTTATATAAACTTATATATTACAACACAATATGCTAACATATATATAATATACATACATAGCTAAGTGAACTATATTCATAAATACTTATTTAAGAGGCTATGTGTGTGTATGTGAACATGGCAAAGGGGCAAGTGAGGGTTAAATGGGCATACATAGTGTATACATATCAAAGAGTGTCAAAGTGTAAGTGAACAAAGTGTCAAGTATGATAGTGTCAACATAGTGTAAGGGGGTACATGAGGTAATATAGGATTTGTGTTAACATAGAATATTATATCTCATTAACTTGTATATTGCATACATTACATCTATTATTACATTACATTCATGCTTGCATTCATTCATCATTTATTTATTTTCTTGCACTACTATATGCACCATACATTACATACTATGGAACCTACATATTCATTACAAGCCATACTTATACATGCTTACATTAGATAGGATACTTACACCTCATACATCATTTATTTAACCGTTTACTCATGCTTGCATTCTCTATTTAATTACATAATGTATATACATTAACATGGGTTAAAATCAAATAGAACATTATATTACACACAAGGGTGCACAAAATGCATATACCGAATAGTAACTCCTACTAATAATCAATACTGTACAATCTCAGCATGAATTAAAATCTAGGATTAAAGTATGTTATAGATCTATGTGTTAGATTTCTGAAACTTCAAACGGATCGTATTTTCGTTTCCGAAAACTCCCGAAATCGCGAAAACACCGAGAACGCGTTTGTCTTTCATACAGCTGACACTCAAATAATTCTTCAGAAAGTTATAGAAAGAATTAGGCCTATTAATACATGTTTTTAGAAAGCTAACTTCAATACGCTTCTTTTAAAAAAACGGGAGATTAAACCGAGCTTTGAGCTAGAAGTTATGACATTTCTAAGTTAGGGCTGAAATTAAAAACGTGGATAAAAATCATGACGGATTTAGATAGTTTGAGCCAAAAGAATACACAATATATATTCTAATTATCCACAACAATAATGACAATAATAATATAAGGAACCACACTCACAAACTTGATTATATAATCATCATAAACCATTTATTACATATATAAATATAGATACACTCTCATTACAATATATATATATATATATATATATATATATATATATATATATATATATATATTTGGAAAAAACCCCTCCTTTTATTAAAGACGGTAACTAGACCGCCCACCCAAACTGTATACAAGGTGCAAAATGCCGAAGCCTAAACAGGAAAACCATAAAAAGAAGGAGGAAAGGAAGAAGCAAACGTCTGGGGCTATAGGGGTAGCACCGACCAAAAAGCTCTCGGGCTGTGGGAATACAGGGTGCTCCGCTTGCGACATTGACGGGCTATCTCCCGAACTAGCTGGTTCGCCGAAAGTTGGTGGCCTTCGTATCTAGCCTTGTTACGGTTCTTCCAGATGACCCATGTGGCGGCCGCTGCGACGATCTGGTGGCCGTGGGAAGCAGAGCCCCAGGAAGTCAGAAGATCGTAGAAGCGTCCGCCGCCCTGCTCCAATCTGAAGAGCTGGTTAAGGGTCGTCCAAGTCCTGCCCGGCAGGGCGCCTTGTCTGAATATGTGATCGATGGTTTCCGTCTGGCGGTCGGTGCAGCAGGAGCAAGCTGATGCTAAGCTAAACCCGATGGTGTTAAGGACGTCATCAATCGGCAGCTTCTTTCTGAGGACTCTCCACAAAAGGAAGGACCACTTCTTAGGGATGCAGGAATGCCAGTAGAGGGCCATGGGTAGGTACTGCTGTCCGGCTTCCCAGATCGCGAATCGCACAGAGAATGCGTCGGACGCCTCGGGGAACCACCGTAACACATCCGCTCCGTCGCCGATGCGAAGCCCCCGCTCCCTGATGCTGTCCGCCGCTTCGTTGTCGGACCACTCACGAATCTGGTCCCAGTTCCAGTCATCTGTGGTGGGGTCCCACAGGTCTCTGATCCTACAATCCCGCGGGGCTGCAGTAGTACCTGGGATCATACAGTCCCCCGCCCATCGCTCAAGGAATGGGTTGGACTCGCCTGTTCCCAGCTGAAGTTTCATCGCCGGTTCGGCAAGGTCGCAGCCAGTGAGGATGCGACGCCAGGCCGCTGAGGATCTGCTATTTGTAATGGCCATGGAGGGATGGATATGTTTGAAGTATCTAGCTTTCATGAACCTGCTCCATAAGTTGTTGTTCGTGCGGAGGTTCCACCAAAGTTTCATCGAGAACGCTTTAACAATGTGGGTTAGTTTGGTGAATCCTAGACCCCCCTCACTAGTCTGGAGAGCCATAGATTTCCAGCTGACGCTTATCTACGCCGTTGCTGTACCCCCAGAAGAAGTTATAAAATATCTGTTCTATCGATGAGAGAACCTTAATGGGAGGAGAACATGCGACAATGGTGTGGATGGGGATGGAGGAAAGCACGTGCTTGATGAGGATAATCTTGCCACCTGGGGATAAAGTAGCATTATGCCACCCCTCCAGTTTCTTCCTGATTCTGGAGGTCAATTCCTGGAAGATGCTGACGTTGTATTTTCCGTACACTAAAGGGCACCCGAGGTATGTAAACGGTGGTTTGGCAACCGAAAAGGAAGTAAGGTTGGAGAGGTTGTTGGCGTGCTCTCTGCTGATGTTGTGGTGGGCATAGATGACACTCTTGGAGTGATTGATTTTCTGGCCGGAGCATCTGGAGTACCTCGTAAGGGTGTTGTGTACCACCGCCACCGCACCTTCTTCCCCCGAGGAGAAGATGAGTAAGTCGTCTGCGAAAGCTAGATGGGTGATGATAGGGCAGCCACTAGATGTGTGATAGTACTGGAAGTTGGGGGTGTTGACCATATTGTTGAGGTTCCTGCTCAGGGCGTCTGCTGCAATGATGAAAACAGTAGAGGATAGGGGGTCTCCCTGTCTCACTCCGTAGTGAGATTTAAAAAATCCCTCGGCGTGGCCGTTGATGACCGTAGAGAACCAGGAGTTGCTGATGGATCTCCAGACGATGTTAGTCTAGGTTTCTGAGAATCCGAAAGCTCTGAAGACCCAGATCATGAATTGCCAGTCAAGTCTGTCATAAGCTTGCTCCATGTCGATTTTAACGGTAATGTTGCCACCCCTCACTGGAAATTTCATGCATGTGATTAACTCCTGGGCCAGCATGATATTGTCCTGGATGTTCCTTCCGCGAACGAATCCACTTTGCTCCTCTGAGATAATCTTAGGGAGAAGACCAGCCATTCTGGTAGCAATAACTTTGGATATGATCTTGTTGGTGAAGTTATAAAGACTAATCGGCCGAAAGTCGCGGAATAACTCCGGGTTGTCTTTTTTAGGGATAAGGATGAGATTGGCGCTCGTGATAGCTTTGGGGTAAGTAGCACCCTCGAAGAAAGCGATAGCCGCTTCGGTGATGTCTTGCTTGATAATATCCTAACAGGTGCAGAAAAAAATGCCCGAGAACCCATCCGGGCCAGGCGCACTGTGCTCGTTCAGGGCCCACACAGCCTCTTTAACTTCCTGAGCCGAGGGAGGAAGAATCAACAGGGCGTTGTCTGTGTCGTTAATGAGGTGGGGGATTTGATCAAGGAATGGTCTATCTTTGTGGACAGTCTCTTTGGAGAAAAGTTTGGAATAGAATTCCGTTGTTGCCTCTTGGATGCTCTTCTGGTCAGTGATGATGTTCCCGTTGGCATCAACTGTCCTGTGGATCGAGAGCTTCTGTCTGCGCCCGTTAACGCAGGCATGGAAGTATTTCGAGTTTTTGTCGCCCTCGCTGTCCCATTTCAACCTCGCTTTCTGCTTCCAGAAATCGGTCTCCACTCTGATTCTGAACTTGAGCATGGCCTTAGTGAGGTTGAGGGCTCTTCTAGCCGTAGTCGAGCGATCCGTGACTACCAGGGCTTCGGCGCGGGTGACGTCGTCCTCGGCTACACGGACTGCTTGAAAGATGTCCCCATAGACGTGCTTGCTCCAAACGGACAGGGCTTTTCTAGTGGCCTTAAGCTTGTTGCACACCCTGATAAGGGGGTTGGGGAAGTTCTCGCTGTTCCAGGCTTCCGCAATGATGCCCTGAAACTGGGGGTGTCCTGTCCAGAAGTCGAGGAATTGAAAAGGCTTTTTGGAAGAAGAAGTCTTGTTTTTTATCTCGACCAACAGGAGGTTGTGGTCAGATTCAGTGGAGTTGAGGTGGGACAGATTGGTGGAGATCCCCATATCGTGCCAGCTGGCGTTCGAGAGGGCTCTGTCGAGCCTAGAGTATTGACGACGGTCGCCGTCCTGCATGTTGCACCAGGTGAAAGCATTGCCAGTGACCTGGATTGGGGTTAGGTGGGCATTGAAGATGAAGTTGTTGAAATCAAACATGGCCGGGATGGGGGTAGGACGACCTCCTGCTTTCTCGGCGCTACAGGTGATCGCGTTGAAGTCCCCAATGCAAAGCCAAGGGGACCTGGTGTGATGGTGGTGGATATCAAGGAGGTCGTTCCAGAGTTGTTTTCTCTCCGTAACGTCACAGCTGCCGTGGACCGCTGAGAGGATGGCGCGATCAGGAAGTCTGGGGTGGTCAAGCCTGTAAGAGAGGGCCTGCCTGGAATCCTGGATGACACCAAGTTTGACGTCCTTCGTGCCGAGGATCCAGATATCGTGTCTGCCAGCTATGGCCGTAGGAAGGCCAAGAAGAAGTTGAATAGACTTTAGTCTTTTGGGGGGATTTTCGGTTCGATAATAATGAGGATGTCTATTTTGTGGATTTTCTACAGGTTGGTTATTCTCCTTATCGTCGGTTTGTTCGCCAGACCACGGACATTCCAGGATAGGATATTAAGCATTAAGGGTGTTGGGGGGTTTTTTTTTCGCTTGGCGGCGGTTCTGGTTTGGATGGTGGTGATTTCGGTGGGTCCTTGGATGGCTTTGGTCTTACTCGAAGTGGATGGTCCTGCTTCGGTTAAGGGAGGGGGACTGGTGTCTGATGGCTCCTTCG
Organism: Iris pallida; assembly: GCA_029216955.1. Taxonomy (NCBI): domain Eukaryota; kingdom Viridiplantae; phylum Streptophyta; class Magnoliopsida; order Asparagales; family Iridaceae; genus Iris; species Iris pallida. Next base: position 5,325,138 of record JANAVB010008599.1, on the reverse strand, counting down.
TGGCCGGTTGCTTACTGACCGATTCTCCGGCCAAGTCGAGGGAAGGATTCTCTGGTAGGATGATTATGGAGTCGCTGGTGCTCCCTGTCATGAGGTTGAATAGCTGCAGGGGTAGCCCGCGGCTAGGACTTGGAGCCCTCTCTGAACTAGGTCTGGACCTAGAATAGCTAAGGCCTCAACCACGGGATCTTCGGGTGTGGGCGGTTGAACTTCTATGATGATGTCGCTGGCTTGTTCTGCGTTAACCAGGCTGGGGGGATCTCTGCAAGCACGCTGATCGCTAGTGGGGCGACTGTCTCCTCCTAGTCTTCCGTGTCCTCCGATTCAAGAGCCTCAAACTGATTGGATAGGGTGAGGTCTCGGGGGCTGTGAAGGATCAGGGCTTTGTAAGGCGATTCGCTCCTAACTGACGTGTCGTCCCCAGAGTCGAATTGGGTGTGTGAATTGGGGCGAGGAAGGATTGGTGGCAAGGGTGTCCTCCCATCAGTCGGCTTACCGACATTTCGGGTTGGTTTCTTTTTTAGTTCAGGATGAAGTCAGCGGCAATGCTTTTCGAGGTGCCCTCTTAATTGACAGTGGTTACAGAACATAATGTGGTTGTCATAGAGAATTTATTGGGTGTGGGTCCGGTTTCCCAGCTCGATGTTGATGAAGATCGGTGGTGAGATCGAGTTCCACGCAGATTTTGGCGTAGTGGGCTTTGGTGAGATTACTGGTCTCCGGGGCTGCGGCCACAAACGTGCCGAAGGAGTTCATGATACGCCTAAGAGCCGCTGGAAAGAAGCAGATGAGGGGCAGGTTGGGCATAGTGATCCATGCGGCGACAATCTTTGAGTCTTCTTTTGTGCTAAAGGTGGTAGACCACTTGATGATTTTCATCTGGTGGGAGTCGATCCTGTACGTGCCTTTGGACCAGACCGATTTGTGGTCTAGGTCTGATGAGAGGTGGAGAAGGATGTATTTGGGGTCGAGGTGGGCAACACAGTAATCCGCTGAAAGTTTCCAGCTGGCTATCGTCTCCTGCACCCTGGAGAGCTTGGGACAACCGGATGAGAATTTGAGAATAAAAGTGTGGGGGAATGAGTGTGACAGAGATGACAACTCCTGATCAGAGAACGGGACCGAGGGTACCGCGGATTCCCGAGAGTACTCAATGTCTGGAAGATTGAAGTCAGGGACGAGAGGCGTCTTCGCTTGCACCAGGTCTGGACGAAGCTTGTCAGCAAAGGACGGCGGGGGGAGTGCTGCTGGTGAATGGGTTGAGGAGGGGCCACCTGATGGGGGAGGAGTTGTCGAGGTGGGGAACTGCTCGGGTCGAAGGGTGTTAGCTGGGGGTCTGCCTGGGGGATGACCTGGGGATGGAGGACGGACGGATGGGATCTCCCAAGAGGGGGGAACGATCCGCTCGCTTGGGAAGGCGCCACCACCCGACCCCCGGTCTGGGCGGCCTGGGTGACCACCGCGGGGACCCCGGATACGGACGAGGGGGGGACGGCTCGCCGGAGAAGAAGATGAGGGAAGACGAGAGATGGAGGGATCGTAGGGGGGCCGGGGATCAACGAGGAGACTGCGGGGGCTTGGAGGCTAGGGGGGAGAGAGGGGAGGGGAGTGAGAGCTTGGGTGGAAAGGATGAGGGGATTGGGGGAGGGGTCAACGAGCAAGGGTTGAATGGAGGACGAAAGGTTGGCGTAGTGCACGAAGGGAGGGACGAGGGAGGGGTGAGCGGAAAGACGGGGCCGATCTGGGAGGGTGGGCGGGTGGCTGGGCCCACCGAGAGAGGGGGAACACAGAGGGGAGAACGCCTCGCAGGGGCTCTGGGCGAGGAAGCCTGAGCGTAAAGTAGGCCCGATAGAATCCCCAGCGTAAAGCTCAGAGGAACCCTGAGCGTAAAACACCGCAGGAGTAAAAGAGATGGGCCCGGCTGAATGGGGGGGTGCGCCTTGCGCGCATGAGAAGCCGCCATAATGGGGCGCTGGAATAATAGGGGACGGTGGGGTCCCACCAGTGGATGGCCCAACACTGCTTTGCACGGCCTGAGCGTAAAACTCAGTTGGAGCCAAAAGTGTGGGCCCGGATGTATGGGGGGGAGCGCCTGGCGTGCCAGGATAGCCAACATTAATGGGCGCGTGAAGTGGAGTGGACAGCGGGGTCCCACCCGAGGGCCGCCCAACGCAGCTGAGCGCAGTAGAATGGTGGGACAAGAGCGGTCCACTCGCGCTGCTGGGGGCAAAGAAGTCAAGAAGGGTGCGCTGCCCTCCCGAGGAGCCTCCAGCTGTCGACTGAGCGTAAAAAACAGGAAGGAGTGGGTCCCACCAGTAGAGGCTGCTAGCGTGAATATATATATATATATATATATATATATATATACACAAATATATATATGTAACATGAACACATCTATAAGAGATACATGAATAAAATGTAAAGTACTCAAGAACACATCTCTACATATTCAAATCTGAGATTTAATATGAATTAATTCATTTAATTAATATTTTAAATATAAAATGTGTCCAAGTTTGGGGGTTTTCTCCATGAACACAAAACACAACAATAATACAATAGAAATCCCTAAAGGACACATAATGGACACAAGAGGACACAAAATAGGGACACAACAATGGGGGTCATTCCTATGGTTAAAACTTTCCTAAATGCAAAGTGAAGAAATAAAAGAGAAGGAAATATTACCTAAATGAGAGAAAATCCAAGAAGAAAGGCTTCTTCCTTGGGAGAGCTTGAGAGCACTTGGGGAAGAAGACTTCTCAAAGAAAGGAAATGAGATGGGAGTCCTATTAGGGCCGGCCACAATGGTTATCCCCCCTCATTGAATATTACAAGTTTGCCACTCCCTTAGTTACAAGTGTTTAAAACAATTTTGGTTAGGTTTGGGGGTAAAAGGGTCAAAATAAAAACTCTAAACGGTTAACCTAATAATTAGGATTATGACTAATCTTTCTAACATGACTAATTAAAATGTGGGCCATGGCTAACTAATTGTAACACCCATATCTCAGAACACGTATTTTGGTTAAGCCTGCATGTATCTTGGACCTGTATTTTATTTTCTCAGATTCTGGCCTGTAATTGTATTTTGGCTTGACTTGCAGATTTTGGTTCTCGTAATTGGGTTTTACCTGGCTTGGTTTATTTTGTGGAGGAGAATTAGTTTGATTTGGTTTGGTTTGGTTTAACATGCATTGGATCACCTTAGCCTATGTTCAACCCTCATTCCACCACAACCCACCCTCTTTATTATCCCCACCTAACACTCTCTCTCTTTATTACTTTCCTCCATTAATTTCTTCTTCTTCTTCTTCCTTCCTCTACACAACTCACCAACACCCATAGGCAAGTACACCTTGCCACCACATGAGAACCATATTTTATTTGTTCATTAGCTAGATTAGGCCATGGTGATCAACATTAGTGCTTGACATTTTGTGATTTGGAGTCTCCATTGTTCTAGATCTAGGTTTTAACTATTTTTGGATTTACATGATTTTGATCTATTTTGGTTGGATTTTTGTGGGTTTTGATGCTCCCATGTGGAAGAGAATTCAATTTTACTCAAGTTAGACCTTTGAAAATCTAGATTTGGCTTTGATTTGACAAAGATATAAAAATTTGAATTCTTGGAGTTCTTGGTGTTCTTCTCGGCCTGGAGTAGCAGGCTGCAGCCTGCGCTCTTTAGCGCAGTGCTGGACTGCGCATCCCCTCTCGGCCTGCGGTCTTTAGCGCAGCGCCGACCGCGCTGCTTGCCCCTTGGCGAACTGCGCTCAGCCCCATGCGCCAACCCTTCCTGCGCACTTCACCCTGAGCAGTTCACTCCTGCGCAGTCTGCTCATGCGCAATCCACCCCTGCGCAGTTCACTCCTGCGCAGTCTGCTCATGCGTAATATAACCCTGCGCACTTCACTCCTGCGCAATCTGACCCATGCTTCATCCCTCCTGCGCACTTCACTCATGCACAATCTGACTCCTGCGCACTTGACCCATGCGCCATCTGCCCCTGCGCCCTGTGCCCCTGCGCACTTGGCACCCAGCGCAGCTGACACCCTGCGCAATGCAACCCCTGACCCCTTGCGCAAACCATTGGCTCTTGGAGATTTTGGTTTTATTTCTTTAAGCTTGGCTCTTCTATAGCCCTGTATATTGATATTTTATTAGATATTTTACTCCCATTTTATATCCTTGCGCCTTTTGTCATGAACTTGATTTTACTTAATATATTTGGAATGACTATTGTACATGGCATGGTATGACAAGGAACTAGCATAACATGACAGTGACCCGTAGTGGTGCACTCCTGACATGACCAACCTGACATGATAGTGGCCCGTCGTGGCACACTTCTGACAAGTACCCTGACATGATTTATCTTGATGCAGTTGCGACGGCTAACTTGACTCGTATAATCAACTTGACACCGTGGGTGTTCCTGCTTGCTTGCTTGTGCAATCCACTTGTTTTGTCTTGTATCATGTCTAGGACGTGACTCCCTGGTTCCCACGGTCAGGGATTCATACTGAATATGGATTAGGCTAATGACTAGATCAAACTATAGTTCATGGAGAATTTACAGTCACAGGCAATCTTGTTATCTGGGCGCTCTTAATTGGACTTGTAGCTTGCCGACGAGTAGAGCACATTTCCAACGCACTGTCATGTGTTGCTCCTCTAAGTCACCTAAGGGTATATCGTCTCCGGGGCGATGTACCCAACCATACTCTCAACCCGCGGAAGGATAACTAGATGGTCTACAGGGCTTGGGACTGGGAATTTCTCACTTGCATCTTGTTAGTAATTAAGGCTTGTGATAACCCTAGTTAGTTAAGTAGTAAGCCGTAGTAATTGCTTGGCCGCTTGTGAATGGATGGAGTCCAGCCTTGTCTAAGTCTTGTCTAGTCCCTGTACCTGGTACTCCTGAACATGATTGTTTTACTTGCTTTAACAATAATCGGGTAGAGGCAAGGAGCTATTCAGGCGAAGGGTTACAACATCGGTCCTTATTTGGTTTACAGGTTGTAACCTGGTTTCCAGAATGGTTCCACGTCCCTAGTCGTTTATTGTCCTGACGTGCTCTTTATTACTTGTACTTTTATTTCATTTCTTATGTTCTGATATGCTGGCTTTTGTTCTTATTTCGTGGCCTCCCTTGTGGCACTTGCTCTTTCTGAGGTTTGACCCAGCTGGTTTTGTGTGGCCAGATTTCGGAGCAGCTCCCGAGGATCTTCCGAACCTCTAGCCCGATGGTGGCGACTAGAAGGAACCCGGGCTACGAGTGGGTTTTCTATTTTGTTTCGCTCACTCTATTGTAAAATTATTCTTTTGAGGCGTTTAGCCGACGAGCACCTGTTAGCTCGATGCACTTTACTAACTGTTTGCCTACGGGCTGTAAACATGGTTGACGAATCCTAGGGTTGATCATGTATGACTAAACTCTTGCTAGTCCTCACATTTTGTACGACTAGCTTCATGATCAGCTGATATGTAATATTTGGGACGCCTTTTATTGTATATTTGGTGGTCAAACATCTTGTGATTATATTACTTGCTTGTGATTGAGACAATAGGCTTGACCATAAGAGACCGTTGGCTTGTAGTAAACCCTCATATCTAGACAGCCGTGACCGTATAGTTGAGATGTACTCTATTTTAATATACGTAGCTGGCTATGTACGCCTCCGCTCTCCAGTATTCTGGTTCTGGGGCGTGACACTAATGTATGGGTCCAACTAGAGTCTAAGTTACCTCGGGTCCCCGTTCCAAGCTATCTGTAAAATTTATCAACGGGTCCAGTCAGGACAGGAGCGAGTACAGTACATCTCAACAATATCATAACAGGTTAGAAAATATAAACATACTAGAGAGTAAGATACAGGATCTGAAAAAATAACATGATGAAAAAGAGAGAGACTGTAAGTAAATAGCAACAATATATAGAGAACTATCAGTTACTAGTGATTCAGAGCACAAGATGGTTATGTAAACGGCACGATGTTGTACACGAGTAATCTACAGAGGTTGTACACGAGTAATCTACTGGATTGATTACATAACCACTTCTACTCTCCCGCCCCAATCAATACACAAGGATCTATATATGATATGTTATTGCACACGAAGTATAGTCGCACACGAGATCATGTGAATACATGAATATACACGATTTCACACGATTTGTACACGAATGTCACGAATACAAGGAGTACACGATGCTCACGATAAAATACACGAACACGAATACCCGATGTATCCGCTAAGGGGATAACATCGCACAACAAGATCCATATAGTACTAATCCGTGTTTCCAATGTGTCAGCATCATGTAAAGTAATCTAAAGCAGGAAATATAATCCTAAACAAGATATGAAATGATCAGAGAATGTACTCGCCTGATATCTGAATGTCCAAGGTAAAGATATTGTCCGAGAAGAGGTGTCTGGCTCCTAATTAGAACAGCACAAGTCACAACATGTCTAGAAGGGTAATATAAAGCACTATAATGCATTCTACATGAATCTAGGTCAAACTAGGCCAAAGTCAACCCTTGGTCAACTCTGGTCAACTGCACTAGTCAAACTAGGTCAAACTAGGTCATGTTCTAACCCAGCAAGTCTTACTAGGCCTAACCAAGACTATCCTAGCAAGCACACATCAATACAAGGCTATACAAGCCAACATACACCCAACTCTATATAGCATGCAATTATTCAATACTCAAATAGGCAAGAATTCACATTGGATATACACTAGGTAATTTATTACTTTAAGCTATATATGTCTACACATATATACGCATGCATATATTGGTATTCAATATTAGGTCTATAATTATGGCATTTCAAATGGTTATATAAACTTATATATTACAACACAATATGCTAACATATATATAATATACATACATAGCTAAGTGAACTATATTCATAAATACTTATTTAAGAGGCTATGTGTGTGTATGTGAACATGGCAAAGGGGCAAGTGAGGGTTAAATGGGCATACATAGTGTATACATATCAAAGAGTGTCAAAGTGTAAGTGAACAAAGTGTCAAGTATGATAGTGTCAACATAGTGTAAGGGGGTACATGAGGTAATATAGGATTTGTGTTAACATAGAATATTATATCTCATTAACTTGTATATTGCATACATTACATCTATTATTACATTACATTCATGCTTGCATTCATTCATCATTTATTTATTTTCTTGCACTACTATATGCACCATACATTACATACTATGGAACCTACATATTCATTACAAGCCATACTTATACATGCTTACATTAGATAGGATACTTACACCTCATACATCATTTATTTAACCGTTTACTCATGCTTGCATTCTCTATTTAATTACATAATGTATATACATTAACATGGGTTAAAATCAAATAGAACATTATATTACACACAAGGGTGCACAAAATGCATATACCGAATAGTAACTCCTACTAATAATCAATACTGTACAATCTCAGCATGAATTAAAATCTAGGATTAAAGTATGTTATAGATCTATGTGTTAGCTTTCCGAAACTTCAAACGGATCGCGTTTTCGTTTCCGAAAACTCCCGAAATTGCGAAAACACCGAGAACGCGTTTGTCTTTCGTACAGCTGACACTCAAATAATTCTCCAGAAAGTTACAGAAAGAATTAGGCCTATTAATACATGTTTTTGGAAAGCTAACTTCAATACGCTTCTTTTAAAAAAAGGAAAGATTAAACCGAGCTTTGAGCTAGAAGTTATGACATTTCTAAGTTAGGACTGAAATTAAAAATGTGGATAAAAATCATGACGGATTTAGATAGGTTGAGCCAAAAGAATACACAATATATATCCTAATTATCCACAACAATAATGAAAATAATAATATGAGGAACCACACTCACAAACTTGATTATATAATCATCATGAACCATTTATTACATATATAAATATAGATACACTCTCATTACAATATATATATATATATATATATATATATATATATATATATATATATATATATATATATATATATATATATATATATATATTAAATAAAATATATATATATATATATAAATATATATATATATATATATATATATATATATATTAAAAATATTTTTTTTTTTAATATATATATATTAAAATATATATATATATATATATATATATATATATATATATATATATATATATATACATACACAAATCTATATATGTAACATGAACACATCTATAAGAGATACATGAATGAAATGTAAAGTACTCAAGAACACATCTCTACATATTCAAATCTGAAATTTAATATGAATTAATTCATTTAATCAATATTTTAAATATAAAGTGTGTCCAAGTTTGGGAGTTTTTTGTCACGACCCGCACCCGGTTTTCGGATACGAGACGTGTCCAAGCCAGCCTACGCCGCAGAGTCGGCGGTAGAACGCTATCAAGCCCGCAAGAAATAAATGCTCACTTATCACATTGCTGCTCATTCACATTTCTAAATTTATTACAACAGTTACAACATTTATATTTAAAGGAAAAATACAAAGTTTTACAATTAATGAAATGATACAATGGCTATCTATTTCCAGGTTGTCTTCAGCATACCCAAGTTCTCCCAGTGCTAAAAGTGATCGCGGCTAAACCTGAAAAATGTTGGTTATCCAGTCAGGATTGGAACAAGTACACAAACCGACGGCAGTGCAAAACACAATAGAATTATCAAGACATAAAAATAGCATATGAGAAATGAAAACTGTAAGATAAAGTGATGTCATAGCACGATAGAGAAATAAACAAAAAAAAGCTAATAAAAGACATCTATCTAAGTGGTGTGAAATATCCTTTCTCCATGTGGACGGCTAGGGGGTAAAATCCGGCATACTGCACGTGTCGTGTGCAGCAGCTATCGTTCAAGAATAGACTCATGGGATATTTCTGGGTAGTCCACATGTATACTAAGATATTTCCCCTCCCGACTACTCCGTGTGACGAGCGTGTCAACAAGCAGCAAGATATATGTATAGACATGAAATAAAAAGACTACTATGAATCGGAAAGCAATCAGAAAGTGCACTTGCCTGAGGTCCTTAGCTGGAGAAACCAAAATACCATACCACTCAATGAGCCACAATCAGTCAACACATGCAGAAGTCTCCGGATGCTGAAATAAATAGTACCAACGTTCTCAGAATAGTCAAATTAGTTAGTATTGCCTGTCCTTAAGTCCAATTCTAGACACAGGGGCAAAACGGTAATTTCGGACAAAAACGATGTCCGCCGTTGGACCCGCTTTGCACCAAAAAGCGTGCCAAGGTCAATGGTCTCTAAAGTCGTCAAACTACATGTCTACGGATCCAGTTTTCCGATACGAACCCAACCGTATGTCCAGAGTTGGATTCCAGCGGACCGTGCACAAAATCGCACGTTGAGTCCAGAATAGCCTGTTAGCCTAGGGTCGACATGAAGTAGTCAAAATCTCGCAAAATAGGGATATATGACTAGTCAGGGTTAAGGTAGACTCGAAGGAACTATAATTATATATAATTATTTCTAGAAAATACCCTTATACTAGGAAACTATATTTAACTAATAAAAATATTTTAGGTAACTATTTGAAAACCAAGAAAATAATGTATATGATAACTCATATTAAGAAATATCGTAACTACTACAATAATATAATTTACTAATGAATAACAATGTTAATACTAGCAAACTAAGGGTGATACTAATAATAATAATATAAAAACTAATGGCAGCACTGTCTGTGTAATGACAAGGTCATTCATGTCTACTTATCCTGACTATATAAAATTGTAAAAGTTAATAGTTAATAAATTAAATAATTAAATGGCTCACATGTCCATGAACCCAACCCAAATAATTATAACCCTCACTGACCTCTTTGTCCATTCCAAGACAATCAAAGGAAACTAAAATAAAATAACTTAAAGAGCTGCTACTTCTGTGGCCATTCCAAACAATCAAAAGAATCTAATGTAAAATATAATAGCTTAGGACTCTGCTACTTTTCCCTCTCTCTCTCTCTCTCACTCGATTTCCGTACAAAATCAAAATACAAGAAGAGGAAAGGAGATTGCAGAAGCAGGAAAAGGAAAAGGGGAAAGAAGAGAAGTGCTCACCACGGCTCGATACCGGTCCAGCGGTGCGGGCGCTGTGCCAGCGCTCGGCGCTGAAGGTGGCGCGGACGCGGAAGAGCTGCTCGCGGAGGAGCCGGCGAGGGTTCCGGGGAAGGGCGCAGGGGTGGCGCGGTGAAGACGGTGGTTCTGGCCACGCGCGCAGGGTCTTGTCGGAAGCGGGGAGTCGGGATGGCGAGGCGAGTGCCAGGCGGTGGCACGCACGGGACTCTGACGTTGCTAACTCGATGCACAGCTCAACTCCACAGCGTGCGAGTCGAGGAGGTGGCACAAGGGTTAGGGTTTTCTGTGCAAGGACTGAGCATCTTATAATCGGTCTAGTTTAATCCGACCCGCGATCATCATCGTAGCCTCTAAGAAGAAGAAGAAAAATCTCCATTGGCGAGGAAGAGAGAGCGGAGTACTTCCAGTTACAGAAAACCAGAGAGCAACTAAATAGAATATAAGTAGTTCACTCGCCATTGCCTCCTCTTCTCTGCTCCCCACTGCTAACACGAGGCTGCAGTGACCGCCGCCTGCCATCGGCAGAGGGAGAGGAGGCGGCGGAAGAAACTAGGATTAGGGTTTTCGTCATTTGTTCCCTCGTGTATATATCTGTATATATATACTCATCCGTATTGGCCGATCGAATGAAAGCAGGGCTTAGTTAGTTCTCGGGTTGGATTTGCTCAGGTTGAGCGCTACTGTTATGGAGAATCAGTTCTCCATGGTGGGCTGAGCTGAGCTCGAGCTTGGGCCAAGGAGGATGAATCACGGGGTGTTGGCCTGTTCAGTTTTGGAAGAATTAAAAGAGGGCCTTAGCTCCTCGACCATTGGCTGGGGGTGTGGACTGTGGGTCGGGATGGGAAGTTAGCAGTTGGCTTGTGAAGCTACTGCTTCACTTTCTATGTCTGGGTTATTCATTCTTTGTTTCTATTTTCTTTTCATTAATCCTTTTTTTCTTATTTTAACTATATATGCATATACACGTATTAATATATATAATCTATATATATACACATATAATATATACGAATATTTATACAAACTTATACATATCCACAAATATTTATATATCGGCATATACATATATTCACACCCATACACAATATATATTTATAAATACACATATATACCTTGTATATAAATACCATATTCAATCTATAATATTTAAAATTAGTATAAAGTATACTTCCAAATAAAATATTAATATATTTATTTTTTTATATATACTATATCTATTTAAATGTGTACATATACCTATATACTCGTACACATACTTATATAATATATATCCATAAACCTAAATAAAACCCAATATTATACATTCCTAGGGTAAGGTCTATTTCTTACAAATATGAATATATATATTAAATCACATTTATTTGATAACCAAATAAATATAACCAATAATTATAATAATAATATTATAAAATAACGACCTCAATAATAATGATAATAAAAATAATAATAGTAATAATAATAAAATTCAATAAAGTAAATAATAATAAAATATAAAAATAATCCGGGAAGGGGAGCTACAAATCTACCCACCTTAAAATAAATTCGTCCTCGAATTTCATATTTCCTAAAATTCAAAGTCTAGTATTCCCTTAATCTCCTTAAATTTAATTTCTCAAAATAGTTGTATCCTCCTTCTTGTCATTTTGTAACTCCGAAACTCAGAGGACTCCTACCCACCTTAGAGGCTAGGATATGGTGGCAATGTTCCTGTCACAGGACTGGCCGATGGTAGCTACACGGGTGTATACCACTTTGTATCTATCTATCTATCTATCAATTGCGAGTTTTCGCCTTTCCAAATCAGTGAAAGACAAAACAAATAAGGAGTTCAAGAGAGGGGTCACCGAGTACGATTACGTGATTCAAAGGCGAAGGTATTATTTCAAGAGGGATTGTCAAAGTAGTCGCGGGTGAGATCCTAGATACATCTATACCTCATTCCACGTAGAGTAATTAAATAAAAGCGAACCAAATGCATCATGGTTGATCAGACCGTAATACAATAATTCTGATTAGACAATATGTTAGCTAGACATATGTCTTGGATCAAGCTCGATAAAACAGTAAGCTTGCAAAACTAGGCTGTAATAGCAGCGTTGGTCAAGATAGTCAAAATATAAGTAGGCAAGATTTTTGGAAAGGGGACACAAGTTTGAATTTTGAGAGAATCAAAACCTTACCCGGTGTTATTGCCTATACAGTCAACCTATTATCTTCTATCCATAAGGCCTTGGTCGACTAATGGGTTATGGAATTCTAATTCCTATAGTCTGGATGAACCTGTTATTGTCAGTCAATTACCTTGTTAATAAAACACAAGGGCCACGGGTTGGGAGACATGCTACTCGACTTACCGAACTTACACTAGTATTGGTTTCGGATCTTAGGGTCATACAGGGCAGTCTCTATTCTCTATAATATCCTAAACTTGTAATCACATCTGAAATCGTTTCACCGAGAATTATGCCTTGCCCGTATACTCTGGCTACGGCAAACCCTTGGTTCCGTGATTCAGGGATGATAAGCTATCATGTACTCTACTTTATATTGTCACAAGGGTATCTAAGATCTAAAGAAGTCAACGAGAACTTAGTTTCTGGAATGTTCTATAGACTATGATTCTTCGAAACGATTTCAATTCTATGGGTTGTGTCTCGCCAGTGCGCTGCTGGCTGGCCATTGCAGTCGTAAAGTTTATTCTAACTATTCTCCTGAGACTTTAAGGATACCTAAGGGTCCAATCTATTTGACTAGGATAGATAGTGTAACATCTGCTTATAATTCTCATTCCTTAAGGTAAAAGGCTGGTCGAAAAGAAAGGTCTGAAGACAAATAAAATAATAACATCCTAATCTTGATTTCATAAATATTTCAAATGGTTGAGGGAAAAATCTCAAATAAATCTACTTCGAGATTCGTATATGATTAGCAGGATTAGAAATTATAAACCAGTTCCTTACGACAAAATAGAATTTAAATAGGCAGTTCTAACTTATGCTATAAAATTTACATCTAATAAAGCAAAAGAAAGTTAAACATTTCATCAAGATCAAAGCCTTAATTCTAGATAAGCCTAACTAATCAAGTGAATGACAGACTATCATTGAAGCATATCATCGTATCAAAGCAATTATGTATCTAGCAAGCTATCCAAAATCAATAATTCCTTATCTAAATTGCATGGCCTGCCAGGCAACCTTAACTATCCAACGGTCAATTTGAACAAGGGACTCCTAGTCCTAGTTATTCTCCTAAATTATTTTAATCCAATTTGTGAATGAGCATTTCTTGAGGGCAGGCTCGCAATAGTACGACTAACGTACCATCACGAGTTCGCATGATTTACGAAAACTGACCTGTATGGGCCACCACAAAAACTTGTCACGACCCGCACCCGGTTTTCGGATACGAGACGTGTCCAAGCCAGCCTACGCCGCAGAGTCGGCGGTAGAACGCTGTCAAGCCTGCAAGAAATAAATGCTCACTTATCACATTGCTGCTCATTCATATTTCTAAATTTATTACAACAGTTACAACATTTATATTTAAAGGAAAAATACAAAGTTTTACAATTAATGAAATGATACAATGGCTATCTATTTCTAGGTTGTCTTCAGCATACCCAAGTTCTCCCAGTGCTAAGAGTGATCGCGGCTAAACCTGAAAAATATTGGTTATCCAGTCAGGATTGGAACAAGTACACAAATCGATGGCAGTGCAAAACACAATAGAATTATCAAGACATGAAAATAGCATATGAGAAATGAAAACTGTAAGATAAAGTGATGTCATAGCACGATAGAGAAATAAACAAGAAAAAGCTAATAAAAGACATCTATCTAAGTGGTGTGAAATATCCTTTCGCCATGTGGACGGCTAGGGGGTAAAATTCGGCATACTGCACGTGTCATGTGCAGCAGCTATCGTTCAAGAATAGACTCATGGGATATTTCTGGGTAGTCCACATGTATACTAAGATATTTTCCCTCCCGACTACTCCGTGTGACGAGCGTGTCAACAAGCAGCAAGATATATGTATAGACATGAAATGAAAAGACTACTATGAATCGGAAAGCAATCAGAAAGTGCACTTGCCTGAGGTCCTTAGCTGGAGAAACCAAAATACCATACCACTCAATGAGCCACAATCAGTCAACACATGCAGAAGTCTCCGGATGCTGAAATAAATAGTACCAACGTTCTCAGAATAGTCAAATTAGCTAGAATTGCCTATCCTTAAGTCCAATTCTGGACACAGGGGCAAAACGGTAATTTTGGACAAAAACGATGTTTGCCGTTGGACCCGCTTTGCACCGAAAAGCGTGCCAAGGTCAATGGTCTCTAAAGTCGTCAAACTACATGTCTACGGATCCAGTTTTTCGATACGAACCCAACCGTATGTCCAGAGTTGGATTCCGGCGGACCGTGCACAAAATTGCACGTTGAGTCCAGAATAGTCTGTTAGCCTAGGGTCGACATGAAGTAGTCAAAATCTCGCAAAATAGGGACATATGACTAGTCAGGGTTAAGGTAGACTCGAAGGAACTATAATTATATATAATTATTTCTAGAAAATACCCTTATACTAGGAAACTATATTTAACTAATAAAAATATTTTAGGTAACTATTTGAAAACCAAGAAAATAATGTATATGATAACTCATATTAAGAAATATCGTAACTACTACAATAATATAATTTACTAATGAATAACAATCTTAATACTAGCAAACTAAGGGTGATACTAATAATAATAATATAAAAACTAATGGCAGCACTGTCTGTGTAATAACAAGGTCATTCATGTCTACTTATCCTGACTATATAAAATTGTAAAAGTTAATAGTTAATAAATTAAATAATTAAATGGCTCACATGTCCATGAACCCAACCCAAATAATTATAACCCTCACTGACCTCTTTGTCCATTCCAAGACAATCAAAGGAAACTAAAATAAAATAACTTAAAGAGCTGCTACTTCTGTGGCCAATCCAAACAATCAAAAGAATCTAATGTAAAATATAATAGCTTAGGACTCTGCTACTTTCCCCTCTCTCTCTCTCTCACTCGATTTCCGTACAAAATCAAAATACAAGAAGAGGAAAGGAGGTTGCAGAAGCAGGGAAAGGAAAAGGGGAAAGAAGAGAAGTGCTCACCACGGCTCGATATCGGTCCAGCGGTGCGGGCGCTGTGCCAGCGCTCGGCGCTGAAGGTGGCGCGGACGCGGAAGAGCTGCTCGCGGAGGAGCCGGCGAGGGTTCCGGGGAAGGGCGCAGGGGTGG
This sequence comes from Iris pallida, assembly GCA_029216955.1. Classification (NCBI taxonomy): domain Eukaryota; kingdom Viridiplantae; phylum Streptophyta; class Magnoliopsida; order Asparagales; family Iridaceae; genus Iris; species Iris pallida. Next base: position 5,309,687 of record JANAVB010008599.1, on the reverse strand, counting down.
CGCGGTGAAGACGGTGGTTCTGGCCACGCGCGCAGGGTCTTGTCGGAAGCGGGGAGTCGGGATGGCGAGGCGAGTGCCAGGCGGTGGCGCGCACGGGACTCTGACGTTGCTAACTCGATGCACAGCTCAACTCCACAGCGTGCGAGTCGAGGAGGCGGCACAAGGGTTAGGGTTTTCTGTGCAAGGACTGAGCATCTTATAATCAGTCTAGTTTAATCCGACCCGCGATCATCATCGTAGCCTCTAAGAAGAAGAAGAAGAATCTCCATTGGCGAGGAAGAGAGAGAGGAGTACTTTCAGTTACAGAAAACCAGAGTGCAACTAAACAGAACATAAGTAGTTCACTCGCCATTGCCTCCTTTTCTCTGCTCCCCACTGCTAACACGAGGCTGCAGTGACCGCCGCCTGCCATCGGCAGAGGGAGAGGAGGCGGCGGAAGAAACTAGGATTAGGGTTTTCGTCATTTGTTCCCTCGTGTATATATCTGTATATATATACTCATCCGTATTGGCCGATCGAATGAAAGCAGGGCTTAGTTAGTTCTCGGGTTGGATTTGCTCAGGTTGAGCGCTACTGTTATGGAGAATCAGTTCTCCATGGTGGGCTGAGCTGAGCTCGAGCTTGGGCCAAGGAGGATGAATCACGGGGTGTTGGCCTGTTCGGTTTTGGAAGAATTAAAAGAGGGCCTTAGCTCCTCGACCATTGGCTGGGGGTGTGGACTGTGGGCCGGGATGGGAAGTTAGCAGTTGGCTTGTGAAGCTACTGCTTCACTTTCTATGTCTGGGTTATTCATTCTTTCTTTCTATTTTCTTTTCATTAATCCTTTTTTTTCTTATTTTAACTATATATGCATATACACGTATTAATATATATAATCTATATATATACACATATAATATATACGAATATTTATACAGACTTATACATATCCACAAATATTTATATATCGGCATATACATATATTCACACCCATACACAATATATATTTATAAATACACATATATACCTTGTATATAAATACCATATTCAATCTATAATATTTAAAATTAGTATAAAGTATACTTCCAAATAAAATATTAATATATTTATTTTTTTTATATATACTATATCTATTTAAATGTGTACATATACCTATATACTCGTACACATACTTATATAATATATATCCATAAACCTAAATAAAACCCAATATTATACATTCCTAGGGTAAGGTCTATTTCTTACAAATATGAATATATATATTAAATCACATTTATTTGATAACCAAATAAATATAACCAATAATTATAATAATATTATAAAATAACGACCTCAATAATAATGATAATAAAAATAATAATAGTAATAATAATAAAATTCAATAAAGTAAATAATAATAAAATATAAAAACAATCCGGGAAGGGGAGCTACATTTTTCCCATGAACACAAAACACAACAATAATACAATAGAAATCCCTAAAGGACACATAATGGGCACAAGAGGACACAAAATAGGGACACAACAATGGGGGTCATTCCTATGGTTAAAATTTTCCTAAATGCAAATTGGAGAAATAAAAGAGAAGGAAATATTACCCAAAGGAGAGAAAATCCAAGGAGAAAGGCTTCTTCCTTGGGAGAGCTTGAGAGCACTTGGGGAAGAAGACTTCTCAAAGAAAGAAAATGAGATGGGTGTCCTATTAGGGCCGGCCACAATGGTTATCCCCCCCCCCCCCATTGAATATTACAAGTTTGCCACTCCCTCAGTTACAAGTGTTTAAAACAATTTTGGTTAGGGTTTGGGGATAAAAGGGTCAAAATAAAAACTCTAAACGGTTAACCTAATAATTAGGATTATGACTAATCTTTCTAACATGACTAATTAAAATGTGGGCCATGGCTAACTAATGTATGGGTCCAACTAGAGTCTAAGTTACCCCGGGTCCCCGTTACAAGTCGGATTGAGATGAAATTCGAACCCGACTCAAATAATCCCAAAACAATATCATAAATAATAAAATAATATCAAAGTAATTCAAAGAGGTCAAATGCAAAATATCCTTAGGCCAGAAATGACATTAAAATATCATAATCACATGGTTAGGCTCTAGGTCAAACAGTCTCTAGGGTTTCACTAGCAAAACGTTAAAACCACAAGTCATTGATTTAAATAATTTTAAAATAATTTAAAATCACCAAAAATCATATCATGATTTAAATATCATTATTAAAATAATTATAAACACAAAATTTCGAAATTACCCTCATTTGGAAAACTGGGTGCTACAATCATGCTCATAATTTTAGCTAGTGGTTAATCGTGTCAAATGACTTTTTAGTTAATCCTATTTTTGCTTTTATTCTTAAGCATGCTTAGATTTTGACCTTGACTAAATCCTTGACCATATAAATTGGTTGTATCTTGATCGTTCCTAAAACAACAAATCGTGCTAAACCAAATTCCTTGATCATCCTTAAATAAAATTTAATCGAGACTCAAACATTTTGAATATTCTGGATCGTGCCAAAAGTACTTCCTTCCTTAGTCGATTCTATCCGCGGTTACGCTTATCTAATTTTGGATCATATTATTATTTTTTGATTATTAGTGCCCAGTCCTCTCCTTTGAAATTTCGAAGACGAAATTTTTCTAAGGTGGATAGATTGGTAAGCCCACTTTCCTTTTTTTTAGTTTTAAATATTTTTCTGGTTATAAAAGTTTATTTATTTAATTATTATTTAGATATTTTCGTGTTGGGGAAAAATATTTTTGGTTGAGAAAGCAAAGATACATGTATTTTTTTGAGTGGAAAAAATATTTACTAGTTATTTTATACAATGTACTTCTAGGATCATTTGGTCTAATATTATCATTTTTTTTATGATTTGAATTTACAAAATATATAACTTAAATATTATTTAACATTGGGTATTATTTCAAGGTACTATTTTAAAGTATTTACAAGTGTATTAAATTTAGATTGGTTAAATATATCTTAAATAGTATTAATAAGATCTAGTAACATTATGGATTGATTTTAACTAATCTAGAATTTGTTGGATTCAATAAGTAATTGATTTAATTTTTATTTATTAATTATCGTCTTGACTACTAGAATATATTATTAAAATGAGATTGTATTATGAAAACCTAATTGTATAGATGATTTGTTGGTACTAAAAATTATCATTATTATGATATATATATATATATATATATATATATATATATATATATATATATATATATATATATATTGTTGGTGTTTTTGCCTTTGGACTAGAAAAGATAGTCCCACATCGACTACACCAAATGGTGAGTATCTCAATATAATGCATTGCTTGTGTTGAGGTGTGCACATGAAGTGTAGTGGGGCACAAGTTTGTGCCATGTGGAAGTATTTTCCTAGAAGGAAAAAGGATTAAATCCAACAAGGATGCAAGTTAATTTTTGTTGTGCGGACTCGGACTCGGACACGGACTCCAGGATGTCTCGTGCATGCACGGGAGTATTCGGAGGGTAGGCATGGACTGGCACACTTCTATGCTGATTGTGGGATGATCTAAAATATCAAACTCTATTTTTGAGTATTGGTATTTTAGTCCCACATCGGATAGGAGAAGAGGTGAAGTCTCAACTCCACTCTATAAATAGAGCCCCTTGGCCTCCTTTGAAAGATGCACCAAGAAGAGAGTTGAGGAAGTCTGTTAAGTCCAGGAAGCCCGTTCAAGTCCCAAATATTGACTTACGAGCGTTCCAGAAGTTCTTCGTGAACTTGCTGGTTCCTGGGAGCTGTTCGTGCTCGTGTGGGGCGAATAAAGCTTTGAGCAACGGTGGTCCATTCACCCCAGCAGGAGTTATCTCATCTTCGCCAGTCATCTTCTTTGTTGGTTCTATCAGGATTCTATTAATGCACCTTCGGTGAAGTGTTTGCGTTGATATTATCAGAATTCTGTTTATGCACCTTCTGTGAAGGGCAGCACTTATGGAATCTCCCTTACGTACCTTCTGTGAAGTGTTACGTTCTGTGCACCTTCTGTGAAGGGTAGCACTTGTGGGATTTTACTACGTACCTTCTGTGAAGTATTACGTAATAACGATTGTATGTACAATTGTTACGATATTTCAGTTTTCCATCGAAAAAAATTGTGCCTCGGTAATAACAATCTCAAAGCTTTTTTGAGAAGATGGATAATTCTCGTGCTTCGCTCATCGATACCGGCTTTAACAAGTTGAAGAAATTCGATGGCGAACACTTCCAGATATGGAGACGAAAGGTCACTTTAAATATTCAACTCGTGAATGTTGATCACGTGCTGTTAGAAGAAGAACCGATCATTCCAACCACTGGATCTGCTGCGGCTGTGGCCGCTGCTACGACCAAGCAAGCGAAGTGGAAGAGAGAAAATAGTATATGCAAACTACTGATACTCAATTCCATGGAAGACTCTCTGGCAGAGTCCTACTCCAAAAAGACATCTGCCAAAGAGATATGGGACTCCTTGGAAAAGCTCTATGAAGATGACGAGAACCGGTCCAAGATCTTCATGGTAGAAAAATACCACAAATGGACCTTCGAAGACGAGAAGGCAATGCTGCCCCAAGTGAAGGAGTTTCTGAAGTTGCGTCAGAAACTAGAAGACGAGAACATGCCCCTCGTCGACAAGTATGTCGTTGGAGGGATCGTCGCAAAACTTCCTACAGAATGGAGCAACTTCTATGCAAGGATGCATCGAAAGAAGATGGAAATTAGCTTGAAAGATTTCTTGCAAGAGATCCATGTTGAGGACGAGATGCGCTCTCAACAGAAGATGGATACTCTGTCCAAACAACTAGCGAAGGCAAATCTGGTCCAAACCAGAGAGTACCAGGGGAAGCAGGCTACTTCTCATCGCAAAAAGAAGGACTTCACGAATCTGAAAGCAAAGGGTCCTGCTTTCAAGCAGCAGAAGTCCAAGTCCCATGTGACTTGCTTCAATTGTGGTAAGAAGGGCCACTACAAATCCGAATGCAAGTCCAAGCCCAAAGAACAAGTTGAGCCTAGTAAGGTTTCTATGATTACTAATCTAGTTGCCATGATAGCACAGGTTGCAACTGTGGGGGCTGACTTGGACTGGTGGATAGACACTGGTGCGACCTGCCATGTCTGTTCAGACAAAGACTGGTTCGTCTCTTATGAGCCAACTTCAGAGAAGGTCATAATGGCAAACCAGGCACAAGCTGAAGTACTGGGGATCGGGACGGTGGAGCTGAAACTCACATCGGGGAACACTCTGACGCTTCAAGGTGTGAAGCATGTTCCAGTAATTGCTAAGAACCTGATCTCTGGAAGTCTGCTCTGCAACGCAGGCTTGAGGATGGACATCAATGCTGGCCAGTTAGTGATGCCTAAGAAGGGTACATTCTTCGGGAAAGCTTTCCAAACTGAAGGAATGTACGAGATTCAGCTTGTTGTAACCCACAATGATAATATAAATGCAATCACTTTTTCTGATTATTCTCTTGAGTTGTGGCATAATAGGCTAGGACATGTTCATTGTAAAAGGATTAACAGAATGTCTAGTCTAGGACTTATCTCCAAGTGTGGGGGTAAGGTAGAGAAATACGAAGTATGTGCTCAGACGAAGATCACAAGGAAACCCTTTCACAGGGTCTATCGAAGCACAGATCTTCTGGAGTTGGTTCACTCAGATATCTGTGACTTCAAACAATTCTCTACAAAGGCCGGGATGAAGTATTTCATTACTTTCATCGATGACTTCTCAAAGTATGCTTTCGTCTACTTGCTCAAGTCTAAAGACGAAGCATTCGAGAAGTTCAAGGAGTTCATGGTCGAGGCTGAGCGGCAAACTGGACAACAACTCAAGAGGTTAAGGAGTGATCGAGGCAGGGAGTATCGGTCTCATGAATTCTTATCATTCTGCAAAGAACATGGAATTATCAATGAGACAACGGATCCGTACTCTCCTCAATCCAACGGAAGTAGCAGAAAGGAAGAACAGAACGTTGACAGAGATGATGAACTCCATGCTGTTGACTGCGAGTCTTCCAAAGTGTTACTGGGGAGAAGCTGCACTAACGGCAACGTTCATTCTGAACAGAGTGCCATATGCAACTTTCGACATAACTTCTCATGAACTCTGGTTCAAAGTCAGACATAACTTGAATTTTATTCGAGTGTGGGGGTGTCTGGCTTATGTGAAGCACCCGGATCTGAAGATTCAGAAGCTGGGGACAAGGACTACTAAGGCGATCTTCTTGGGGTATGCCGAGAAGGGTGATGCTCGGAGATTCCTTGATATCGAGTCAAACTATATCATCGAATCTCGCGATGCTGAATACTTTGAAGACAAGTTTGCAAAATGCAAAAATATTGTTCTCGCGGATCTTCCGGAGAATGATGAGGGTACAAAGCAGACAGAAGTCTTTAATGAACCAGTAGTCCAAGATGAAGCTGTCGTCAAGGAGACACCAGCTGAACCAGAACTCGCTGAGCCGTCAACTAAGCGAACGAGGAGGCCGAAAGTCTTCGGAGATGACTTCGTCATCTATGATGTGGAAGCAGATCCGCTTATCTATGATGAGGCGATGAAGACCAGAGATGCTGTATTCTGGAAGGAGGTGATAGACAACGAGATTGACTCAATCACCTCCAACAACACATGGGTATTGGTTGACCTGCCAGAAGGAGCAAGACCCATCGGATGCAAATGGATCTTCAAGAAGAAGATGAAAGCAGATGGAACCATTGACAAGTTTAAGGCCAGGCTAGTGGCCAAGGGGTTTGTTCAGAAGCAGGAGATCGACAACTTTGACACTTATGCTCCAGTAGCTCGGATGACAACCATCAGATTGTTAATTGCTCTAGCAGCAATACACAAGCTGGTGATACATCAGATGGATGTGAAAACGGTATTCCTTAATGGCGAGCTGACCGAAGAGATCTATATGCAACAACCAGAAGGTTTTGTCGTCAGAGGTCTGGAAGACAAAGTCTGCAAGTTGATGAAGTCTCTGTATGGTTTGAAACAAGCTCCCAAAATGTGGCATGAGAAGTTTGACAAGGTGATAAGGTCAAATGGATACAGGGTCAGTAAAACAGACAAGTGTGTCTATACGAAGTTTACTGACGGAAGAGGAGTAATCGTATGTCTTTACGTGGACGACATGCTAATCCTAGGTACAGATTTAAGCTGCATCACAGAGACAAAGAAATTTCTCTTGACCAAGTTCAGTATGAAGGACTTGGGGGATGCCGACGTAATCTTGGAGCTCAAGATCATCCGGACAGGCACTGGAATAGCGCTGTCACAATCTCATTATATTGAGAAGATGCTCACTCGCTACGGGTATCAAGATCTTCCTTTTATTGATACATCGTACCGGAGCGATCAGAAGCTGGAGCCAAATTTGAGGAAAAGCGTCAGGTAGTTGGAGTACGCTAGCATCATCGGAAGCTTGATGTACGCTAATACTGCCACAAGGCCAGACATAGCTTTTGCAGCGGGAATGCTGAGTCGGTTCACTAGCAATCCAGGCGTTGAGCATTGGAAAACTGTGAAGCGTGTTATGAGATATCTCAAGAAAACTCAGATATATGCACTTTTCTACAGCGGAGATCCGTCAGTGGTGGAAGGCTTCAGTGATGCTAGCTGGTGTTCAGATATGAAGAACGAGTATTCCACAGGTGGATTCGTATTCGCCATGGACGGAGCTGCTATATCGTGGAAGTCGAAGAAGCAGACTATATTATCTCGCTCCTCCATGGAATCTGAATTCTTTGTATTGGATGCTGCTACAGATGAAGCAGAGTGGCTTCGGGAGCTCATGTATGATCTTCCGGTGGTTGGGGCTCAGATACCGGCAATACCGATATACTGTGACAACCAGGCGGCAGCAGCAGTGGCATCAAATGAACTTTTCAACGGAAAGAAGAGAACGGTGCGGTTGAAGCACAGAGCAGTACACGATCTTATCAAGAGAGATATTATTGCAGTGATTGATGTTCGGAGTCAGGAAAACCTGGTAGATCCGTTCACAAAGGGCCTCAAGCGCCAGTTGGTCGATGACACAGCTTGTAAAATGGGCTTGAAGGCATTCTGATAGTGTGTCTTTGTAATCCTACCATAAAGTTTTATGCTATTAGTTCAAAGAAAAATCTACTAGGCATCTAACTTTTGGTTCAAAGGAGGATCACTGACTGGGAAACTATCAGGTAACAGTGGGTACTTGTTCTCTGGAACATGGAAGGGATACGGATCCATAACCACTGTTGTCTACTATGTATTTTCTACGGAAAAACAGATCCTGTGGAAGGTTGGCTTAAACGTCTTAATGAGTTCTCAGACAGAGTGAATGCCTGGTGTGCTTTACAGGAAGCACGGTAGAGCAGCACTACAAGGAGTAAAACTCCATGCTACAGTGGGGTGACTCCACCATGAGGTTCCCAGGTAGGGGTAATGCCTCGGCTTTGCAAGCCAAGTCATAGCGGCGTAGTACCGCAAATAGGCAGGTAGCCTAATACTGTATGATGTAATTAAAGAGTTGTAGACAGCACTACAGAGGGGAGGATGGTCCCATGTTATAGTGGCACGACACCACGATGAGGTACCCAGGTAGGGGTAAAGCCTTGGCATTGCAAGCCATGTCGTTGCGGCGTAACACCGCAAGGAAGCCTTAGGCTTCATGCTGAGTAGATTGGCACTACAAAGAGGCTGAGACCTAATGCTACAGTAGTATGACACTACGATGAGGTTCCCAGGTAGGGGTAATGCCTCAACTTCAGGCCATGTCATCGCGGTCTAGCACCACAAGGAAGCGCAAGGCTTCATGCCATATCTCTTTAATAAATAACTCACCTATAGTGTATGGAAAGAGATATCAGGTCGTCTCTTGAGGGTAAGCTTGTAGACGCCCAAAATTATACACTAAAACTAGGCTGGCATAAGGCTTTCAATGTGCAGCCAGAAGCACAGTTGATGTCATTATGTGAGTATGAAGAATTGCAGTTATGGTGCAGAATTCAAGGCTTAGTCCATTCTTGTATCATGCTGTTATTTAACCTATGCGGGAAGATTCAAGTCGCATTGACATCTCCTAATGCATGATGGGCAGTCACTGTGGGGAACGCTCAACCCATATATTAAGATATATAGGAGATTGTTGGTGTTTTTGCCTTTGGACTAGAAAAGATAGTCCCACATCGGCTACACCAAATGGTGAGTATCTCAATATAATGCATTGCTTGTGTTGAGGTGTGCACATGAGGTGTAGTGGGGCACAAGTTCGTGCCATGTGGAAGTATTTTCCTAGAAGGAAAAAAGATTAAATCCAACAAGGATGCAAGTTAATTTTTGTTGTGCGGACTCGGACTCGGACACGGACTCCAGGATGTCTCGTGCATGCACGGGAGTATTCGGGGGGTAGGCGTGGACTGGCACACTTCTATGCTGATTGTGGGATGATCTAAAATATCAAACTCTATTTTTGAGTATTGGTATTTTAGTCCCACATCGGATAGGAGAAGAGGTGAAGTCTCAACTCCACTCTATAAATAGAGCCCGTTGGCCTCCTTTGAAAGATACACCAAGAAGAGAGTTGAGGGTGTCTGTTAAGTCCAGAAAGCCCGTTTAAGTCCCAAATATTGACTTACGAGTGTTCCAGAAGTTCTTCGTGAACTTGCTGGTTCCTGGGAGCTGTTCGTGCTCGTGTGGGGCGAATAAAGCTTTGAGCAACGGTGGTTCATTCACCCCAGCAGGAGTTACCTCATCTTCGCCAGTCATCTTCTTTGTTGGTTTTGTCAGGATTCTATTAACGCACCTTCGGTGAAGTGTTTGCTTTGATATTATCAGAATTCTGTTTGTGCACCTTCTGTGAAGGGCAGCACTTGTGGAATCTCCCTTATGTACCTTCTGTGAAGTGTTACGTTCTGTGCACCTTCTGTAAAGGGTAGCACTTGTTGGATTTTACTACGTACCTTCTGTGAAGTGTTACGTAATAACGATTGTTTGTACAATTGTTACGATATTTCAGTTTTCCATCGAAAAAAATTGTGCCTCGGCAATAACATTATATATATATATATATATATATATATATATATATATATATATATTATGTTTAGAATATTTATTTGAACTGATTTATAGAAGAAAAAATAATTGATCTACATTTATTTTGATCCTATTCCTTTCCTAATTAGGGAATCCCCAACCCCTATATAAAGAGGTGGAGTCTCCTTTTATTCTCCACAATTTCCCAATCACCACAATTACAAACCCTCGAATCCCTAACCCTAATGCCCAAATCCAATTCCAAATCCCTAAGCCTTAATTCCCTCTTCCCAGAGTTTCAGAATTTTATTTAATTATTCCTTTACTTTATTTTATTTATCGTGGTTGAAGGTAAGTTTCTTTTTCCTTCTTTTTCGTCAATACTTTGTTTTGTGATTATTTCTTTATCAAAACTTGTTTAAATTAATTATTTTGAGAACATTTTAGGGCATTTAGAGTTTCAAGACTTTTCTTTCTCTTTTCACTTATTTGATCAATATTTTCTTATAATAGATTCTTACTACCTTTTACCAATCTACCAAGTCCACCTATCCTAGTAGTCCTTAAATTCGAGGACGAATTTACTTATAAGGTGGGTAGATTTGTAATGTCGCTTATCGAAATTTTAAAAAAATTTGTTTTTTATTATTTATTTGACTAAAATAGTAATTTTTTATTTTATAAATATTTTTAATTAAATAACTATTATTATAGAAGGCTTAGTTATGGTTAGGTTTTGTAGTGCAAGATGACCAAGAATTATGGTATGGATAGTGCAATCGTGTGCTTTGACTAATATTTTAGCCATGGTAGGAAAGGCCGAGCCATATGTGTGTTCTAACTAGAAAAACTAGTCAGAATTATGACTTGACCCATATAAATGAATTAGTTATTTATTTATTAAGATTATGACTTCTAAGAGATCTGGTTATACCAATTTAGGCCGGACTGGACCCGAACCAAATTCAAATCCTATGTAGTCATATAACGTGTGCAATGACGTCCATGTAGATACATATTTTATATTTATAAATTTCCTACTTAATTTCAAATGTCTAATAATATTCTTTTCTAATTAATTGTTACATAATATAAATGTTATAATGGATATTTTATTGTGAGGATATGCTAATATATGTCAAGAATATTTCTTAGATTTTTAGAATTTATAGGAGTATATGAGTATGTAAAACGTATTTATAGTACTATATATATATATATATATATATATATATATATATATATATATATATATATATATATATATATATATATATATATATATATATATATATATATATATATATCCTAATTTCTTATGCATACCTTTATATAGATACAAGTATATACAGAGTTATATATATAACTATGTATATACTTGTGTCTATATAAAGGTATGCATAAGAAATTAGGATGTATATATATATATATATATATTTTCTTTTCTTTTTATTTTTTATTTTTTAAAACAACTAATTTCTTATGCATACCTTTATATAGACCAAGATATACAGAGTTTATATATAACTATGTATATACTGTGGTCTATATAAGGTATGCATAAGAAATTAGGATGATATATATACTTGTGTATATAAAGGTATGCATAAGAAATTAGGATGTAATAGATATATAATATATATATATATCTATATATAATAGATTATATATAGATATATATATTATAATAAATATAGATATATAGAAATATATATATATATAGATGATAGATATAGATATATATATATAACACAGTATATACAGAGTTTATATATATATATATATTATATATATATAGATTATATATAAATATATATATATCTATATATATAACTCTGTAAAAAATATAATATATTATATATATATCTATCTATATATAACTCTGAAAAAAATATAGATATATATATATAATTTTTTTTTACAGAGTTATATATATATATATATTTATATATATATATATCTATATTATATATATATATTATATGTAACTCTGTATATACTTGTGTCTATATAAAGCCTTTATATAGACACAAGTTTATACAGAGTTATATATATATATATATATATATATATATATATATATATATATATATAAGGATGAGCCCGAGAGCTTTTTCGCCCCCCTCGGCGGGAGATGCTCTGCTCCCTACTCCGCCACTCTCCGCCGGCTGGGTAGGTTGGCCGGTCGGCATCCTCGGCCCGACCGTCCCTCTCTTTGTTTTCCTCCCCCTCGGACCCACCCTTTCCCTCCCCGACCGGCTTGCCCTCGCCTGGTCCCCCCCCGGTGGTGGACCCCCTCCCCCTGGACGGTTCCTCCTCGGGGCTGTTCCTTCGTCGGTTTCCGGTCGCCTCGCCGCCGTCGTCGTCGGCGACGTCGGCGACCCCGAGCCAGGCACAAGCCCCCGCCGCCGCCGGGTAGCTGCTCCTCCAGCCGCGCCCACTCCCGTCCCGGAGCCCCCTCCTCCCGTCGCCACTCTGGCTGCGCCCCCTCGGCGTCGTGCGGCGGCCTCCCTGTGTCTCTCCCCCCCCCGGCGCCCTCGGGTCCCCCTCTCGCCTTCTCCCCTTCCGGCGAGACTGAACTCCCCCCCTCCTCCAGTCGGCGGTGATCTCCCCCGTGCGGCGAGCGTTGAGCCATCTTGGACGCTCGTGGCCCCGCGGCGCCCGGAGGAGCGTTTCCCCCCTCCCTTCTCGTTGTCGGTTGGCCGTGCAACGCCGTCCCCGGCGCTCTCTCCCCGGCCGCTTCCCAGCCTCCCTCCGGGCTTCGGCGATCGCTCTGGCTCTTGTTCGTGAGCCCCCCCTTGCCGTTGAGCGGCCGCCGCCCGGCTACCCCTCTCCTGGCGGCGGTTCTCCCCCCCCCCCCCCTCTCTCCCCCTTCCCCTCTCCTGATCTCCTGTCCGCCACCTTCTGCGCCAGTCGCCGGATCCCTGCCGGAGCGGCCCCTCCGCCTCCTCCCACGTGGCCGCGACCCCCCTCCCGCGCCCGGAGCGGCCCTCCGCCGGGATCTCTCCACCTCTCAGCTCTCGCCCGAGTCCCCGCCCTCCCTTCCTACGGTGGTCCGCCCCCTCCCCGAGCGCCGCCCTGTCCGGCTGCGGCGGGCGCAGGCGATCCTCCCCGCCCTCCCATCTCTCCGGCCTCCTTCGCCGGAGTTGTGGCCCCTCGCCGGTGGCTTCGTCCCTCCTCCCTCCGCTCCGGGCTGCGTGCCGGGGGGGACCGAGGCCCCTCGATCCGTGCGCTCGCCCCCTCGGGCAGAGCGTCAGCCTCTCCCCCCACGTGACTTGGTCTCCGCTCGGGTTTCGAGCCCACTCCCGCTCACTCGTTTTGCCTTTTCATTTTTTTGAGTCCGTGTTTTGAATTTTCGAATATTTTGGTTCCCCTTCAGGTGTTCGAAATTTCGGGTGTTTGGAATTTCGATACTGGTTTTCTTTGCTACTGTTTGTACTGGGCCCTGTTCTGTTGGGTTGTATGCTCGGTTTGAGCCCCCTCCTCTTTGAATAAAATGTCTTTTGATTAAATATATATATATATTATTTATATATATATATATATATATATATATATATATATATTTATATATATATATATAATATATATATATATATATATATATATATATATAACTATGTATATACTTGTGTCTATATAAAGGTATGCATAAGAAATTAGGATGTGTGTGTATATATATATATAACTCTGCATATACTTGTGTCTGCCGCCGGCCGAGGCCGAGGAGCGGGAGAGCTCCCACTAGAGGGATCCAAGCCCAAACTCCATCCATCTTTTTCGTATACTTACCTTATATATATATATATATATATATAATAAAAAGACGCTCGACCCCCCTCCCCCCCCCCCCGATCCCTCTCCCCCCTCTCTTCCCCTCCTGGCACCCTCCGCCGCCCGACGCCTCCGCCCGCCCGCCCGTCCGACCGCCGGCGCTGACCCACTCCCCCTCCGCTCTCCGTCGACGTCATGGTCATCTCCGCCTCGTGTCCCCGTACCACGCCGCTTCCCCTCCCAAGGCAGGAGCCCTCCTTCGTCAGGCCGGTGCACCCCGGCCCGGCCGTTCTCGCCTCGGGCGGCGACGCCGACCACCCCGATCTTCCCTCCCCTCGATTCTTGGTCCCCCTCCTCCTCGAAGTTCCCCTGCCAGAGAGATCCCTCTGCTCCCTTCCGCGCCCTGCCGGGAGGTCGACTCGGGAGGAGGAGATGACCAGGCACCGGCCGTGGTTGTTGCCACCGGACGGCAACCCACCCCCCTTCCCCTCCCCTGGCCGGGCTCCATTCACTTCTCCCTTCTCGTGCTCGCTGGCTGTCACGCCCCAGAACCAGAATACTGGAGAGTGGGGGAATGACTCAGCCAGCTACGTATTACGGGTAGATGAATACCGTATAATACGATCAATGCTGTCTAACCAGACGAGGGGTGCATACTACATAAAAGTCTTACTATGGTCATTACACATCTATTGTCTCAATCATTCAAACAAGAAACAGAAATATAGAACATGTAAGGTAAAGCAGTAAGGCGTCCCAAACGCTCAGTCAAAATGTTCTTGATATCTGGCTTTACAAAACATAGCCAGATTGATGTAGCAAAAGTATACACAATTTTTATCAGCTGCAGCCTGACTTTAGTTACAATTATATAAAAAGTAAGTACAAGACAATCCGACTAACATGTCGGTGCCAAACGGCAAGGTATAAAGTAGATAACAAAACGAGTGGTGAAGTTAAGGAACCCACTCGAGGCCTCCTGCGATCATTCCTCTAGTATTGACCATCCTGGAGGTGGAAGTACGCTGAGTCCTCGGGAACTGACTCTAAATCTGGCCATGCAAAACCAGAGAGGTTAGACCTATAATAGCAAGTACCACAAGGGAGCACGACATGAGAACTAAAACCAGTAATGTGAAATATGATAAATAGATCTCTGCTGGCTACTAGAACTCACATCACATCAAGACACTTCGAACCAACCTCCCAACCAAACAAGGACAGAAGTTGGCCCGTCATGTCCTGACATTCTGATCATCCCAGTTAGGTAACAGAGTACAGTGCACAAACAAATCATCTTGAACGGCCAATCAACTCCTACGGCTTGCTATTATGAGTCCCAAGTTATCCTGGAATAATGCAATTAGGGATTCCTCAGTTCTTACTATGTGCAAGCAAGGCTAGTCTATCCAGTCGGTCAATTGGCCCATGCATGAATTAGATGAGTCCTAGCAGGACGCCCGTCAATATACAATATACAATAATAATAAAAGCAGATACTATTCCCTGCCCGTGTGGCAGTTTTACAGTATCTGTGGGAACCAGCCGGCCCGTTGGGTACTACTCGTCCCAAGGGGCTGCCATGTAAGAATTCGGGAATCCATTCTCTCCATGCAATCATTATTTTATTTAACTTAATAGTCTCTACGTTGAGTGAAATCCCATGCCGTGGATCATGGTCCTTCAAATGAGTACTTTCGTACGGGGTACGATATGCACAACTCTACAACGATACCAGTGCGGTTAGGTTGCAGGTTTTACATAGCGTAATACAACAATCAAATCTATCCACGGTAATCATGCCTTGACCATAAGTACACATGCTTCTTTTGTATAAAATAAATAAATAAATAAATAAATAAATAAATAGATTGAAGCCTGCATGTGCATGTATGTCAATATTCGGGATCGGCTAATCGAGTACAATAGTTCATAACATGAACGTGTCTCATTCATTTCATTCAATAAGACGACTAGCCAGTCTCTTGGTTCCAATTAGGAATGCATGATCAATTTAGTCAAGATCACAATCATTATCAATGGTGGCAAGGCATGAAAGTCAACTAGCATTCAGTGGGGTTGAGTCTACAACTCTCAGGGTTTAATTCTAGTCAATCCGGGTATCTGTAACTCAATTCATGACACATGGTACATCCCACGTAACAATCTATAATTAACAGAAATATCAACATATCATGATTATATCAAGTTTATGCAAAAAGGCGTAAGGATATAAAATGGACGTTAAACATCTAATAAGATATCAATATACAGGACTATAGAAGATCCAGGGTAAGCAGGCTACTCTCATGTCAGCCTACGCTTATGCCAGCGTACGCTCAGGTCAAGCTACGCTCAAGCCAGCGTACGTCCAGGTCAAGCTACGCTCAAGCCAAGCTAGCGTATGGGAGTCATACGCTTCCAAAAGGCAGCGTATGAACTCCATACGACTCCTTACTATCCAAGTCAGCGTATGCAAGTCATACGCTCCCAAAAGGTAGCGTATGAACTCCATACGACTCTTGACCATCCAAGTCAGCGTATACAAGTCATACGCTTCCAAAAGGTATCGCATGAACTCCATACGACTCCTGACCATCCAAGTCAGCATATGCAAGTCATACGCTCCCAAAAGATAGCGTATGAACTCCATACGACTCCTGACCATCCAAGTCAGCGTATGCAAGTCATACGCTTCCAAAAGGTAGCGTATGAACTCCATACGACTCCTGACCATCCAAGTCAGCGTATGCAAGTCATACGCTCCCAAAAGGTAGCGTATGAACTCCATACGACTCCTGACCATCCAAGTCAGCGTATGCAAGTCATACGCTCCCAAAAGGTAGCGTATACAAGACACACGCTTCCTAAAAAGGCAGCGTATGGACTCCATGCTACGCTAAAGAGCGCGCACAGCTCAGTGACGCAGCTAAAAAGCTAGCATACACTGCTCACTGTCTTCTCCAAACAGCAAGAACTCCATGGTTGCACCCCAAAGCTTCAAAGGTCCATAACTTGGTCCAAACAAGTCCAAATCCAACTTTCCAAAGGTCAAAATTGGGTAGAATAAAACTCTCTACAACATAGAACCATCAAAACTTAAAAACAAAGAAGTTTGCTAGATCAAAACCCATAGACAACCGAAAATACAATAACTTAGATCTACAAGAAATGAACCAATGAAATCAAAAATACTAAGCACTAAACTCTCTTAGAATCATGAGAGGAAGAATATTGAACCATAAAATATGGTCCTCATGTAGAGCAAGATGTACTTGCCTAGTTGGTAGGTAGAGAGAGTAATGAAAGGAAGAAAAAGAAGTAATGGTGAAGAAGGAGTGAATGAGAAGAGAGAAGGGAGAGGGTGGCTTTAAATAAAAGGTGGTGGTAGGTGGGAGTTGGGCCGGGTTCTATGGGTCCAATGGGTCGGATTGCACGGGTCCAACAAGGCTAACCCGAAAGTAAAACTAAAGCAGGAATTAAAATACAGGTAATAAAATTATAGGAAGAAATACAGAAATAAAATTACAGGAATTAATTAGCATGAAAATTAAAGAGCAGCTAATTAATTAACATGAAAATTTAAAGAGCAGATAATAGAATTGCAGAAAAATAAAGTGCAGAAAATAAAATACAGATAATTAATTAACATGAAGTTATAGGAATTTAAATACAGGATACTACATGATAAATACTAAATAAATACATTCAGGCAATATATGTATTAGAATACGCATTCCGGGAACGGGGAGTGACACTGGCCGCAGGAGCTCCTCGCTCTTGTCGACCGCTACTCGGCGTTGCTCCGGCAGGCCCTCCCCGCGGTGGCACCCCCGCTGTCCTGGCCGCCCTCCTCCGCCCCTAGCTCGGACCGAGTTCCTCCGCCTCTGACAGTGGCCCCTGGCATTGCTGTACCTCCGCTGCGGTGGCCGTACCTCCCCGAGCTCGGTGTTCTTCATCCTGTCGACGCCCGCCCAGCTGGCCCATCCTCGGTACTGCCCCCGGTGGTGTGTTCTGGAACGCTGTTGTCCCTTCCATCTGCTCTTCCCACGTGGGCCTGCTCCCTCGGGGGGAGCGCACCTCGGGGTCCGAGCGTTGACGCTCCAGTCTGTGCGTCCTCGGTCGGCCCGCCCGTCCCATTTGGCACGTGCAGCTTTTTCCCTGCGGTTTACGCAGAGAGGGTGACTCCTTCTGCTGTGGGCTTCGGTTCTAAGGAGACCCACGTGGCCGCCTCCTTTGCGTAGGATAAGGATGCGCTTCTTTGCGCAGGGACTGCTGGTGACTCCCTTGCGCAGCACGTGGGCCATCCATTCGAGGGGTCCTCCTCTCTCCCCCTTGCGCAGCTGGGTCAGCGCAGCCTGGCCCTCCCTCTTGAGGTTTGTTCAGCGCTGTTGGCTCAGCGCTATTTGGCTCCGCCCCTCGCGCAGTTGGCCCAGCACGGTCTGGCCCCCCTGTTGGACTTCTCTCTCCATGTGGGCCACCATCATCCCGTTCCTCCCCTCCGCGCCTTCCGGACCCCGTCGCCGTTCACTGTTCGATCTCCTCGGTAGCATACTCCGATCGTGGTAGTCCATCCTTCCCCTCTATCCCCGGCCCCGGTGCTGCGACTTCGCCTCCGGTCACTCCTGCGGCTTCGTCTCCGGTCGCTCCTTCGTGGCCCAACTCTGCCTTCTCCCGGTTGGGCAAGCCCGCCCCGACCGGGCATAGAACTCCCTCCTCTCCCCCCTCCCCTGTCCCCGTCCTTGGCACGTCTCGTGTTGCCCACTCGGATAGCCCCCTGCTAGGCCGGGCCCCGGTCCCCCAGACGGTCGACGGTGGTGTTCCTTTTCCCCCATAGGCGTTTGCCTGCTCGGGTTCTCCCTTGGCGCAAGCCTCCTTTCCCTCGGCAATTGCTGGTATGGGCGCTCAGGCAGAAGATCGTTCCTCTCCCCCGCCCACCGGCGATATTCTTCCGAGCTCCACGGTTGACCCCCTCTCCCTCCGGACTCTTAAAGATGTTGCCCCTCCTCGGGACGCGGATCACCCTCTGGCCTGGTCCCGTCGGTATCCAGAACCCTCCCTAGCTCCCTCTCCTTTATGGATGCCCTGAGACCTGATCGGGTTAGGTCTGGCCCTTTTCCGGCCGCGGATGTGGTCCTGTCTGATGTCCATCTGACGCCTCCGCCGGACGGATACACTATCCGGGTACACTTTTCCTGCGAGGAGATCCGCTCCCTCTCTTCCCCCTTCAGCAGAACTTTGGTTCTCAAGTTCGGATCCGGATGCCCCAAAATTTCTATCGTTCGGGAGGCCATCACTCGATGGGGACTGTCGGCATCTTACCGGATAGCTCCCCTCGACCCAAAACACCTGTTTCTTCATCTCTCCTCCGACCAGGACTACAGCAAAGTGTGGATGAAAGGCACGACCAAAATTGACACTCAGTTTGCCAAAATTGTCAAATGGTCACCGAATTTTAACCCCAAGATCGATTCGACCATCATCACCTCCTGGATCACCCTTCCCAATCTCCTCCTAGTATGCTTTCCTGCTGCTGCCCTCAAGAGGATTGCCAGCTCTTTCAGAGTCCTAGTGGCCATCGCCAAAGAAACGAGAAACCTTTCTAAATGTAACTACGCAAAGATTTGCGTAGAATTGGACCTCACAAACGAGCCACCCAAAGTGATAGAGATAGAAATCGGAGATCAATCTTCCAGTCAAACACTGGTTTACGACAACAGCATCATTTTCTGTCAACACTGCCAAATGTGTGGCCACTCCCTACAACACTGCTTCCGTGCTCACCCAGAACTCAAGAAACCTGTCACCAGAAAAGAGCACAATTCCGGTACAGCACCCCCAACACGGATCCCCCTCAACCCTCCATCTTCCGTTCAAAGTCCCCCCATCCTCTCTACTTCTGTCTTCGCACCACCCCCTTCTCTCGCCATTACTCTCCACAATTCCAGCGGAGCGATAGTCTCGGATTCTGCTGATGGCACTCCAGAGCGGCCGCTCTCTGATTGCCTCCCTAACCCCTCATCCCCCTCTCGCGCCATTACTCTCCATAATTCATTTGCAGCTCTTGAATTTGATGATGATTGCTCTCCAGAGTCGCCTTCCTCCGGTGGCCTCCCCAACCCCCCTACCCCTCCACCTTCCGGCCGCGACATAGCTCCCCTCCACACCCCACCAGCTCCCCTCTCTCCCTCGCTGCCCCACCCCTATCCACTATAGTGCTTCCAGATGTCCAGTCTTCAGCTGGTCTCAGATCGCACACCATAGGTACGGTAGCCAGGGCCCCGTCCTCAGTCGCTTCACCGCCCCCTCCTTCGATCGGCCATTGCTCCTCCTCGCCCGTCCTCTCCACTCACTGAAAGATTTTGGCAGGCTCAGGCAGCGGGCTTCCTCGATCGGGATAATCCTCTTTGCGCTCTAACGGAGTACGAAGACCCTGACATCTCCCCTTCAGCTGTCGCTGTCGTTTACTCGAGCTCTGATCGGACTCTGGCTCCAGTCAACAACAGCCTCGATAACACCTCTCTCAAGAAAAAGAAGAAATCCAAGAAACATAGGCAGCATACGGCGATGACCACGAGATCCGCCGCGAAGCTGCAAAACCCCCCTACCTCCTCCCCTAATGCCTAACATTCTTTCTTGGAATGTTCGAGGCATAGGGAATAAACAGACTATGAATCGGATTAGCAGCCTTACCAAATCAAATCGGATTGATCTACTTGTCATTATCGAACCCAAAATTCCTCACAAAAGAATGAAAGAAATTCAACTCAAGCTGGTATTCCCTTCCGCGATCGCCGGTTGTCACGACATTTGGATCTTCTTCGCGGCAGATTTCCGCTTTGGCATTATCAACGACTCCCCCCAATCCCTCTCCTGTTGGGTAGAGCACCCCGTCTTCAAGTCCCGTATTCTCCTTTCGGCCATCCATGGTAGTTGCAATATCCCGGAGCGTAGAATTCTGTAGGAGCTTCTGTCGGGCCCCTCCCTTCCTCACGACGAGCTGCCATGGCTTTGCATCGGAGATTTTAACACGGTCTCTTGCAGAGAGGAGAAATCTGGTGGTCGTGACCCCCCTCATTCGGCCATGGAGGACTTCAACAATTTTACCCTAACCGTCCACCTTTCCGTCATTCCCTTCCACGGCAACTAGTTCACTTGGTGCAACATGCAAGATGGTACGTGTAGGCAGTACTCCCGCCTTGATCGGGCCATGGTGAATAACTGTTGGTCGGATTTGGGATTGAGTAGTAATCTGTCGCACCTGAACTCCACAGAATCTGACCATTCCCTCCTCCTTCTCGAGATAAACATCTCTCAAAATCGCATCAAAAAATCCTTCCGCTTCCTTGACTTCTGGCGCCACCACCCCCAGTTCATGCACATCGTAGAAGAGGCTTGGGCTTCTGTCTCTCACCCGGATCCACTGGTCAGAATTGCTATCAAACTTAAAGCCACAAGGAAAGCCCTAACGGCCTGGAGCAAAATTGCGTACGGAGACATTTTTCAAGCCATCAAGGATGCTGAAGACGATGTCACCCGTACGAAGATTGAGTTCGCCCTCGTCAGTTCCCAGGAGAATCGTGCCTCTCTCAACCTCGCCAAGGCCATCCTTAAATATAGAATCAGGGTGGAATCTAAATTCTGGAGACAAAAGGCTAAATTAACCTGGGACTTGGAAGGGCACAAGAATTCTGCCTTTTTTCACAAATGCGTCAAAGGACGCAAAAGTTCTCTCAAGATACATCGCATCCGTGATGATAATGGCCAACTTCTGAACGATCAGGTGAACATCCAGATGGCAGCCACGAATTATTTCTTCAACATGTTTGCTAAAGAGGCCGTGTTTAGAGATGACGGATTACTGTCCGAGATCCCCTCCCTGATTTGTGATAGGAATAATAAAAACCTTCACGCTCCCCCCTCTGTCGACGAGATTAAGGATGCTGTGTGGTCCATTAATTCCAACAGTGCCCCGGGTCCGGACGGATTCAACGGGGTGTTCTTCCGCACTTGCTGGGATATCATTCAGTCCGACCTCGGGAAAGCCACTACCGCCTTTTTTCAAGGAGCCACTTATCCGAAATCCATATCCTCCGCACACATCATCCTCATTCCCAAGAAAGACAATCCGGACACCTTCAAAGACTTCTGACCAATCAGTCTCTGCACTTTCACCAATAAAATTATCTCTAAAATCATCGCCTCCAGAATGTCGTACATCCTCCCCAGAATCATCTCCGAAGAGCAAAGCGGCTTCGTCAAAGGCCGCAATATCACCGATAATATCCTCCTGGCCCAAGAGATGATCACATGTATGAAATTCCCGTCCAGGGGAGGGAACGTTGCCATCAAACTGGACATGGAAAAAGCTTACGACCGCCTTGATTGGCAGTTCATGATCTGGGTGTTCAGAGCCTTTGGTTTTGCGGAACCTGTTATCGACATCATCTTTAGATCCATCAACAACTCCTGGTTTTCTACTGTCATCAACGGCCGGCTTCAGGGTTTCTTTATAGCTACTCGAGGAGTCAGACAGGGGGACCCCCTCTTCTCCACCATTTTCATCATCACGGCTGAAGCCCTGAGCAGAAACCTCAAAATTATGCCGCTATCTCCTGGGTTCCAACACTTTCACACAACGACCGGTTGCCCCCTCATAAC